>CM038793.1:186599878-187199878 GCA_021764765.1 Vicia sativa | reverse complement strand
ATAGATATCAATAATAGATTGCCAATTCAAATACCTCCAAAGTCAAAAATCTCCTCAATGTAAATATCAACAAGTAGAGAACACAACATTGAAGGATTTCGATTATGAAATCCCTCGTAATTCCTCCATTGATGCTCTCTTCAACATTGTTCTCTAGAATCAGCAAGTCCTTCTCCAAAATCAACAAGATCAATTGAGAATACAAATAAGGACAAATTCAAGAGTTCATCACCTAGCTCGTATTCTCGCTGAAACATCAATTGTGTTTATGGATTCTCCGGACATGTTTAGTGATGATGATGAGACATATTAGTTTTTTGCTTGTTTGCATTTTTGCTTGCTTTAGCTATTGTTATTTTTTATTTTTTTATGTCCTCCCTATGTTTTTCCTTCCCGTGTAATCTTGTTGTTTATTTAATGAAGTAATGTTTTCCTGTTTAATCATGTTTGATCTATGTGAACTATATGCTTTCATGTTTATCATTCTTTTCTAGCATCTTTCTCTCGTTCTTTTGATAATGTCAATGTGGGAGATGTATACTCTCTACTCATGTGAGGGGGGACTTTAACCACTCTAAACTTTATCTTTTTTGTTTTCTCATTTACCAACTCCCTAGCATTGTCATCATAAATAAGATGTAGAATATGGATCATTGTGCTTGTAGGTATTGTCAAGGTGATCCAAAATGGTGAAGTTTGGTGATAGCAAAGATGTAATCAACTATTTAGTTCTGATGATCATAACACCTTATATAAAACAATATCTAGTAAAGTCCTCATCTCTTGAAGATATCTCAATCGGTCAAAGATGTTCAAGATGTTTTATCAAGCTATATTTTGGAAGATGATCTTAAATATCAATTTATCTTTTTAAAGTATACATTGCGGTCAAATGAAATTAGAGTGAAGACTGCCAATTGTTTTCTTTCTCAACTCTCCAATGACGATAATCAACTTAAAGATATCTAAAGCCTCATAAATAAAGAATACCCAAGGTTCTTGCGTGATCCTAAATTCAAATGTAATAATACAAAGACTTGAAGACTTAGAGTTGAGAAAGAGAGGAAGTGTGAAAGCTCGCATAATTGTGTTTGTCTCGGTGACAAGTTTCATGTAAATACACAAGGGAACTTCTGGAATTACTAAGCAAAAATCACACACACTATAAATCTTTGATAAGCCTCTCTTTACTTGATAAAACCACATAAAAATATTTTTGTAAGGTGTAGTCATTCAGGTAGGGAAATTTCTAGTCAATTGGAGGGATTTTTACATTTGGATAATAGATTAGTCCTAAAGCTCTGATCAATTATTTTTAGTTTATAAAGTCTGCAATCCATTGGGATAGTCTCTTAATGATTGGTAACTGTTAAATATCAAAATCTTCAATTTTTTGCTTAAATAATCGATTATTAAAGTGTAATAATAGATTGGCCTAATCGTTTTTAGCAGTTTATTCGCGCTTAAATTGATTCCAAATTTAAACCATATTTTGTCCAATAAATGAAGAGCTTATATATCATTTTAGATCATTCACAAAACTATCTTTGATCCTACTTTCCCACTCTACCATATGTTTCTATAAATTTCTCATATTTTCACTTATATTTTTCCTTGGTGCTTCAAGAGTGTTCTTGTGCCTAAGTGAGGATCATTGTTTTGGGTTAGGGAATAATTGTAATTTACCAAGGGTGTATTATCTAATGAGTAAAATATTCTTCTATAACATAAGTACACCATAATTGCTTAGTTAACATATGGATTCTAATTGTTACTCTACGTTCTAAAACATTAGATACCCCAACTAAAATGGAATTAGAGTTACAAAAAGAGGAGATAGTGGGGAAGAAGCGCCTTCAAGACAAGTTGATAAAGAAAAAGTTTGTGAACACCACCCTTTATCCCATATAGGTGTAGGAACATTATCCTTCAAACACAAACAAATGCAAGTACAATATTTAGCTATACATAGTTCCATAATAGGAGTAGAAATAAATGGTGTCGCTTGATCTAGAATAGAAATTATGCATGAGTATGATACCTGAATTCCAAAAGAAGACTCTGAAGTAGCAAGGGCCATATACTAGGGGTCAATTGTCTTTGAAAAAGAAGTGGAGAACAGAGGAATCATGTGATTTAAAAGAGGAATTAAGGTTGATTTAACCCCCAAAATCATGCAGGTGAAGCTAAAGGAGAATGTGACACACTCTTACTAGAATCATGCAAGACGATCTCCTTAAATATTGAACTGGTCACTCTATTTGACTTTACTAAATATGAAAGTTCTGAGGTATTTGATAATGGACAAATTGTGGTGAATTTTTGTATGTTTAAGTGGAACTTATTAACTTGATTCATTTCACAAGTCAATACCTCAACTTTTGTGTAAATTTTAGCTTTATTGGATTATCATGTAAATATTGTGTAGATTGATCATTTTCATCTTATTTTGTAGGTACGTTTGTATTGGAGGAGATTTGGTTATCAAATCACAAAGAAATGGCTCCACCTTTCACTTTTGAAGCAAAACATGCTTGCAAGTTGTGTTGAGCATAGGAAAAGCGTGCAAGTTATGCATAACACAATCAAAGCACTAAAAACCATAGATTTTCATGCTGAGGGCTAATTATGGCGGTTTAAGTCATTTTTTTGGTAGCTACGCTCAGCGCGATAAAATAGGGTTGAGCGCGAGTGACTTTTTCAAACTTGTATAAGTAGCTTTTCACTTTAGATTTCAGGTACAAGCATTATTTTCAAGATAGAGAAATGTCTCAAACAACATGAAAGGGTTACTTGTGAAGATTGGAAGTTGGATGCACATCAATCATCGGGAAATCATGATTGATGCACTTTATCTTCATGCTTCCTTCTTGTATCAAGCTATCATTAGTAGCTAAATCCCTTTCTTGTAGGGATAGGATGTAGTTCACTGTAACATTATGTATGTTTATTAATCATGGTGTTATATTCAATCTATTTATGAATCTATATTGATGTTATCTTTGATCTACTATTTAACTTCATGGATTGGAATTGATATTGATAAATAATGTTCGAATCTTGATTTAAGATAATCATTTGTTACACTATAAATGTTAGACATAGATTTAGGTTTAATATTCACCATAAGTATCGATTCTTAAGGCTGAAATATTCTTTAATATACTGAGAGATTGTCGATTAAATAATAAGGTTGAAACCTCTTTAGAATTTTACATATAAACTCTGTTTGTAAGCGATATGCGACGATATTGATGAATGTTTAGATTATGTATAAATGATTGGTAAATTATGTATTCTATCGGTGGATGAAATTAATTCTTGGCAAGCTCTCAAATCTTTGAAACTTTCTTTATCATTTATCCGTTTTGAATTCTGTAACTTTCCATAATCAAACATCTTGCAAACTTCCACTTAAAATCATAGTAACTATTGAATGGAATTAATATCGCACCATTCCATGTGGATATTGTTGTACCCCAATTTTTTTCCCTGAGATCCACTCATACTCCATACCATTGCATTACACAAAGATCAGATGGTCTCTCTCTCTCTCTCTCTCTCTCTCTCTCTCTCTCTCTCTCTCTCTCTCTCTCTATCTTTGAGGTTGCCTTTGGGAGATCACCAAGCACCATAGAATGTATGTGATGATTGATGTTTAACTAACAATAATGTGTGTATACTACACTCTCTAAATGTTGTAGGTGAATCGTGCACAAGTCTCTTATTCAAGGAGTAAATAGGTTCATGTGTTTATTTTCATGCCTTCTCTCCTCAATTCTCAAGATTTTGAAATTATTCTCTCATTGAAGACCTATCTTGTCATCTATCATGGTTTCTCATCTTGAGTTTATGCTTCATGTTTTAAGAAGATCATCAAGTTCAAAGAATTCACCATTCTATGACCATCTACCTTGAATTAGGGTTTTGGACTTCTGAGGATCATATCTTGGTGTTTGTGTGAAGTTTGTGGATGATTTAAAAGTCATTTGATTCATAAGATTGTTTTAGAAGTCTATGGTTGCCCACTCTCTATATTGATGCTTCATTTATCTTATATGACTTCAAAGGATCATAACTTGGTCATCCCTTGTCTCCTTGAACTAATTCTTCTTTCACAATTAACCTAAGGATGTCTAATACAACTTAGTTCAATTGGTAAGAAGAGAAAATTCTTGGAAATTTTCCTTTGAAGTCAAAAGATTACAAGTCCTTGATGAATTTCTCAATTGTTGGTCAATCAACTTCAAAAGATCTTATCTTGGTCATCATTTATCACCTTGAGGTCATTATTTTTACACAAAAATCTCTATGTTGTGAAATTTATCTCCATATAAATTTTTTAAAGATTGAAAGTGTTTGGAAGTTTCTTGAAGAAATCAAAAGATTATATGTCATTTCATGAAATTTCATCAACTTCACAAGGCCATAACTTTCTCAATTTTTGGAATTTTTGAGTGATTCTTTTTGCCAAATGTTCCTTGAGAGAATTCTAAGATATCTGAAAGAAACCATGGGAGAATTGAAATTAGTGGCCTCTCTTTGTGGGGAGTTTTCTAAGATGATGCAGGCTGAATTTGAAATGAGCCTAATGGGAGAATTGAAATTCTTTTTGGGAATTCAAATTGATCAGAAGCCTGAAGGAACTTACATTCATCAGAGTAAGTATACTAAAGAGCTTCTAAAGAAGTTCAAGATGATGGAGTGCACAATAGCAAAAACTCCAATGCATCCAAGATGCATTCTAGAGAAAGAGGAAGTAAGTGGTCAGGTTTGTCAGAAGCTCTATCGTGGTATGATAAGTTATCTTCTATATCTAACTGCTCCTAGGCCAGGTATTTTATTTAGTGTGCATCTTTGTTCTATATTTCAATCAGATCCTAGAGAATCTCATTTAACTATTGCAAAGAGAATTCTAATATATCTAAAAGAAACTACTAACCTTGGCTTGATGTACGAGAAAACATCAGAGTATACACTTTCTAGTTTTTGTGATGCAGATTATGCTGGAGATAGATTAGAAAGAAAGAGCACATTTGGAAACTTTCAATTCCTAGGCAGCAATCTAATCTCCTGGTCAAGCCAGAGGTAATCTACAATTTCCCTTTCAACGACAGAAGCAAAGTACATATCAGCATTGCTCTTAGTACTCAGATGTTTTGGATGAAGAACCAATTGGAAGACTACCAAATATACGGAGGTAACATTCCTATATTATATGATAACATTGTTGCTATATGCTTAAGCAAGAATCCAATTATGCACTCTAGAGTAAAGCACATTGAAATTAGACATCATTTAACTATGTTCAGAAGGGAGTTTTATGTTTAAAATTTATAGATACATACCATCAATGGGCTATTATTTTTACAAAACCCTTAGTTGAAGATAGATTTCTGTTTATTTTGGAAAATCTGAAAATGAAACTTTGTCCAGAGTAAAATCTATCAGAATGAATGTGCTAAGTCAGTGTTTGAGATATTGGATTCCTGGTTAAATAATACCTTCCTTATTTTCTTAGAATCTCAGTATTCAGAAGATGCTTCGGTCAGAAGTATCTCTACTCATATGGAAACCGATGGTTTTCCAGAAGTCTGAGAATATCAAAATGTATTACCTGGTCAGAGTTAATGAGTAACGTGTACAACCTGCGTTATACCTTAATCATTATTCCAACTTAGCGTGCATACTAAGCAAGCAATCCTTCTTAGGAATTGATTAAATCTTTATTACTATTTACTGCTCCTCCCTATTTTAATGTTTTAAAACTATCTAGTTTTTTCACTTCATCTTTTTATCTCTCTTTAGTTTGTTACCCTTAGGTCCCTTCTCCATGAATACTAGAACCTTCAACGGTGATATATCTCTTCTTGAAGTGATTAACAAAAAACGAATTGATAATGTGACTGATGAAGGTCAAATTAGTTCATTCATAGAACAACAAGGTTGGTCTGCATATTCAGTCATGCTTATGGGTCCCATTTATCCAAGTCTTATAAAACAATTATGGATTCATGCTTCAATTGACTCTACTGGAGAATTCATTCACTCTCATGTCTTTGGGTGTCCTATTGTCATCACTCGTCTCTCCATTGCTCAAGCTATCAATTGTCCTTCTTCTCCTAAGTCATGCACTGATGTTGATGTTTTTCCCATCATTCCAAACATTCCCCTCAGTGACATAAATAATGCGTCATACGTACTAAAATCCTCAGTTCACTGTTGGTTAAGTATCTGCTAACAAATCTCCACCCTAAAGGACATAATCCTGATGTGATTTTTCCTAGGGATATGTGTTTGCTCTACTATCTAAGTAAGAACATCCATGTTCATCTGCGTTCAATTCTCTTCAATCATCTTAAGCTATCCATTATCGGTTCCAGAAACTCTCAAAAGTCATTTATTCCATATGGGCGATTACTATCTGAACTGTTTGAGTTAGCTCATGTAACTGAAACTATTAGAAACAATCTGTTGTATGGAGAAAGTGTATTGTTTGATGAGTGTTGTGATATTTTTTAAGCATAGCTTCATTCTTTTATTTAATGTATTTCTCCTGGTTGAATGAATGAAAAGCACTTTTATTTTGTCTATTATTTTACTTATGTGTTTTTCACACGTTTTAAAATATAACTTTTTGATTATGACAAAAAGGGGGAGTAATTAAAGAAGTAATTTTGATTCTCAATGATCAAATTATCTGAAAATGTTGCTTACATTTATAACCAAATATAAACTATTGTTTCTTGGTAGAATTGTGTTGCTTTTCTTTTTCAGGATTTTTCAAGAACCTGAAGAAAATTTGTGCATCTGACTCCTTACACTAGACTCTAAAAGAGTTAGTTCGAATTCGAAGTCAAATTCTAACTGGAGATTTTGGAACATTTCTGAGTGACATTAAAGTTCAAGTTCTCATTCGAGAAGTTGTGTCTTCAAAAATCAAGAGTCTCAAGATCTTTCAACTGATTTGTTGGAACCAGGGGGAGCTGTTGCTTAGATGGTCCTTAGTCAGAAGTTCTGATCTTTCACCAAGTCTATGATTCAGGAGGAGTTTTCATGTAAGGTTTAAGTAGTCCTTACCTTTCTCTTGTTTAACTTTCTTCTGATATTATGCAAAATTATGTCATCAAAATACATAATTTTGTCATCATCAAAATGGGGGAGATTGTTAGAACAATATTTGGTTCTACAATTATGTCTCTGAGTTTTGATGATAACAAAGAGTATGTTTGAGTGAACAATTTTTGTTACTCTAATGTTTGTTGTATTTTTAAGATAAATAAACAGGTTCTGCTTCTAATGAATGGTGTGGCCAAGACATTAGAAAAGCATATTAGCTCCGAGAGATTAGACTTGCACGGGCAACCGCCAATGACTAACACCTGCACACACCAACTGTGTATGACTAACAACCTCTAAGACTAATTGTCCTAGACTTGTTAAGAAGATGACCCAACTGGTCTCTCAAGGAACAATCAAACAACCATTTGATAACAAGTTTTTTTACAAATAAATATGATTCTACACAAGCTGATATATAAACAGATTTTTAGTACAAAGTGACTCGAAGAATTTACAGCTTTTTACAAAGAATAAAGAATTTATGCGCAAAGAGTTTCCTCGTGTGTTAGCATCTGTTTCTTCAAGTCTTCAAGTGTAATCAGTTTGGTTATAATGGATTAATTCCTCGGTGGAGAGAGTCAAATCACCTCTGAAGGGTGGACTAGATTAGCTTAATGTTTCATGTGAACTAGGATAAAAATATTGTGTTATTTATTGCTTTCTTATCTTTAATTCTTCATCAAAGAGAAGCATATTCAAGGGGATTGTCTTAAAGGAAAAAGTTTTCAAAGGATAAAACCCAATTCAAACCCCCCATTTCTTGTGTTTTTCATGCCTTCATGTTAACCTATACAAGATGCATTATTCATTAAGTAACTTGGTGAAGTGTTTGAAATTCCCTCTAGAGTCTGAATGAATTACTTTGATTTTTGTGTGAAACTTTGTCTGAATATAGCTATGAAACAAGTTGAAAGCAGTAATTGCATCAATTTTCTACTTAAGAAGATATATTAAATAGTACCTTGAAAAAGCATCCACAAATTAAATATTGTAATTGTAACCACCACTTAATGGTAATGGTGATGATGCACATAGATCTGTGTGAACTAGCTCAAACAAATGGGTATAATTGGTAGTGGACAAAGGAGCAAATAACTCGTGATATTTACCAACAAAACATGAATTGAAAAGATAAGAAACATTCTTATTTCTTATATGAATGTTATAAATATGAGATATACTCTTTAGAGCTCTAGGATTCTCATTTACTAATCTAGCATGCAATGTGAACCAGACACTATGGTCCATATAAATATTTGTATTTTGGACTTTATGATGAACATTAGAAGCTAGAGTGATATTAGTTATTGGATATGCACTTTGAGACATTTGACTCAAGTAACTTCTTGAAGGTTCCAAGGCAAGGTTGGTGAAGTAACGCAATCCATTTTCATCTAGGAATGATATTAGTTAGATGTCTGAGATTTAATGAAAAATTTGTTAGAATAAAACTCAAAGTAGACATTGTTATCACTAGAAAGTTTGGAAACATAAATTAGGTTCCTATTAAGGGAAAGCACATGCAGTATATCATTTAGATTGGGTACATAATTTGACACAATATTGGAATAAATTTGAGAGTGACCAACTGTTTTGACCTCTAAGATATGTTCATTACCAATTTCTACATTATTTGACACTACACAAAAATTAACATGCTAAAAATTTCTAATGCTAGATGTTTTATGATGCGATGCACCTGAGCCTGTGAACCAGACATGTGACTCAAGATCCTATGGAATGGAAAATTAATTATTATAAATTCCTTAGTTTTGAGAATTGGCATTAATTTTGTAAAACAAATAATAGCAGCAATAATGTAATGTACAATACAATGTATAAACTTTCTAAGAAAAACAGTTACAACAAGAAGTCCTATTGAAATGTCAGAACATATTGTGTTGAATTTATTCAACAACTGGAATAACATATCGAATAAGATGTCGACATCGCTACCACGAACTAAAATGAGACTTAGTTCTGATTTAAATTATGTAGAATACTTGGGGAATATTATGCATCATATACATAGTATATTTACAAGCACATTTAAAGGTCCAGAAGATTCAATCAGAAATCAAGGAGACAAATTAGGAAACTGAAAATTGAAGACCTTTCTTGTAGTAGAAGTTTTATGCAGTTTGTTACAGTTGATCTTCTATTGATTAAAGGCCCAAATCCAGTTGGGAAGAGTGTTATACCCCAAAATTTTCCCTCTTATTTCCAAGATCAAGATGCATCTCCATACTCAAGAACTACTCAAGGGTTGACTAGACAAACTCTCTTCTAAGCAATCAACTCATAACTAGGGTTTTGCTTCTCTCAAGACAAAGATGAGTTCTAATGGCTCAAGTGATTATCATGTCTCCTAATATTCATCTAAGTATCACCATGACAAGTTTCAAGCCTCACAACTCAAGTTTGCTCTGTCAATTGCTCATATGACTGAAAATTAGTTGTATTGGACAAAAAGTCAATTGTGGTCAACATGCAGTCAAACTTCATACTTTTTGGTCAACATCAAGATTTTGAGATCACATTCATCATTTGATCAAGGGTTGATCATGATTCATCAAGAAAATTCAAGAATTGATCAAAAGTCAAAAGTTTCTAAATTAAGGTTTCTTAAGGAAAAGTCAACAGAACTTTGACCATGCATAACTTTCAAATACTTCATCAGAATTTTTTCCATAAAGTATAATTTTAAATGGAATTCAATTCCCTACAACTTTGTCTTTCACAATATTTGTCCAAAAATGCTTCGTTTGAGAGATATGGGTCAATACATTATAGGTCCTTCTAAAAGTCAACAAAAAGTCATGTTTTTCCAAAGAAGTGTACATGATCATGGAAGCTTCAATAAAAGATGAAACAAAAAAGAGCTCTTAAAGGGCATATTAAGCCTTCTAAAAAGTCCAAGATCACTTTCAAATGATTAAAATTGAGCAAGTTATGGCTTCAGCAAAATTGGAAATTTTGAAGAAGTGCATGAAGAAAACATTAATCAATCTTGAATTTCTTCCAAATGGGCCTTGATTTTTATGATTTAAACTTGTTTCTAACATGGCTCGTGACCTCTAAGTTCAAATACACGCCCTCCATCCATTTATTTAATTTATTTTTGAAGTAAATCATTAAAATCCAATTTTAATTAAACAAAATACAAAGACAATAGGCAAGCGTGTTGGGTTTGATGTTTCCATGCCTTGAGGTCCAAGCAAGCCCATGATAGCTGGCCAAAATTGTGTAAGAGTGTAACACGGTGAACTGACTTTGTAGGATTTTGTATCGCAAATGTGCGGATAGCAAGAGTCGCCACCAACTTTTCTTTTATCCAATTAAGGGAAGGTAAAAAGTACAGAAAAAGACCTTCGTTAGATTCTGAGTAAGGGAGAAGGTTATGAAAAGGAAGGTATTAGCACCCTTTCCATCCGTAGTTATCTACGTGCTCTTAGTTGCTCTTAGATCACTTTAAAATTGCTTTCTGTGTGTTTGAAAAAATGTTTTGAAAAGGCATTTCGCTTTGACTTTGTAATGATTCATGTAGGAATGTATACAAAGTGTTTGGAAATGTTTCGTTTTGAAAAGAGTTTGAACTTTGACAAAAGTGTGAGGTGTGAAAAGTATTTTGATCGAGCAAGCAACTAAAAGTCTTATTACCTACTCAAAATTGGTCGTTTTCGTATTATTCACGTTCCTTTAGAATAGCGCTATCCATACCATTAGTTGGTAGGTAACCCTATTCGTTGGATGTAAGGGACATCGGATGGTCATAGAAGGCAACTTGTAGGAAGTATCCTAGCACATTCGAAGGACTATCATCATTTTCGAGGCGACAATCGAGGGTCAAGATCATGTATTCGGAGGCGACATCGTGGTCTATGATCTTTGTATCGAAGGACTATGATGATTTGTTTTGAAGGCAACGGTGCTAGAATACCTCTACGCTCGAGGACATGACCAATTGAATTCGTAAGGCAACGAGAGAATTACCTAAGGGTATGTGTGAAAAGAGTGTGTTGATTCAGATTCATGTTATCTTGAAATTTAGAGTGAGCTATGTTCAATTTTATCTTGCCATACACGCCTAATTACTAACAGTTTATAAGGTGCGGAAATTAAAATGCGGAAGTGTAAAGTGCGGAAAGATAAATCCTACGCTATTACATGGCTTTGGGGCAGATACATAATTTAAAAAATGCGGAAAGATAAAAGCCCTAATTAAGCTATTACATCCCATAAGCAATTACATAGTTGGAAAAAGGAAAACGATAAAAAGAAATCGTCCGAAACGGGATAACCTGTGAAAAGATGAGAAATCGGGAAATACAAGAAAATCGAATAAGAGAAAAATGTTAGCAAAAATGATAATTTTTTAAATGAGAAAAATATTTCATGCTGGAAATAATATTAATATGCTAAAATAATTTTTTGGGAGGTAATTTAATAATTAAAAAAACAATTAAATGTGATTTAAATGATAATTTAGCAAATAAATTAAATATGCATGCAAAATTAATGTTTTTAATTTTATAAATTAAATAAATATTTTCTGGAAATAATGCAAAAAGAAAAATATTTTTTGGTGTTTTTTAATGCATGATAAAAATATTTAAATTTAAATTAAATAGTATGAAAATATTAAATAGAAAATAAAATAAGAAAATAGAAAAATATGAAGCTTTGTAAAAGAGAAAAAAAACATTGGTCTTGCCAGGATTCGAACTGGAGACCTTGCCTTCAAACCTTGAGTTCTCTCGCCTTGACCAACTGAGCTAGCATGCACAACTCTTTGAAAACCGGAGCGAATGAATTTTGGACAGACGTCGCTCCCTGATACTCCAGATCACGCGCCAAGCTTCGTCTTCTTCGTTTTGAATTTTTGAAAATTCTGCGTCGGCTTTGGTTCGACGCTATGGCCCCTGCTAACATCAAAATCATGTACAAGCAATATAAATGAAATCTAAAACCATGGTTCGATTCGTCTTGGTCCACTGATCACTCTGAGGGCATCGGTTTGTTCCAATTTATCCTATTAAGAGAAACCCTAAATCGTGGCCAGAAACCCTAGCTATGGTGATTCGCGTTCCAGGCCATAGAAACTCAATCAAACCGCCCAGAACGTTTGCAAACTTCCTTCTAATCACAAAAACAACAACAAATCATGTTAAAAATGCATGAATAATGGAAATCGATTTTGAGAGAAACATGAACAAACCAAATTCGGATTTCGTGATTCTTGATGCTTTTGGACAATGTGAAGGTCTGGATCGATTCAGGAGGTATCAAGGAATGTGTTTGAGTGCTTGGAATCAATTGAATCGACCTAGAACTGTGGCTGCTAGTAGCTTGTATAGCACGGTTTTTTTGAGTTTGAATAGGGTTTCTCCAGCCAATTTTTCTACCCTAATTCGTGTGGCATGTATTGTATATATATAGTAGATGGAATTGGAGCTGATTTGAGGAAGAATTAATCATCAATCAATGCAAAATATATTCGATTTTGTACCAAATCAAATTTTCTCTTTTTTGATCAATTTCAATCAAATTCTTGCCATATCCAATCAAATTTCAAAATTTGCTGGCTTTATTGGGTTGCTTGGATCTCAAGGAAGAGAGAAAAATCAAATTTGCAATTAATTTTGATTTTATACTTTATTTTTTGAATTTAATTTGTATTTAAATGAATAAAATACAAGTTAAATAAAAAAATAAAATAAAAATTCGTGGCATTGGGCTTGGATATTTCTAATTGTATAAGGAACAAGTTTGGATGAAGAAAAAGTAAGCCCATTTGCAAAAAAATTTATTTTTAGAAGTATCTCTCTTTGTGCACTTCTTCAAAATTGCCCAACTTGTAAATGGTGTATCTTGCTCAATTTTCCACATTTTTTAGTGTTCTTGGACTTTTTGGAAAGCTCTAAGAGTCCTCTAACCAACCACTTTGGTTTCATCTCAATTGGAGTTTACATGCTCAATATATCTTCAAAACAAAATGTTGACTTTTTGTTGACTTTGAAAAGGACCTGTAATGTTTTGATCCATACCTTCCAAATGAAGCATTTTTTGAACATTCTTGTGAGACATGAAGTTGTAGAGAATTGAATTTCCTTCAAAACAAGAGGTGGTGGAAAAATTTCTGATAAAGTATGAAGAAGTTATGCTCAGTCAAAGTTTGGTTGACTTTTCACTGAGAAACCCTAATTTAGAAAGTTTGACTTTTGAGCAAATCTTGGGTTTTCTTGATGAATCATGATCAACCCTTGATCAAATGATGAATGTAACTTCAAAATGAGGATGTTGACAAAAAATTATGAAATTTGACTGTATGTTGACCACAGTTGACTTTTTGTCCAATACAACTGATTTTCAACCATCTGAGCAATTGTCTGAGGAAACTTGACTTGTGAGGCTTGAAACTTGACATGGAGAACCTTTGAAGCATATGAGGAGGCATGAAGACCATTGGAGATGTTAGAAGTCCATCTTGATCTGAGGAATACCAAACCCTAGTTTGGGTTGATTGTCTAGGAGAGGGTTTGTCTGATCAACCCTTGAGGAATCCTTGAGCATGGATGTATGGAATACCTTGAGAAGATGGAGGGAAAATTTTGGGGTATGACAAAGAGCTGATTGCATGAAGATTGAGCAATTTTGGAAATATTGTATTCGATTTTATCAATCAAATATTTTCCATTGAATGCAATATATTTTCTCTCAAATTTCTGACCTAGCTCTTCACTGATATATATATATACCACAAGACCAAGAGCAAAGAACAAGGTTTGCTGCACTCAAAACCCGTCACAAAAATTCCAAAAAATTGCAAACATAGGGAAAACTCAAAACCAAGCTTTCAGCCGTTCTCAAGCAAAACCAAGCATTCATTTATCCTCTTGAAATTGCAACAATCGATCCAAGTCCTTAGGCAAGCAAAACCGTGCCCAGAATCATCCTCACGAAGTTGCACCGGTTGGTAAGGTTTTCTTGAAATTGATTTTAATTTCCATGCATTCTTAACAGATTTGATGTGTTTGTTCATGTTCAGGATCCTTGTTAGAACAGGTTTGACGTTTTAGATGTAAGCTTTGAGGCTTAAATCACATCATGCCATTGATAGGGCATAACTGTTTTCAAGCTTCGAAACCCTAGATACAGGCCGATTCAGACCATAAGAACATCAACATTGAACTCGCAACCCTCAAATTAGGGGGTATGGTCCTTAGATTCCATTTATTTATGCAGGTTTGATTTTTTCAGGATCGGAGAAGACGGCCGGAGCTTGGCTCCGGCGTCTCTGACTTTGTTGACTCTGGCGAGGGCATGTGTGGCATGCTTCAATTGGCTGGTTCAAATCCCCTGGGTCCCAACGCATTTGGTTTTGATTATTTGATTTTCAGAAAATAGCATCACTTATATATTTATCATTGTGTCATTGTTAATGGATGTATCACCATCCCAGTGGTGAACCATGTGCGCGCTAGTCATCTTTGTCTCTCAAGGGGCGGGTTCGATCCCTGCCTTTTGCACTTTTTCATAATTTTTTTTGATTTCCACAGGTTTCCATATAAATACAAACGGAGGGGAGATCTAAACATCATTGGCATATGGTGCAGTGGCGTAATTTTGAATCTGTGACCCTTAAGTCACGAGTTCAACACCATCCAGGGCCAAACTATTTTTTATCACTTGTTTTCTTAACCTTTTTTTCTTATTTCTTATTTTTCTAACCTATTTTAATTATTTTCACTAATTTATTTTTCATACATAAAAAAACTCTAAAAAATATTTTGATTTTAGATATAGGTTTCAAGAACCTTTATTTAATTTTTGACACAAAAACATTTTAATTTTTCTTTTATTTAAATTATTTTGCTTAATTAATCATTAAATTTACTTTAACTTGTTTTCTTGATTAAAATCAATTCCAAAAAATACAAAAATAATTTTTTTAATTAATTTAGGTTTTCTACTAACCCAAAAAACAATTTTACTAACCTTAAAAACTTTTTCTTCTAACATTATTTCATTATTCCGGTTTAATCCTTTTATCGCTATTTTTCGATTAATGTAACTGTTTCCAAGTTGTAATAGCTCGGTTTAAACTTCTTGCGCATTTCCCATAATTATGTATATGCTCACAGGATGTAATATTTTAATTAGGACTTTTACTTTCCGCATTTACTTTTCCGCACCTCCTATTATGTATTTGCCCAAAAGTCTTGTAATAGCGTGGGATTTATTTTTCGCACATTTACTTTCTGCACCTTATAAACTGTATATATTCAACTTTTAGTAACTTGGGCTTGTATGGCAAGACTAATCAATGAACTTAGACAACCCTAATTAAGATAAGATATCTGTATTGAATCAATTTCACACTTGCACCCTTAGGGTAATCTCTCTTGTTGCCTTACGAATAAAAATGGTCATGTCCCTCGAACGTATGGGTACCACTAGCAAGGTCCCTTAGTTAAATCATCACAAAGATCATAGTCCCTCGACGACCCTCGACGTTGCCAACGAATATATGATCTCGTCCCTCGATTTTTACCTACGAATAAGTGATGATCGTCCCTTCGAAATGCTAAGGTATCCTTACAATGTTGCCTTTAATGACCATACAATGATCCTATGCATGTCCCTTCATATCCAACAGATAGAGTTACCTACCAATTAATGGTATGAATAGCTCTACCCTAAAGGAGAAGGAAAATAACAAGAACAACCTCCTGAGTGGGTAATAAGTCTTAATTGCTTGCTCCAATCAAAACTACTTTTTACACCTCACACTCTTTTCAAAAATACTTTCAAACAAACACTTTGTATACATTCATACGAGAATCATTACAAAGTTACATTTTTCAAACAAATATTTTTCAAACACTTCGTATACATTCTTGAGGACTGATACAAGAATCATTACAAAGTCAAAGCATAATATTTTCAAACAAATCACACACACAAAAAAGCAAGTTTTCAAAGTGATCTAAGCAATTAAGAGCCCGTAGATAACTACGGATGGAAAGGGTGTTAATACCTTCCCTTTTCATAATTACCCACCGTACTCAGAATCGATAAAAGGTTTTTCCTGTTCTTTTCACCTTTCCTTTATTGGATAAAGAAAATTCGGTGGAGCTCTTGCTAACTGCAACATTTGCGATAAAACGCAAAACAAACAAGTCAGTTCTCCCACCATGTTACAAAGAGTTTATAAAATAAGAATTTGTAACCTAGTTTAGCAGCTAGCCGAAAATAGTAAGGATGTAATCATTAGGGTTAGATGTAGTGAACCAACCGACTTGTGGGATGGTCACCATACTCCTCGAAACCTGTAGGTAAGAGGTAGTGTGTATTGTTCTTGGAGGAAGTTGTGAAGCAACTCCAAGGTGTGTCCTAAGTTAGAAGAAGAAAACTTTGAAACTTAGTTAGGCTGTATTAGAAGGGTGTTTTCTATATTTTGTTATTGTTTATCACTATGTGTAATTGAGGGGGAGTGAGAGGGTCTCATATCTAAGAGGTTCTTAGGTAGAAATTGCAATGGGTAGTGATTAAGTGAGGAGTTGTAAACGGGGGAGTTTAGCTCTGAATTGATACTGCTGATAGTGGATTTCATCCCTGGCTTGGTAGCCTCCAAATATAGTTGTGTTGCACCGAACTGGGAAAACAATTTTGTTGTGTCTTTTATATTTTCTGTACTGGTTTACCTTGCCTGTATATTTATGTCAGATCAGATGTCTTGACATCCTTATAAGACATCTGAGTCTACTGTACCAGAATTTCAATTATGATGATCCAAGTATGTTGTTTCTTCTGGAGCATGTGTTTCTTGTGCTTTGAGAACCAGTTGAGTCATGGTCAATTGAGATTTGAAGCTGTGACTTGTTGTGAACAAAATCAAAACTCATAAAATTTATGCCAACATTCAAGAACATAGTGACCATAATTGTAGCACAATTGACATGTGGGCATATTACCATTAGAGCAAGTATGCCTGCCACGACCTCTACCCCGTGTGTTCCTTCCTATGCCACGATACTAGTGATTTCCATTACCCTTAGATGTAGTATGTTTAGTTCCTTTAGAGCTAACCATGCCTTAAGCTACATTTGCAATGGAACTTAGAGAGGCCAATTCTTGCCTATATTAGTCCAATAGAGCTTCTTGGACATAATTAATAGGTTATACTCTTCTAGTATCCCTTGAAGGATTGCATCAATTTGATCTCTTTCTGATATTGGATCTCTAATGGAAAGCAAATAATATGCAATAACATGAATCCTCATTACATATTTAAAGATAGTCTTGTTATCTTTCTTGCTAGTTTTTAGTTATGAGCAAAGTTGGTGCACTCGAGCTTTCATTTGAGAGTTGAAGTGTTTGTGCACTTTGTCCCAAATCTCCTATTCATGTTTGAAAGATAGGAGACATGGTAAATCAGTTTTAGAAATTGTCAAGAGCAATAATGTGAGTAGAGCCTGATCTTGCAAAATCCAGACCTCATAGTTTTTAGAGATAATGTTTGAAACTTGATCATGTTCAGCCTTGAACATCGGTGGAATTTGAGGGTTCACCACTAATTTGTGAAGCTTATGTTAAAATATAACTCCCTCAACTTTTTTATTCCACAACAAGAAATTATTTTCTCAAAGTTTAATATAGAATTCTAGTGATAAGGTGTTTGTGTTACTTGAAAACATGAACTGGCTCATTGAGACATGTGAAGTTTGAACGCCTTGTGGAGATTTTATAGATGTTTGCACAAGATCTTCCATTGATGTTTATCTGAAACTCAATGAGCAGTGTGATCAAAACAATGCACATATGGAGTAGCTTATTTGAAGCTTGAAATTTGATTATGCTAGCGCGAGCGCATGGTGAGTCGCAACTTCTCTGAAGCCAAAAATTGATTCACTAACTCATATATAGTTTCTTTGAAACCTCTAAAAAATGATTCAAAGCAACTTCTTTGAAGCTCCAACAATGGTGATGACTCTAGGTTGAAGATGTTGTAGCAGAAGAAGGTCACTTGTGGGCGATTGATACTATGTTAGAATAATAATCATGAAAGAAGTGGAATATGAGAGCTTCACCGATGAGCATAAGCTTTGCTTGATTATATATTTATTTCTTAGTTAGTATTACAAGATCAAGTAGGTTTATATATTCTATACTTGCTTGAGATGGTTCCTAACTAACTATCTAGCATGGAAATGTATATCACTACACATACTCGTGCATGGACTATTATCATATATCCAGAAACACTCTTCTGATAGAATACAAGTTAGTATACATGATCCGTAAAACTTAGTTAAAATTGTTTAAGCCAAAATTTCAATCCAATTTTTTGTGAATAGTGTATTATTAACCAAACTTTTTTTTACCACAATTAACCAAACTTAATAACTTGAACTTAATAATTTATTTCTTAATGGAACTTGAGTTTAATCATTTAGCTTGGTTTGGTTTGATTTATCTATTTTATGAAAATATTTTCTATTTTTATTTTATAAAAATTTGCTATTTTCACTTGTTAATAAATAAATTCATAATAGATGACATAAATGAACAAGTGTGTGCATTTTTGTTAAAAAATATAAATATAAAATATATATTATTTAAAAATAAAGCATTACAATTTTAGTTAATAGACTATGTGTCTTAATATTTTCTTTTTTGATGAAAAATGTCTCTAAATTTAATAAAATAAATAACTGATAACAAAAAAAGAAAAATAACGTTATATCAAAACAAAAAAAAAAACAAAGTAACATTTTTAAGATGTAACCTTATTTCCCTTTATCATTCATTACTAATGCTCATAACTTATTTATTGCCATAAATAATAACAATTTGTTTCACATTGGTTTCTAATAAGTTTTAAAATATTAAATTGATTGAGGTAACAAACGTAAAATGACAAAGATAGCATATGCTAACAACCAAGCTACAAAAACCTTAACGCATAAACAAAATTGAAACCAACCTAACTTTTCTATTTGTAACATATATATTTTGTTCCACTTTCTTGCTTATACCTATGAATTAATACATACATGTCATAAACACCAAAGCATAGAGTTAGTATCAAGAATCTGAAAAATAAAGACTTAATAGAAAAAAGCCAAACTTGAAATTAGTTATTATTATTTTCAATGGATCATCAAGTGGATATCGAACAACAACCTCTCTTAGAAAATGCACCACAAAAAATTCCCAAAACATCAACACAAAAAACAATGAGAAAGGCATTGAAAGGCACAGCGTATTTAGCAAATCTTCTTCCAACAGGAACTGTTCTAATATTTCAAACATTGTCACCAGCTTTAACACACAGAGGCCAATGTCCTACACAAACAAGTAAAATCATGACAATATGTCTCTTATCCTTTTGTAGCCTCTCATGTTTTCTTCTATCATTCACAGACAGTTTTAGGGATGAAAGAGGAAAAGTTAGATATGGCTTTGCTACATTGAATGGTATTTGGGTTATGGATGGAACGGTTAAGCTTCATGTTGATGAGGCGAGAAAATATAAGCTAAGGCTTATTGATTTGTTCCATGCATGTGGATCTATATTGGTTTTTGGTGCAATAGCACTTTTTAATCAAAGTGTTGTTGCATGTTTGGCTCCAAAACCTTCTGAGGAAGCTAAGCAGATTTTGGGAGCATTGCCTATTGGAATTGGAATTTTGTGTAGTTTTTTGTTTGTTTTATTTCCCACTCAAAGACATGGGATTGGCTTTCCTCTTTCACGTGATTAACTTAGTTCTTTGCCTTTATTTTACTTTGCAAAATAGTAATTGTTGTGTTCCAAAACTAAAATATTGTAAATATATATGGATATTGTGTTAATTTTTATTGCATTTGGCATTATTTTTATTTCCTTTAAAAATCTCTAAATTTTTCGGTAAACTTTTTATTACATCATAACATATTAAAAAAATTATTTATTTTAATTAGTTGAGTTAAATAGGTATAAATTGTTGATCTAAAATTCAAACCTACCAGCAACATTTATTTGTATTTATGTATAATTGTAAAAAATTGTTAATATTTATAAATCAACAACTTTTTTAAATAAATTAATAATTTTTAATAACAAAAAAATTAAAAAAATTATCGAATAATTTTACAACAATACAATTTAAACAATCTTCTTTTTCTTTTTTATATATATTAATCTAATATTTTCTTTTCAATTGTTTTTTTCATTCTTGTGCGTCCAATTGCACATCTGCACCACTACATTAAATTAATGTAATTATGCTTCAGCACTGCAACACTTTTAGTTTTTTATTTGAAAAATTAACAATGTCTTTTTTTATTCGCATTTATCACGTCAAATGATATTTTCTTTAAAATTCAATCAACACACAAACATTTAAATATTTTTATTTAATTATTTAATAAATTATTGGATCTTGGAGCGGAAGAATGAAAAGGTACATTGGGATAGTCTCTTAATGATTAGTAACAGTTAAATATCAAAATCTTCCATTTTTAACTTGAACAATACATTATTAAGGTGTAATAATCGATTGGCCTAATCGTTTATAGCAGTTAATTCGTGCATAGATTAATTCCAAATTTAAATCATATTTTGTCCTATAAATGAAGAGTTTCTATATCATTTCATACTTTGATCATACTTTCTCACTATCTCATATGTTTATATAAATCTCTAACTTTATCACTTATATTAGTGTTATTGTGCCTAAGTGAGGATCATTGTTTTGGATAAGGGGATAATTGTAATTTACCAAGAGTGTATTATCTAATGAATAAAATATTCTTCTATAACATAAGTATACCATTATTTCTTATATAGTTAACTTATGGATCCTAGTTGATACTCGATTTTCTAAAACATTAAATACCCCGGCTAAAGATGGAACTAGAGTTACAAAAGGAGGAGATACCGGAGGAGAAGAAGAACCTTCAAAAACATGTTGATAAAGAAAAATTTTGTGAACACAAGCCCCTCTAGTATAGGCATGGGAACAATATCCTTCAAACACAAACCAATATAATTATAATATTTAACTCTACATAGTTCCATAAGAGGAGTGAAAATAAGTGATGTCATCTAATCTAGATTAGAAATCGTGGGTCAACAGCGGAGAACGAAGGAATCATCTAATCCAAAAAAAGAATTAAGGCTGAGGAACTACCATCGTTTAAGATCATGATGAAGCAAAGGAATGTCAGAATTTGCAGAGGATATGCAAGAATAAATATGAAGATAATGATAGAAAAGAATTAGAATTTTGCTTATGATCTCGTGATACCATGTTACAAGATACAGGCTCGGCCTGTATCTGGGCAACTAGTGCCACAACACATGACCTCAAAATAAAAGTAAATAAATAAAGTATTTGATCCCTAACTATGATTACTATTTCTGCAATATTGATATCACATTTAGTCTAAATAAAACCATACGGTGAATTAATGAATATTATTTTAAGACAAACTCATTGTTTTGAAATAGTGTCACTTCATTATTTAATTATTTCAATTGTTTTATTCTTGTATGCACAAACGCTATTCATTATTTTAAAACTATTTTAATTAACCACACTGCACTATTTTTTCAATGAGAATCTTATCATGAAAGTATTTAATAAATATTCAATTTACTTAAATTTTGTAAAACATTTTTTAATCAAATATCACACACAATTATTTTATACACCGCATCAATTCATTTTATTTTATTTTAGAGTGATTTGATAGTTTTTAACGTATTTTACAAATTTTATTTTATAATAATATATTAAAAATTTAATAAATTTAAAACTATTTAAATCATTAAGATTAAATAAATAATATATTAAATTGTTAAATTTAAAATATTCGATTAATTTAATCTAATATATGGTGAGAAATGTATCTCGATTGGTTTAATTAATTGAGTTAAAGATTAAATGGAGTTAAATGTACATAGTTCAATCATAACACTAGCCGTCTAATGTAGTAATTATATCATTATAAATGTTTTTATAAGTTGTTTAGTAGTTGGGAATTTCATATTTAAAGATAAATAAGTGAAATATCACATATTTGAACACACGCTTCTGCATTTTATGTCTTTATACAACTATCAATTGTGCTGACATAATTTTTTATTATATCGGTTACTAATAAAGTTTTGAGAATAATTGTTATGCACTGTTAGTATAAAATATTTTACACGATCACTGCATCACAATCACTCACACGCGATACTTTATATGCGATTTAAAAAAATTCAAATTTCTATACAAATTTAATGGTTATGATTCACTGGCAGTGTAAAACTACTTTATACCATCAGTATATTTCAATTAAATTCAAAAGTTTTATGTAATTTTTAAAGAGAAATTTTATAGGGGTGTTCAAAACCAAACCAAACCAAACCGAAACCGCAAAAAAACGCATTTGGTTCGGATTAGTTTGGGTCATTTTTTAACAAAACCGCATGGTTTGGTTCGGTTTGCGGTTTGTATTTTGCAAACCAAACCGAATCAAACCGCATTATGTTACAACCTAAATTTTACTTAACTCGCATCTAACTCAAACCTAAATCTATTATACATTAACCTTATGGTTACAGACAATTTTCTGATCTTTACAGTTATGATTTCAGTTTCAATTTTCTCAAATATCTCCTAACATTATCACTTCATCCTCACCACTTACATCTTGCCTCTTCTTCTCTAATCTCTACTCTCTTATATTGTTTCCTTTTCACATTCTTATTTTTTATTCAATTTTTCTCTCTTTCAATTTCATTTTATCGCACATCTTTATCTCTAACCTCTCCTCTCTTATGTTCTTTCTTTTTCATCTTCACTAATTTATCATCTCTTATATTTTTTTTGTTTTATTATAATATATTTATATTGTTTTATGCTATTATTTTATGTTTATTATTTAACTTTTGTCTAATCTAACTTTTACATATTAAAATGAGAAGTTATTGTCCAAATATGATTAGCTTTTTTGTTATAATTTAGTAGTGTATCATGTATGAATGGTCAAATACAAAGTTATGTTGTCATATATATGTGAATGTGTGACTCAACAAATTATTTGTAAAAAACCGAACCAACCGCACCGAACTAAACCGCATTGGTTTGGTTTTTTTTTCTAAAAGTCAACCGAACCAAACCAAACCTCATGTCTTTTCTCTCGCGGTTCAGATGATTTTTTGCCTCAAAACCGCTCAAACCGCACCGCGAAGACCCCTAAAATTTTAGTATACATATTATACTTTTTATTAGCGGATTAATAATCAGAACAAGGCCTCTAATTAGTTTGGGCCGACCTTGACAAGATACTGAATCTTGTAGTGGAAGAATGAAAAATGTCCATTGGACTTTATTATTAAAATGTAAAAATATGGTAAAGTGAAGTTACCATGTGCTATGTGCTTGTTGTACTCCAAAATTTACCTTCTTTATTTCGGTGTTTCTGACTTATAGTTTCATAATCATAAACATACATGCATATACATGCATAGCATTGATCATGTGGTCACCAAGTTTAGAGCATCCCAAATTGTGGAAGAAATTGTGCATTTCGGCTATCTCAGATCATTTTTGAACCAAAATCAATATTTCTCGGTTCATGTGTTTAAAGCAAGATTTTCTGGACATAAAGTTATTTTGGCTTGGTTCCATAGGCATCAGGATCACATCAATATGTTCTCCAGTTCATCTATTCAGATCGGAGGCCGTTTCGTCAGGAAAAAGATTTTATTTGTTCATTTCTCAATAAAGTGAATATTGGGTTTTCGGTGCGTTTTGAGCATACCGTAAGGCATATCTCTCAGCTCATCGGGTATTTTCTGATACTTTTCGACTGGCAGGTCCCTCTCACTATTATCTACAACTTTCGTTTACAAGTAGAAAGCAAATTGGATGAGGAAAATCCTCAAAGAAATTGATCTTTCAGGTGGGATAAATTGAATTTTAGTGTTGTATCGTGTTCTCGGTGCGCTAAAAAGGTCATAATTCCTGGCTGGAGCATTGAAACTGAGAAGAACCGGTGTTTAAAATTTTGTATCGAAGTCCTATCTGATTTTCTTTTACAAGTTCAGAGCCAATTCCTTACCATTTAAGAGCAGTTTTTTATCCTTTGGAATTAATTTTGAGACGAACCGAGTGTTTTTTATCTGATACGTGAAGTTCGAAAAATCATATCTCGCTCGATTTTTATTGAAACACGGTGGAACCAGTGCCAAAAGTTCACAAATTCCGTTGGATTCATTTGTCACAAAGACTCCGAGTTCGGATTTTTATCAGAAGACCCTCGTTCGAGGCAATTTCTCCGAAGAGCGCAATAAAAATTCTGCACGTGTCAGACGCCCGAGAAGTGTGTTGAAACTTCAAAATTTTGTATCGCCTGCACCGTTCATCTGATTGAGTCGCAATTTTGACTCACTCAAACAATTTCACATTTCGTACATTTTTCGTTTAGAGTCCGGCTTCAAATTCCGCACGGATTTGGCTGTTTTGGGCTATGTGCGAAAATAATTCGGATAATCGTGATTTGGGCTTAATTGTGGATCCAAGGCACTCCAAGGCCCAATTTTTTACACTATAAATATATTTTTCCCTTTACAAAGTGGGGAGAGACAATCATTTGCTAAATTTTGCTCTCAAAACAAAATTTTCTTTCTCCTAATTCTCTCAAATCAAAAGCAAAAATTCAAGTCTTCCTCTCCAACCGACCAAGCCCCTCCCTAAGTCAGCCGCGCCGACCACCGCCCAGCCTCTAGCTCCGGCCAGCTCTCCCATCCGCCTCCTTTCCTCCTCCGTGCAAGGTCGATCGGCCTCCTCCACGCACGAACCGACCTCCCTCCGGTCTCACTTTTCCGCTCCGACCGAGCTCATTGTCGGTGCTCCTTCTGATCGCTCCTACGCTCGCCCTCCCTTCATCGCTATCGGCTGCTTTCTGTGTGTAACCGGCCTCTCCTCTGACCATTCTGATCGGTTTCCAGTGAGACATCACCACTATTCATATCTTCTCATCATTGGTGCACCTCCTCGCACCACCTATTGCTCGGACCGGCCTCCCTTGCGCGCTAACCGGACGGAAATCTCACCTCCTTCGCTCGGATCACATCTTCTTCTACTCTCTCTTGCCCAATTTCATCAAGAAAAGGCATTCCTCATCCGATTTTCGTTAATTCAAGTTCGATTTGGTATTTTCTTCAACAATTCAAGTCAAACTTCAGGAACAAGTAAGTAGCTTATTCAATTAAGTGCTTATTTTAACTGATTTTCCGATTTTGACTTTTATTAAAATTGAATATAGGAATTGATTGCATTTATTGTGTAGACTCCAATTCTTGAATTTTTGTTTGTGAATTATTTGATTTGAATCCGATTTTTGAACGTTATTGTGTCGATGTGAAGGAAAATTGTACATAGAACGCACATACACTTGTGTAAATCTTTTTCTTTGCATTTAGGTCACTTTTAATTGAACATTTGCATCACCTATCACATGTTCATGCATTATATAGCATTTAGGTTGATGATTTGAGTTGAATTCATGTGAATTAAGGCTTTTTGTGCAAATGTAAGCGTGTTGAAATGTAGTTTTAGGTGCATTTTAGTGTATAAAGCATTCATATTGTACATAACACATGTAGGCTTGCATTTAAATCATATTTTGCATGCTCATGCATTGATCCACAAGTGCATTGAATAATTGAATTAATTTCATGTGTCGAAACTTGATTCTAATGACATAAAAGTGTGTCGGATCCATATTTTCACACACTTTTTCACATGTTAATGTTGCATTCTTGCTTGCATGTAATTAAAGCATCATGATACATTGCATCTTTGCTTTTACTTGACATTAATCCATATTTTGCATCATTCTTAGATGTAGGATACATTGAGCATGCATTGATTACATCTTGTATGTCATTCATTTGTATTCCATACACGGAAACATCATAAAAAATGTAAATGAACATGCATAATGCATATGTTTACATCTTATTTTGTTTTGATTTGGTTATCTCGTGTACATGAATTAAATTCCAATTCATTTGTCATTTCAAACCAAAACAAAAGTGAATCTGAACTTAATTCGGTACATGAATTTTGGTGTTCCATAAGCCTTTTTAGGCGATTTTGTGCATCAGAACCCATTTTTCCTCAAAGGTCCAAGGTAACGATGGTTGTTCCCAACGTTTCGGCACGTTTTAAAACCATTGGTGATGGTTTCTGAACCAAATTTCAAGTGCAACATGCCTAAAATGCTATCGCTTCCCCGTTCCTTTAAGGTCTGAAAAACGTTGCTTCCACTCGGAATTAATTAAAACCGATCATATTTTTGAATCTGTTGACGCTTTTGTAAGCAACCATGCGATTTTTTATCTTTATTTTTTCTTTCTTTCACATGCATTATGCGATTAAGCGATAGATGGATATAACACACCCGTTAGACAGCAAATATAAGTGGATACTGTAGAGTACTACGGGCGTTTGGGGTGCTAATACTTTCCCCTCGCGTAATAGACTCCCTTACCCGATCTCTCGGTCATAAGACCGTGATTTCTCCCCTTTCAGGTTTACTCGATGTTTTCCTTTTCTCTCGCAGGATAAAAAACGTTCGATGACGACTTCACTAATATTTCTATCGAATCATGTTCAACCGATTGTTTCAGTGCTGAAGATATAGTGTAGTATATATACACTTTACAATATCTATTAAGTTACCTATTATCTAGGAAAAATATAACAAATTGTTTTAATAAATTAAATCAATAAAACTCTATATTATTTCACATCAAATATATTTTGATCAAAACCACAATGTACTTTTTAATTTATCTTTTCAAATAAATAAAAAACAATATTTTCTTAAAAATCAACCAATTAAAATATTTTTAATTAAAAACTTACATATATTTGAATTCTCTATCGCACTAGAAGATACGTAGAAGCAATACATAACTCTTGTCTATCAAATAATAATAATAATAATAATAATAGTAATAATTATAAAACTATTTTTTTCCTCGTTTTTAAACACATTTTCACTTAAAAAGTTATAAATAAATAAATAAAAATAATTGATTCTAAGTAGAATTTTGGGTTAATACCACTTTAACTCCCTGTAATATAGGCGAATTTTAATTTACTCCCTGTAAAAAAAATAAAGGATTATCCTCATGTAATTATTATTTTTTGTTTACCCCCTAAGTGTACAAATTAAATACCAAATATGAGGGTAAATATAATCTTTTTTACAGGGGTAATTTTTGCACTTAGGGACTAAAAGACATAGAATTTTAACATTTCAAATAGGTGATCCAATTTTTTTACCTAAGATAAATCAAACTTCGTCTATATTGCAGGAGAGATTTGTATATTAACCCCTGAATTTACTATAAGAATAAAATTAATATTTAAAAGTTAAAAAGTTTTTTTTCATAATTAATTAAAGGTAATCATTATCAACCCCCAAAACTTTTAGTTTCAATTATCAATTTTTGTTTTAAATGATTTTTTCAATATTTTCTCTATTTTATTGAAAATCTAATTGTGACTTTAATATTTTCTAGCAACCTCAAATTTTTAGATTGCAATCATTGACAACTTCACATGGAAATAATTAGATATAGTTAGAAAAAAATAAGTTAGGTTTTATAAGGCTTGAATCTAACCTACGATAAATTTACGAGGTCTAAACCTAGCCTATGACCTACTATAGACTCTCTTTTTTGTTAGACCTGGTCTTTTTAAAAGTCTAGTCTGGCCTAAAACCCTATTTAAAAGTCTATTTCTCATTAAGATTTTAAATCCATCCATACTCCCCAGGTCTCAAATATAAGCCATGGGCCCCTGTAGGCCGGCCTGACCTACTCACATCCCTGACTAGAGAGTTCAGACAACCTAATATCATTAATTGTGCAATAATTTGTTAACTTAAACATGTTTAGTTTCTCTAAAATTTTCTTTTATTTTATGTGTTTATTATAAATACTCTTATGACTTGGATATATATATATATATATATATATATATATATATATATATATATATATATATATATATATATATATATATATATATATATATATATATATATATGGGTTGATTACATTTTGCTCTCATTCATAAATATACTTTCACTAGCACTCATTTATAAGTGTGATCATCATATTTCATGTAACATTTCAGTTTTTAATTATTTTTTTAATTTAATTATTATGCGTGATAATTAAATTAATTATTTCTACATTCATATACATGCACCTAAATCTTACGATAAAAAAATAATATTTTGGAATAAGCGACTGGGAGAGAGTATATGAACTTTGAATGGAGAAGATCTGAACTTCGAATGGAAAAGATATGATTGTGGAAATTTATAGAAATTATAAGTCGATTCTCACATACGGAACCAAAGTTCCATTGTGGAACCAAAGTTGATCAGTAAATGAGAGGGCATGGTTTGATGCAATGGTCCTAAGTTTGTGATGCAGTGAGAAGAGGCTAACCTGCAGACTTACCACTTCAATGCTCAAGTCATTACGAAAGTGAAAAGTGATGTATGAATGAGAATAAATTTGAATAACTGAAAAATGACATGTTTTTCCTCTTAATTAAGAGAAGTGATTGACAATTGAAAGCCTAAAGTGAGACGTGGATTGCGAGTAACCATCAGATTGATTTGGACGATCAGTGGGACTTCTATACACATAATCACATGCTCATAAGAGAAAAAGAGTCAATCTATTATGCATTTTATTCTTTTACTTTACTATTGGGCATTTATCTTTTTGTTTTATAGGCGGCCCAAAACACCTCTAATAATGCATCTTAAATCAAATTTAATTATAACATGTTATAATATTAATTTATAAAATGAACGTACAAATATCTTTTCTGATGATGTATAGTTAAATATATGTAAATAAATAAATTATAATCTCAATGCAAGATAACTATATACTATGACTTATTTTTTATAAACTAATGATATTAAAAACCAATAACAATAAATAAGACAAAAAAATGTAAGGAAAAAAATATGTTTATAGAGTAAACGAGACTATATGTCTTTATTTATGAGAAAAATGAAACACGATGTTGATGTATCTAAATCTAATATTGTAAAAACTAATAACTATATAACAATAAAGAAACATAACAAATAAAATTCTTCAAATGTATCCATATTTTTATAAATAATACTATCAACAATTAGTTTTATAAATTTTATATGTTTCAAATTACTAATTTTGTTGAAGTAACAAACATAAAATGACGAAGATAGTATATGTAAACGACAATGCAACAAAAAACCTTAACAAAAAACAAAAATATACCAAACCTACAGTTTCTATTAAGCATTTATATATTGTTCTCATTTCATTCTTATACCTATGAATTAATTCATACATGTTCTAAACACCAAAGTGTTGAGTGAGTGTCAAGAAAAACAAACAAATTCTATAAATTTGTTCATTTATTCATTTATTTTTCAATGGATGTTATTGTGGATACCCTAGAACAACCCCTATTGGAAAATGCACCACGAAAAATTCCCAAAACATCAACATGCAAGACAATAAGAAGAGCATTCAAATGTACGTCAAATTTATCTAATCTTCTCCCAACTGGAACAGTTCTAATATTCCAAACTTTATCACCAATTTTAACACACAGAGGGCAATGCCATACAAAAACGAGCAAAATAATGACAATGTGTCTATTAATATTTTGTAGTCTCTCGTGTTTTCTTTTATCATTCACTGATAGTTTAAGGGATGAAAGAGGAAAGGTTAGATATGGTGTTGCTACATTGAATGGTATTTGGGTTATGGATGGGTCAATTAAGCTTACGGTTGAAGAGGAAATAAACTATAAGCTAAGTATAATTGATTTGTTTCATGCATTTGGGTCTATGTTAGTTTTTGGTGCAATCGCACTTTTTGATCAAAGTATTGTATCATGTTTGGCTCCAAAGCCTTATGAGGATGCTAAAGAGATTTTGGAAGCATTGCCTATTTGGATTGGAGTTTTGTGTAGTCTTTTGTTTTTTATATTTCCTACACGAAGACATGGGATTGGTTTTCCTCTCTCACGTGATTAATTAGTTATTTGCATTCATTTTAAATTACATTGAAAAGTAACAATTAATATGTGAATTTTGATTAATTCATATCATGTCATACACATAGTATCATTTTTTAGAATAATGTATTTCAGTTTTGTGTCATTTTTATGTGAGACATCTATTTTCTTTTCATTTTATTGGTGATGACAACAATCTTTAGATAGTTTGATTTTTGTTTTCGTTGATACTTTTCATTTATATTAATCATGTCATTTTGTTAATGAAATGAGATCAATTTATTATCATTAAAAGAAAAATTTATGTCTGAAACTCAATATATACGATAACATATTAGATATGGTTGCCAAATCAATCAAGGAAGAGTGTTTAATAGAAATGTCATAGATGCTTCATAGAATCTTAGGTGACGATACCAATGAAATATAATTTATCAAGGAAACTTAATTAAACTACAATGGTTGAAAAATGGTCATAGTTGAAAAATGGTCATAGTTGCATACAATGACGGATTCAAGACCCCGAGTTAGGGGAGCAATTTTTTTAAAAAACTGACTATTTATATATAAATTTAAACATTAAAATAGTTAAATTTTATAATATTTTTAACATAACTAGTAGGAAACTCATGCATTCTCACGGTCCTGTGTTTTCACCATTTAAGATAGAATAATAAATTTAAGCAATTAGATAAGAAACAAAACTATAAAAAAATGGAAATCAAATTAAGTGGATACATAAACATGTGATTAAAATAATATACAAAATTATATTAACAAAAGGAAGTGACAAAAAAATCTTAAATCAATTAAGCTTGTAGTGAAAGGTTACCAGTGCGTCTGCATGGGCAGTGGCGGAGAGAGAGGGGTTAGGGGTATTCCCTGGAATACCCTTACTTTCTTAATTGTTTTACTATTTTACCCTATATTTTTAAACCCTTTATTTATTCTAGTGTCACTCTTTTTAGGTTTAATAAAACAACAATTTTTCACTTTGTCTTCAAGCAGCAACAGCCACAACCTCACTTTCTGTAAGTTTTTTTTTTTTCATTTTAAAATTTCAATGTAACTTTAGCATATTATAATTTTATCATAGTTTTATATTTTAGCATAGTTTTCAATTTTACAAGAACCAATATTCTATAACCTTGTAAACCCTATGCTTGTTTTATATTTTAACTTTTGCTGTAATTTTTTATTGTGATTATAAATTTTGACTTGCAATAGAATTATAAAAAATGAATTAATTGTGATTTGTAATTATAATTGTGATTTGAAATTTTTACTTGTAAAATTAATTGAATTTTGATTGTAATTGTAGAATGTTGTTCAAATACTTTACACCCAAACCGAGATTTCCAAAACCAGAGAAGCTTACTCCTTCAAATGGGCAGCCTGAAGAACCTTCTTCCGTCCCTTCTTCAAAAGACATACAACCGGAACCTCATTCGTCATATAAGGTGTTTAACAAAGGGGCTTATTTGGAGACGGATCCTGGAAAAAGAAGTCAAATTCTTGAGTATCATCCAAATGATCAAGATGAGGTAAGAAGAGCTTACCTTATGAATGGGCCATGTAAAATTAAATTAACTGAATATGAATCCACGAATATTGGGGGAAGGGATCGTTCTTTTCAATATAGTTGGCATGAAGAGTATGATTGGTTGGAATATAGTGTAGAAAAAGATGTTGTTTTTTGTTTGCCTTGTTTTGTGTGTTACAAAGGTACTAGTAATTCTGCATTTGTGGTGACGGGTTTTAAAGGTTGGAATCTAAAGCATAAGTTGAATAAACATGTTGGTGAGAAACCGAATAGTCATCATAAAAAGTGTGTGAAAGCATGTGAGGATCTTATGAAGAAAAAGCAGAGTATTTAGTTTTCGTATGCAAAATATAGTTCAAAAGAAGAAGTAGATTATCTTGTTCGTTTAAAAGCATCACTGAGGTCATCAAATATCTTGTTAGAAGCGGATTGGCATTTAGGGCACATAATGAGGGTGAAAATTCGGTTTATAAGGGTCATTTTCTAGAATTTGTAGAAGCCTGGGGAGAAATAGTGAGAAAATAATGCAAAGAATAACAAGTGGGGAAATTGTAAGATGACTTCTCCGTTATTCAAAAAGAACTTGCAAATGCATGTGCGGTTGAAACTATTAAGAAGATAGTTGGAGAAATTGGAGATGGTTTCTTTTGTGTTCTTGTTGATGAATCTGGTGATTGCTCTGGTAAAGAACAAATGGCTGTTGTAGTGCGGTTTGTTGATGTTAGAGGGTTTGTTGTAGAAAGATTTATTGGAATTGTTCATGTTGAGGATACAAGTGCAATAGCACTTAAAGGGGCTCTTGAGTGTTTGTTGTCGGGGTTTGGGTTGTGTATATCTAAAATTCGAGGTCAAGGGTATGATGGAGCAAGTAATATGCATGGTCAATTTGGAGGTTTAAAGACTTTGATTCAAAAGCAAAATCCGCAAGCCTATTATGTTCATTGTTTTGCTCATCAACTTCAATTGGCTCTTGTTTCAATGGCGAGAAAGCATGAAGATGTTGATTGGTTTTTTTGTGAAGTGTCTCGTATTGTTACTTTCTTACGCTCATCTAACAAAAGACAAGCTCTACTTCGGAATAAACAAGTTGCACATTTTACAAATCTAATTGAAAAAGAATTGGTGGAAACTGGTACAGGTTTAAATCAAGAGTTATCCATTGCAAGAGCGGGTGATACACGTTGGGGATCTCACTTTCGAACTCTTAATAGGTTGGTTGATTTGTTTACTCCTATTATTGAAGTGTTCGAATATTTGAAAAGTGATAGTCATTCTAAGGGTGAACCAAAAAGTTTGTTACTTGTCATGTAAACTTTTGGTTTTGTGTTTATGTTGCACTTAATGGTTGAGATTTTATCATTGACAAATAATTTGTCACAATCATTGCAAAAGGGGGATCAAGATATTGTTCATGCCATGGAACTTGTCCAAATATGCAAGAAAAAGTTGCAAGAATTTAGAGATGGTGGATGGGAAACACTTTATGACCAAGTTGTGGCTTCTTGTGGTAATGTTGAAATTGATGTTCCTGACATGGAGTCTCGGTATGTGAAAAATAAGAAATCCAAACGGCTTGCTCCTTTTGTTACAAATTTTCATTATTTCAAGAATGATTGCTTCTTACATGTCATAGATGTGGTATTGAAAGAGTTGAATGATCGGTTTACACCTGAAAATACCGAGTTGATCAATTCTGTTGCTTGCTTGAGTCCTTGTTATTCATTTGAAGCATTTGACATTAAATCACTTGTGAGATTGGCAAGATTGTACCCAAATGACTTTGAGGATATTACAGATAAGGAATTGTCTAGTGAGTTGGAGACTTATATTGAGAGTGTCAAGATGGACGATCACTTTTCTAATTTGAATGGCATCTCGGAACTTTGTAGGACTCTTGTTCGAACAAAGAAGCATAAGACATTTAGGTTTGTGTACACACTTATCAAACTAGCTTTGTCCTTACCGGTGGCCACTGCAAGTGTTGAGCGAGTATTCTCAGGGATGAAATATGTTAAGAATGAGTTGAGAAGTAGAATGACTAATCCATGGCTAAATGATTGCTTAGTGACATTTGTGGAGAAAGAGGTGTTTAATACAATCGATGATATGGATATCATCAAGCGTTTTCAAGGAATGAACAAGAGAAGAATGCATTTACGATTAAACTAGATTTTTGTCTATTTTTGAGTTGTAATTGAAATACTAGCACATTTTTATTAAGTAATATTATCATATTTTTGTCACTAATTTTTCCATACATTTTTTTTTGTATATTTTACTCATTATGGGAATCCCCTTGATTTTGATCCTGGCTCCGCCCCTGTGCATGGGTACAGTTGTAGACAGCGAAATTATCACCATTTTATCATGTAAATTCAAATAAATTATAAAATATCAAAATATTATTGAAAAAAAATAAAGTATATGAAAATGGATTGAAATTTAATTGTATAAGTTTTAAGAAACCAATATACTTAATAAAAACTATTAAACATATGGTTTGTAAAAAAACAACTGCGATTTTTTTTTTTAGGATTGATAGAGTTGTACCCATGTGTTCACACAATATTGATGTGTTATCTGTGCGTTCACACAATATTGATGTGTTATTCATGCGTCCACACTAGTACTGATGTGGTACGCACGGTTTGTTTTCAAAATATAAAAAGTGTAAATAAGAAAAACAAAATAATTTTATCAAAATAGTTTATTATTTATAAAAGAAATAAATATTTTTAAAATAAAAACAAAATTTAATCCATTTTTCAATTTTAAAAGAAAGACATGAATGATATATATAATAAATATTGTGTATCAAAACTTTGATAATTACTACAAACACATTGGTTTAATAAAACCCAACTGTGTTCCTCAACCAGACATTACCCTTGCTATCCTCTGCATCAGTTTTGACAGTATTATACATTATCCTTGCTAGCGGGAAACTCGTGCGTTCGCACGGGTTCTGGTATGGATGGTTGTTATTTCACCATTTAGGGTTAGAAAAAAAGTAGAATAAAAAAACTTAGTGATTAGAATAAGATAAGTAGAATAAAAAACAAAAAATAATATAAAATGTTTACATTTAAATGAGATAAAAAGAAAATTTTGAAACTGATATTTAGCAAATGAAGTGAAAGATAAATTTCAAATGGAATTGTTTTGAACAAAAAACATATAAAAAACATTATTAAAAATAGAAGTATAAATTAAAAAGTTGGTATTATTTGTAGACTAATATCTACTATCAAGCATATACTAAGAAATTGCCTAAATTATCTAAACTACCCTTTCCTCATAAATATTTTACACTACACTTTGGACATTTTAGTAACTAACAAAATAACTCTCACCTTTCTCAACTTTCTGATTTCATACATCAATTGTCAACCTTTCATTGGTCCAAATTGAAAAACTCCTTTTACTACCTTATACTACTCTCTCTCTCTCTCTCTCTCTCTCTCTCTCTCTCTCTAGGAGAAACCCTAATTTGCTTATGTCAGCTACATGAACTCTTCTCTTTCTAACTCTCATTTCAATTGCTCCATTTCTCATTCCGAAATCAATTATTTATTCCAAATCTTGGCGCTCTTATTGCTCTGAGGTGAAATAGTTGTTCAAGAAGCTTGGTGTTCAACTGATGGTCTTCGAAATGGATGAAATGGGTATTTTAACTTCAAACCCTAACTATTACTTGCGAATTCATCACACTATATCGTCACCTGCATTTACCGGGTAATAATATCTCGCGTCACCTCAGTGCCTTTGCAGATCTAGTTTTTTGGTGTCATGTTGTGAAGATCCCATTTCTTCCCTTTTGATCTATAATCTGACAATGCAAAAGTTACACTTTTTGGTGAGCCTTCAAATATTACAAATGAGTTTATGAGTTTATCAGTTAAATTGAGTTTATGGAGTAAAATTAGTTTATAAGGTAAATCACTTTCTATCCCAATTCAGAAAGTTTGAATTAGCTATTAACTTGTATGACCTTTCTAATTAAAATAAATTTATGGTTTTATCGTAATTAAAAATTGCAATCTCTGTTACTGATATCTTATGTTGGATGCTTACCAGGGTTTTAGATAACTAGATATGTTGTATGTGTTGTGATTTGTTGCTTAAGAAATTTTATGTGTCCCATTTCAAGTTTGTTTTTCAAGTTTTGTTGCTTAAATATAGGACTGCTAATCAACTGATAAATGGAAGCAGGATAGTAACAGCAGGATGGAAAAAAAGAGTCTTGTGCAATTTAATAAATGGAAATCAATAAATTTGAGACATACTTAAAACTTTCAGTCATGTATTGTCTGAGAATTCAAATTATTTGGCATGTACATAAAGTAATTTAAACAGACATATTAATTTAAACAGCCTGCGTTTTTGTTTAGTTACAGTAAGTAAACAATTGATTCGTATCTGTCAAATCCAACACCATCAGCAAAAGGATGTCAAAAAGTGTTATGACATGGAAGCATCATAACAAAACAACAACACAACAATGAAACACAAAGAACAATAAAAAAAATGTAAACACGTAAATGTAAACACAAAGTAAACACAACAACAATGTAAATAAACACAACAACAACAGAAACACAACAACAGAAAAACAACAACAACAAAACCAAACAAAGCAGAAAGCTTCTAAGCAACACAAGAAGCAAATAAACATAGGCTGGTATGCTAACAACAACAACAACAGAAAAACAACAATAGTAATACCAAACAAACCGTATTCTATGCTGTTAGCAACAACAACAGAAGATTTAATCCAAATCTGTTAAATACAACAACTTTTAAATACCAAGAAGTCTCAAGTTAACATTTTTATGGATGAAAACTGACATTTACGAAATCGGTTAACAACAACAGAAAAACACCAAGAGCAAAACCAAAGAAAGTAGGAACGAAAAACACAACAGAGGAATAGTTCAAGAGGAAGAAGGATATGGCAATGAGAAATATACCCGGTTGCAAGAGGAAGAAGCTGATATCAAGCGGAGGGAGCGAGCGGAGGGGAGGAAGAAGTCAGTGAAGGGAGCAGAAAAAATGTATGACCTGAAAGTATATGACATGAGTAAAAGTAGAGGGAAATATGTAGAGGAAAAAATTATAAAAATATTATAGCCAATGAGAGAGAAACACTTGGCAAAAGATAGAGGCAAGTAAGGTAAATTGGAGAAAGTATTTGTTAATTACTATAATGGGCAAAGGTGTTTGTTAAAATTTTGAAAGGTAAGGGTATTTATGGTAGAAAAGTCAATTGCTTAAGTAAATGTATGTTAGTAGATTAGTAGATGAGAAGAAATTATTAAGATTTTGTTGAAAAATATTTAAAAAATGAAATAACATAAGCGTTTCCCTCGGAAAGAAAGAATAAGATAACCGTAAAGCACACGCGCGAGGGCGAAGGCAGTGGGCATGTTACTGAAAACGAGTTCAGAAAAGAAACTGACAGTGTCATACCAAGAACAACAAACACAAACCATTGAAAAGAATCGAAACGGGTTAATATCAAATCAAACCTAACTAGACATTAATAAATATATTCATCAACTACTACTATCCCTTGCATTTCAACCATCAAAATTTATTACTATTTTCTGACTCTATCAATTATTTCAAAATATTTAAAAAATTCTAAAAAGGTGAAAAAAATGGCAGCAATTGGGAAATGCACCACTATTGCTCCTACTTTCTCTTTCATTAATCACTATTTTCTTCTACTTCATCTTTTTTTCCTCCATAATCTCTCTACTAATTATGATTAGGACTATTCCCCAAATTTAACCACACATCTCAATCATACTTTAAATAGGGTTTCTGGATTGTTAGGGTTTTGAGCGAATGTGAAGCTATGGAGGGTTGTTCAGAAGGAGAGGAGAACAAGGTGAAGCGCAAAATGAAATCTGCTTCCCAGTTGGAGCTTCTAGAAAAAGCTTATGCTGGTAAGTCGAATTTGCGTCTTCGTAACACATTCTTTTGACTTCAACTTTGAATTTGTCTATTTTTCGTTCAGCCGAGGCGTATCCGTCTGAGGCGTTGAGGGCGGAGTTGTCTGTGAAGCTTGGGTTGTCTGATCGTCAGTTACAGATGTGGTTCTGTCACCGGAGAGTGAAGGATAGGAAGGCTTCACCGATTGCAATTGGTCATGTGGATGCACAGTATGGGGTGATGGGGTTTACTAGGATGGCAGGTGGATTGCCTGTAATGGAAGCCTGTAGTTACCGTGAAGCTCATCAGACGTTACAGGAGCTGCGCGCGGTTGCATTGGTGGAAAGACAGTTGGGGGAGACATTAAGACAGGATGGACCTATACTTGGGATGGAATTTGATTCCCTGCCGCCGGGTGCATTTGGTGCACCATTAGGTAAATCTAGTTTTCTAATTGCAATTGTGTTCTTATAGTTTTGTTTTGTTAGGGCAGATAATGAAAAAGGGTGGGAGGGGAAAAAGTTAACATTTTAGTCCCTATTGTTTTCATGTTAATCTTGCCACTTATTTTGTTGTCTATTTTTATTTATGCAACATATGAAATTTGCTTTGATCTTGTTTAGTTTTAGTCCTTATGATATTTGTTCATATTTATTTAGTTCATACATTATACATATAACAAAAATTATTCCAATATAGATAATTACTATAGGGTTTTCAGTACTTACCTCCGGTTCAGGCAATTGAAGTTGTTTCTAAAACTGGTCGGATTTACTTTTTCTCTAATACACTATAATTTGTGCCGCAAGTGCTGGTTCCTGCAAAACAAAACATAGTGGAGGAATGAAAATAGGACTAGATGTAGATTCAAGACTATGACTAGGAGTAGGTGCACTCATAATATGCGACAACTCAGGCTCAGAAGTAGACTTTGTTGTTTTAGGAAAGTTAGGGTTGAGGATCAGAAACTCAAACTCAAACTCAAACTCACTGTCATTCATGCTCTCCCTTTAAGGCTGAGGACAAGTGAAGTCAGACACATTTTTGTGAAAGGTGACATCTTTAGAAACAATGTACTTATCCTTTGAGACTAAGGGAGAGTGAAGTAAGACACATTTTTGTTAAAGGTGACTTCTTTAGAAACAAACTTGTTACATTTTTAGAAACAAAGTACTTACAACTAGGAGGATGATGGCATTTGTACCCTCTTCTATTAAGAGATTAATCCACAAAGATAAATCTAAATGCACGTGAATCCAACCTAGTTCGGTGTTGCATATGGACTTAGACAAAAGCTACACAACCAAATACTCGAGATTCGATATCCTGCAACACAGAAGCAGAAGGAAAAGGGAGATTATGAACCAAACATTACCTATAATACTTGGTGACACACGATTAGTTAGATAAGCAACTGTCAAAATTGCTTCACCCCAATATGATTTTGGAAGAGAAGAGCTTGAAGTAGGGGACAATTTTTTTTAGACACTATTTTGTTATGGGGTGTTGACTAATGGGAATTCATGGATGATACCCTGTTTTTCAGTGAAACTGTAAAATCATTTTTGACAAATTCTTTACGATTGTGAGTAGGTATGTGAGTAGGCCAGGCCGGCCAACAGGGGCCCAGTGCCTCGAAATTTCATACAACCCACGATTAAGACGAAAACTAAATAAACTGCAATGGCGACGGCTAGGGTTTAAGCGGAAGCTAGACTCTCAAAATTAGGAGCTCGTGATAATGTAGAAAAAATATTTTAATATATTTCAAAGTTATAAATTGTAGGAGAATAACCTTACTTAAATAAAGATAAATCAAAAAAACATAATAGATCTCGTATTAATAAAAGAAAATAAAAATAAATCTTGAAAGTTTTGGAAGTGATTTTGGAAAGGAGGGTGCTTAGATTTTTTTTAGCCTAATTGTGCATGAGAGAAGTCTGCTCAATTTGTGTTCTTTTTTTCTATTTAAAAGTTTATCAATTAAAATCTCATTATTGATGCCGATAAATTCCTTCTTTTTGGGCTGTTGAAAAATTTAAGGTGTTTTTGATTAAATTAAAAAAAAGCACTCTTATGATAATACTCCCTCCATTCTCTTTAATAAGCAAATTTTGTTTTTTAGGTTCATTTAATAAATAATGTATTTATACTATATTTAATTTAGATATATCAATTATTCAATGAATCTAAAAGTAAAAAAGTTGCTTATAAAAGAGAATGGAGGGAGTATCTGTTTAAACAATATTTTTCCTAAACAAATCTTATTATCATAAACAATTTAAGCAATTTTTTAGTGAAATAGCTTTTCTTTAAAAGCACAAGCAAATTGACCCTTTAAGTTGGCATGACTTTAACTTAAGTACAAATGCTATTGGGTCCTTAAAGTTGGCATGACTTTAACTTAAGTACTAATGCTATTGGGTCCTTAAGTTGGCAATTATATGATTCCAGGGGCAATGGCAATGGGGCAAAATAGCCAATCTGAATGGCCTGCTGAGGCAGAAGTTTATGAACATCTGGATAAGGTTAGATTTATGTTCTCTTTTTTTACTCCTTTCTCTACCATTGCATAGTTTTAAAGAAATCTGTTGGATAATGTACTAGTACAAAGAAATCTGTTGAATAATTTAGCAAAGTTTGTAAGTTGTTAATTTCAACTATATCAATTGAATATTTAAATATTATATTTTATCTGTATATTTGATCGTTATTCCCTTCCTTTTTTTTAGTTATATACTTTATCATGGGTGAACAAATATTTTTTTTATATGCATCTTTATCTTTTAGCTGAAGAAGTTCAATTTCTAGGGAATTTCAAGGACTCTCCATGAATATCAATTTATTCCAGAGCAGCCAACTGTTAGAAATGAGATATATGAGAGAGATACTACATCTGTTCATTTTAGTTCTCTTGATGGTGTTCCACATTCTGGTGGGCTGTCTTTCCTTAACGGGAATGAATCTGCACCTGAGGTGTATGGAGTCCAAGGTCAGAAGATGCCTGGTCTAAATCTTTTGTCTGAGTCTCAGCAAGGTAGGCCAAATCATCTTATGCTTTTTGCTTCAGGAGGGAATGATGATGTTCCACGAAAGAACCCATTTGTCGATGTATCTCTTGACACTCAAAGGGGGGCTCACCAAGTAACTCTGATTAACACCCCTCTAGTGCTATCTGATAGGAGGGTTATCCATGAGGAGGAACTTTCAAGGTTTCAAAGGAAGCGAAAGGTATCTGCATCACACAATACCAACCTGTGTTATCACTATAGAATGGCTGTTCATGGCTTGTCTTATTTTCAGAATGAAGAGGCTAGATTGCAACGGGAACTTGAAGTGCAAGAGAAAAGAATTAGAAAGGAACTTGTAAAACAGGATATTCTAAGGCAAAGGGTACTGGGCAGAGTTGGTCTCCATTTATTATTTCTCTCTTGATGATTATATTTATTCTGTTGCTTATATTGTTTTTCCGTACATAAAGAGAGAGGAGCAAATAAAGAAAGAGATGGAGAGGCAAGAACGTGAAAGGCAGAAGGAAAAGGAAAGGTACCTTAGAGAACAGAAGCGCGAGCAAGAGCGACAGGAAAAGTTTTTGCAGAAGGAATCAATCAGAGTATGTAAGATTGTTCTGCCAAATTGCCAATCACTCTGATCTGTCGTGTGGAAATTAGAGATGCTTATGCTCTTTGTTCTTGTAGGTTGAGAAACTGAGACAGAAGGAAGAACTGCAGAGGGTGAAGGATGAGGCAAGGATTAAAGCTGCAAGTGAGAGAGCTATTGCCCGCAGAATGGTCAAAGATGCAATAGACCTTATTGAAGATGAACGTCTGGAACTCATGAAATTAGCTGCATCAAAGAAGGGGCTATCTTCAATACTGGCTCTTGACTACGAAACTATTCAAGATCTTGAATCATATGGAGGTGAGTAATTTTAGTATTTTACTCTACTTATATTTTCTGCTCATTTGTGTTTACGATAGGAACCATCTATCAGTTTTATTAGAAGAAAATAGGTAAATGTTGTAATTTTATTCTTCAGCATTAGTTGGTATTTGTAGGGATATTACAACCTAGTTATTTCCTTCGTATAAAAAAAGCGAGCAATATACTTGCCCTAGCTTCTTTATCACACTCATCATTGATGCTTGTGTCCTTAGTCTTCTTAAACATTAAATCCATGGACCTTTAGTCTCCTTGACAACATTTGAAGAGGTCACAACAAGCCTCTTTCCGCTTTGAATTCTCCCTATTTCCTCAATTTCATTATTAGCATCTTCATCTATTTGCACTAGCATCTCTTCTACTCCTTTTTTAATTCTCTCTTTGTCTACCAAATCAGCATGTAATAGTGCTTTAACATCTGGCGGTGTCTTAAAGCAAGCAACTACAACACCCTTTATTCCTAGTTGATGTCTTCTTGCTCTATTTATTCCTCTACTATGTCACCTTTTTCTTGTTATTTAAATCCTTTCAATGGTTATATTGCTATGCTATGCCAATTTACTTACTATCTATTGGTCTAAAGGTTTGGCCACAGGAAGCAACAGAAACAAAATTTCAGAGATGGTGTAGAAGAAGATGTTGCCATTGTCTAGGAAGAAAAAAGTAGTGTTTCAAACCATGATATAATTTGAAAAAAAATAAAAAGAACAAATGAAAGGAAAAACGTGAATATATTTTAAAACGGAATTTTAAAAGGGAGAAGATTTTAAAACAAGGAAAAGAAAAATAGAGAAGAAGAATGAGAGAATATGGAGAAAACCGTAAACGAGAATGGAAGAAGAATGAAAAAGAAGAATAGAGAAAAACTAACCTGGGATGGATGCAGACTTTTTTGTGGAAGCGGAGGAGTGAGAAAGGAGGGGAGGCAGAGTGGAAGCGGAGGAGGAGCAGCGTAGAAGCAGAGGAGGAGCAGTGTATTGACTCAGGGCTAGCAAAAAGAAACGCGAAGAGAGAAGGAGTAGTGTATTCTGAAGTAGGGCTTTTCCAACATTACAATTTTTTAAGGGTAAAAAAGAATTTTCTCACCCAAAACAGAAAACAGGTTGAAAACCCGCTCAGGGCCGGGAAGCGCTCCTCTCCCGCGACCCCCTATCCCCTAAATCGCGTCTGCGGTCGCAAATTGAGACACAAATCGCTCCTCAATAGCAGAGGGTCGCCGCTCCGTGGTGCTATCCCGGCCAGGGTGCTATTGATAATTTTGGATAGACTCCTGATGTTCGTATTCTCTTAATGGTTTTGTATTGTTTCATGGGGTATCTCTTATATCTGGTTTCATTTCATTTATTGTACTCCTTAATACCTAAAGAAAAAGGGTGGCAAAGTTCTCAAGTCTCCTACCACTGTGGGATCTGGGGAGGTTGAGTTTTACTGAGCCTTGCCATTGGGAGCAGTGAGGTTTTTTTCCCCACTAGAACCATTGACTACTAGGTCACCAGGCAACTTAAGCTTGCAATTGGGCTTAAGCTGATTCTCTCATGCATGTACTTTTGTATTAAACAATTTATTTTCCTCGAACCATTTTGTGTGCACGTTGGTTAAAGTCTAGATTTTGTGCAAATGCACCCATTTCTCGTTACAATGTTGGGAAGATAACAATTCAAATATTAAAGTCTAGCTTTTGTACAAATGATACCTTTTCTAAATTAATGACAATCATCACAGTTGCTGCCCCTTAGATTAAATGGATCTGCCAAAATTTGTTACGGTTCTGTATATCTTTATTATGATCGCTTCAAATTAGAATGTTTCTAATCTGAAATAGTTATACTCATATATGTACTTAAAAAGTGATTTCCTACAACATGGATCGAAACCAAATGTTCACTGGTTTTTCAGATGGGCGTACTTCCTTCCCACCCAAGTCTGTACAGTTGAAAAGAGCTTTTTCAATTCAACCTTGGGCAGATTCTGACGAGAATGTGGGAAATCTTCTGATGGTAAGAGGTTTTACCCATTTGTGTTTTTTTGGAAAACCTTACTGACTGGTTTTGTTACTGCCTGAAAGGCCAAGAGGCTATATAAAGTTATGAAAAGCTATCTTCACTCATGTAAATCAATAAATTAAGATCCATTAGTTCCTTCCTTATATCCCTAGTTATGGTTTAGGGTTCAAATATATTGCTGATTTTGCATTATCTTGTGCCAAATGGCTGACTTTATTTTCTGCTTGGTCTTGATTTTTAGTTAAATTAAATGTATTGTTATTAAACCAGTCGCCACTTTGGAAGTTAAGTTATTTTTTATTGTGTTTTCTAATCCCCACCAGGCTGTCAAACAAAGACTTGGGTTTGCCCGTAATTAAGCTGTACCAGATTGTTTGAAGTATAAACTTTTATTGCGTTTGTTACCATCTATGGCTAACAAAAGTTTCTCTCATCTATGATGAACATAAATGCTTTATATGTAGGTTTGGAAGTTCTTGATTACCTTTGCTGATGTTCTCGGAATATGGCCATTTACATTGGATGAGCTTGTACAAGCTTTTCATGATTATGTAAGTATTCCTTTCTAATCCCTTGGTTAGTCCTCCCTTTAAGGTCCCTATCCAAGGTATTGTTTGTCCTAAAATTATTGCTTAGCGTGTGCTTGTCCAAACCAAGTGTTCAATATTTATATAATGAATACTAGGAGGCAATTTTCCTAATTAATATATTTGCACGATACCCGGTTCCCTGAACATAGATACCTGCTAACAGTGTTCTTTCTCAACAACGGATTAATATTTTCTCTCAATGTTGCAGGACCCGAGGATGTTAGGTGAGATCCATATCGCTCTTCTGAGATCCATTATAAAAGATATTGAAGATGTTGCAAGAACACCCACTACTGGATTAGGAGCTAACCAGAGTAGTGTTACGAACTCTGGTGGGGGGCATCCACAGGTAGTTGAAGGGGTAAGTTTTCTTTTTTCATTTTCAGCTACCAATATACTTTCATTGTTTTGACCTTAAACTAAAAAATCCTATTTGATATATACTATCAGGCATATGCATGGGGTTTTGATATAAGAAATTGGCAGCGGCATTTAAATCCATTAACATGGCCAGAGATTTTGCGACAATTTGCATTGTCAGCTGGATTTGGGACTCAATTGAAGAAACAGAATATTGAGCCAGTGCATCCTAGCAACCATGAGGTAATTTCTATGTACTCCATTCATCACTAATTGTTTCAATTGTAACATTGTTGTCATCAATTCTAGTTGCTAGCTGCAATAGCTACTTACTTCAGAGGTTGCATTCTGGGAATTTCATAATAAAAAATTATCATATACAGCTGTTGCACTAAAACAAACTTGCATTAAAAGGTGCATCAGGGGTTTTACAAAACAATGGAGAAATAGGAGATGTAAACCATCAAATTCAGGCTGAGTGCTTGAAATTGAGGAGGGCATCGGGTGTTTTATGCGACACAAAAGTACCGCTCAAAATTTTTATCGGACAACCGTAAGACCGGGCGATATTATAAGGGATAAAATATTGGGCGGTAAAGAACCAACACGAAAATAAGTTAAGTGTAGCAGATATGAGGATGTTGCGTTGGATGTGTGGTAATACTTGGCGAGATAAGTTTAGAAATGACAATATTTAAGAGAGTGTTAGGGTGGCACCTATAATAACATATAAGGTAAGGTGATGGAAAATAGATTTAGGTGTGTAGAGATAAGGCTTTTGTATTTTGTAGTAAGGAGAATATATGAGATAGAGGGCAGTCAAATAACTAGTAACTAGAGATAGAGGAAGACCTAGAAAAACAATAAGAGAAGAGCAACATAAAACAATAAAAAAGAATGGTTTTTAATTAAAATTTTTTTTTGAAAGGGAGGTTGGAGGAAATAGGGTCAAAATCACTCACCCTCCTTCCTCTCACAAGCAACGAATTGTGAGAATATTACTTTTTCAGATGAGTGATACATGAAATTTTGCACACATGTTTATGAATACCTGTTGTGTTCATATTCACAATTATTTGTTGCATAGAAAATGATTTTTAGACATTTAGTTAACAAATTGGGATTTTAATTTTTGGTTTGGTTTGGTTGTGTTCATTTTTCTCTATCTCCTTCTGGGTTCCAAGTGCAGGGCAATGATGGTAAAGATATAATTTCTAATCTCCGAAATGGAGCTGCTGTCGAAAATGCTGTGGCTATTATGCAAGAGAAGTGTTTATCTAATCCAAGAAGAAATAAACATCGTTTGACGCCTGGAACTGTTAAATATGCTGCATTTCATGTCCTTTCTTTGGAAGGAAGCAGAGGCCTCAATATATTGGAAGTTGCAGACAAGATTCAGGTTTAACTATTCTTTCCGTGTCTTATTTATTCACTGTTTCAGTGATACCTATTCAATTTTCTCATTTGATTCTTTTTATAATTTAGAAATCTGGACTCCGTGATCTTACAACTAGCAAAACACCAGAGGCATCTATATCTTCTGCTTTGTCTAGGGATACAGAACTATTTGAAAAGACAGCTCCTTCAACATATTGTGTACGTCCTGCATACAGAAAGGACCCAGCTGATTCTGAAGCAATTTATTCAGCTGCCAGGGAAAGAATCAGGATATTCAAAAGTGGACTCGTGGGTGTAGAAGAAGTTGATGGTGAAAGGGATGACGATTGTGAAACTGATGTGGCAAAAGATCACGATAATGATAAATTAAGAGTTCAAACAAATATGAAAAAGAAGGTCTCAAGTCATGAGGAATTTAGTGCAAACACTATTGTGAGAAGTGGGAAGGACAATGGTGAGGGTTTGCAAACTCCTGATAGTTGCCATGAGAAAGTGCATGAGGGGTTAGGATTAACTGCTGATGGAGGCTTCAACGAACAGAAAGATGTATGTAGATCTAGTGAAATTAATGGTGTTGCTGATTCTGTTCTAAAAGGCATAGATGTTGATGAAAGCACTCTTGGTGAACCATGGGTTCAAGGGCTTATGGAGGGAGAGTATTCAGATCTCAGTGTAGAGGAGCGTCTTCACGCTCTTGTTGCTTTGATTACTATGGCAATTGAAGGGAATTCTATTCGTGTTGTACTTGAGGTATTTTCTTTTAGTTTCATGCCTTAATTACTCATTATTGATTTGTGTTGCGTGTCCTTAAAAATGATTTTTGTGTGTCTCTGTCTGTTGTTTATGAGCAATGTTGCAGGAACGTCTAGAAGCTGCAAATGCTTTAAAGAAGCAGATATGGGCTGAGGCACAACTTGATAAACGACGTATTAAAGAGGATTATTTTGTTAAAATTCCATCTTTCTCAAATTTGGGAAACAAGAGAGAACCAGCTGTTACATTTCCTTCAGTAGCGAGCAAAGAGTGCCCAGTGCATACTGTTGATGTCGAAAATGAGAAGGCTTTACTCACTCCCTGTGACCAGCATGAACAGATAACTTCACTGCAGGAAAATCAAAATCTTCTGCAGAATTCGTTAGAAGCGAACGTGCAGAGGCAAGATTGTTCCACTTGCCCAGATAATAATTCTCTCCAACAATCTATTTATGCTGCTGAAAAATCAATGTCGAGTTTTAAATCATATATTGGTCAATTGAGGGAACAAACTTTCATGTATAGATCTTTGCCTCTTGGTTTGGATCGAAGACGAAACCGATACTGGCAATTCATTACTTCTGCTTCTCTAAGCGATCCAGGTTGTGGCAGGATATTTGTGGAATTGCATGATGGCTGCTGGAAGCTGATTGATTCCGAAGAGGTATTACTTCTACGAAGCTGGACTGATCTTTAATGTCAAGTATTATTATCATGATTCATTAATGCTTCCCGGTTCTACAGCACATTATCAAACTATTGTGTGTAGCCTCACCTTGCATTTGCAAGACTCTGTTTCCACAAAGAGCCCACAACCTTCATGTCAATGAACAACAACTCTAAACTTGATACCTCGGCCCCCTTCATTCTCATGAACGCTATTATGCTTTTACATGCTGCTCTCGCATTTGAAGGGGGACACTTAATATGAGACAGAGGAAGTAGTTTGTTTGTTGTAGTTGTACGTTCTGGATTATCCTAGGTATCATTCTGTTTTTAATTGGTTTTCTTCATTGCATTTGTTTTACATCCAGGGTTTTGATGCTCTATTGGCATCATTGGATGTACGTGGAATCAGGGAGTCCCACTTGCATATGATGCTGCAAAGAATTGAGATGTCCTTCAAAGAATCTGTTAGAAGAAATGTCCAAAATGACTTGAAAAAGAAAAATGGAGACACTGTCAAAAAACTCAAGACAGAAGATGTTAAAATGGGCACAGACCACGATTGCAGTACTAATATTTACTGTCCTACTTCTGTCTGCATGGATGATTTGAACACATCAGTGGCCTCAACATCTTTTACGGTTCAGCTTGGGAGAAATGAAGTAGAAGACAAAGATGCTTATATGAGATATTGGGACTTTGAGAAATGGATGCGAAAGGAATGTCTAAATAGCTCAGTATCATGTGCAATGAAGTTTGGGAAGAAAAGGTGCAAAGAACTACTTCTCATGTGTGATTTGTGCCATCATGTCTATTTCTGTAGAGGAACACCATGTCCTTCATGCCATAGAACTTTCAGTACTAGGCAGGGCAACTCTAGTTCTTATGAGCATATTGACCGTTCCGACGACAAAATAAAGATCAACTCTAATCTTTTTCTTGATTCATCTTCTTCTTCACTGAGGATGAGATTGCTCAAGATCCTCCTGTCAGTTGTTGAGGTGATAATCTTTCTATTTTACTGTCACTATGATATATGGAGTAGTTATAGATATTTTGTTTGGAGGGTTGTGATCCTCTCATGTGGCGATTTAACATGACTATGTCATCTCATATTTCTTGACATTTTTCTATTCTTAAAATAGTTCAATGGCATAAATTACAAGTTGGTGGTAGTTTTCTTATTCCATCTACAGATCTAGTCACCCACATCCTCTATACCTGGCTTCCCTCAGCCCCATGTCTTTGTTTGAGCTCTCATTGTCAAAGTTAATAAAATATTTACTTTGGACTTGGAGGAATTAAAAAAAATGTTTGCAATTGTGGTGGCTTGCTAGTAGCAGAAAACATATAACCATCATGAAAATCATAGAAGAAAACACATGAATCACTACTATTGCCTTAGGTAGGAGTAATCTACAGTCCAAGAAAGAACAGGGAGAGAGGAAACAAAAGTGAAAACTACCCACTCAATTTGCATTTTAATTTTAAACTGATTATTTATTATAAAAAATACATGGTTGAGATGTGTTGACATGGCACTGTCTTTGTTAAATTGCACATGAGAGGATGCTAATATGTTGTTCAGATAAAGTTGCTATTTTTTTTCCACTGATAGTGTTTGGCTCTGTATCGCAGGCAACTCTTCCTCAAGAAGCTCTTAAACCTTTTTGGACAGAGAGGTACAGGAAGTCTTGGAGTTCAAAGCTGGAAGCTTCCTCATCGACCGAAGACATTATGCAGGTTGTATGTAATCTGGCATGTTTTGATCGAGCATGCTCATACTTTGTATCTTTTAGCTTGTTGTTAATTATCTTTAGTTTAAATGCTCTTGTTTTGGCCACAATGTTGTGGTTGTTACAAAACTGCTCAAGCTCAAATTTGATCTTTGTTTTGGGTGATTAGACTAAAAGAAATCTGGGGTCATTATTATGGTTGAGAAAGTCGTAATTAATGAATTTTAATCTCTTATAATTTAATTGATGTTACACTCACATAAGCTCTGTATAAAAAGGAATCTTCAAAACTTAAGGATTTAGAAAAGATCAAATATATGGGAATAAATAATGAATATTGAACAATCAACACTCCTCATTCTGGAGCTATATGTCACATGCATCCAATTCATTACATATGTTTGCTATTCTATGACCTTGTAACAATTTCGTGAAGATGGGTGCTAATTGATGAACAGACTGACAAAGCCTTGAATTTGCATCACAGAACATTCAACCTCAATATTTTTAATCCTTTTATGGAAAGGCATTTTTTTGACCCTACTAGATGTGTAATTGGGAATACGCCTAGTTAATAGTTATTTTGTTAGTCTGAACATTTTAAAATTTAATGTGTAAGTTTCATTCACCATAAGATGTTTTCTTGTGTGCTCTCCTTTATTTCTTCCTTGATGTTAGTGGATTGTGTATAGCTTCTATTTACTTGTTTACCTTGTTATTACTGTCTATCGTCAATGACATCATCACATGTTTCTTAGACATTGACTGCATTGGAATGTGCTATGAAAAGGGAGTATTTGGCTTCAGACTACGAAACTACCAGTGAGCTGTTAGGTTCTGTTTGTTCTTCTGAATGTCATCCTAGTGATATCATTGGTGGTGAAAGGATGATACCTGTGCTCCCATGGGTGCCATCTACAACTGCCGCTGTGACTCTAAGGCTCATGGAACTCGATGCATGCATCTTTTACACTTCACAACAAAAGCTGGAGTCCGAGAAAGATAAACAAATTGGAATTGTTATGGTAAGTGTTTCTGTCATCCTGCTTTCATTGTGATTATGCTGAAAAAAGGGCAATTTTGTAATGTAAGTTCTCAGTATGGAGGACTCTTCTGAGAGGCTGCTTCTACTTCTAGTACCACAGTTTATTCTTTACAAAAATTATTTCAGGTTCTAGGATTAGAATTGATTGTCATATCTGAAGAGACATTAGTGTGGGTGCAATCATTGTTTTGTGGGATTAGGCTTTTATATTATTGGCCTACATATGTTTTATTTGAATTTCTATTTTAATTCTTGTATATAACCTTTCAGAAGCTTCCATCAAAATCTGCTGCTGCCAAAATTTTCTACAATGCGGGTACGATTGAATCTTCATTTCAAGCTAAGCGTAGTGTAGAGAATTGGGGTGCTCTTGGTGCTGGCCTTAAGAGCCACAGCAGAGAACAAAGGACTCAGCAAGGCCGCAACCATTCTCATGGTCTAAGATCACAAGGAAGAGTTGCTAGCTCAAGACCCACTTCCAGAAAGAGAAGCACTACATCTAACAGCAGGAGAATAGGAAAATTACATGGATGGAAAGGGACACCGAACGGACAAGGACGCGTTCGTGGTCGAAGGAGCATTAGAAGCAGGCAGAAACCAGCAGCCAAGATGAATGAGATTAATGGTGAGAAAGATACCCCAAGAGACATCATGGAGGAAACACTAATCTTTGTCAGAGAGGAAATTAATGAAGGTGAAACAGAAGCCAATGTTCTAAAAGCTAGCAATTCGGAAAGATCAGACTGCGAAGGTGATCTTTATCGAGCAACAGGAGATGATATGGAAGATGTGGATATGGATGACGATGTCGATGATGACATTGAAGACGGGCAGGCAGATCTTATAATTGGAGGGGACTCTAATGCAGGGTACAGCAGAGAAGAAAATGAAGAAAAAACCGAGGATCCAGATGCTGTTGGTTCTACATCATTAGATTACAGTGATTAAATGTAGCACAGAATGTATGTAGTAGTAAGGTAGTATAAACAGGCCTTAAGTTAAAATTTGTAATTTTATTTAGTAATCATGTAGCTATGTAGGAATAGGCCAAATATCAAGTGCTTGGGATAGGAGTATGCTGCAAAATTATAAAAGAAAATTCGCCTCCTCTGCTGTTAATAAATATAAAGTATATAACGACAGTAGGAGAAAAGTTACCTGTCGAATATCATTTGACCATTTGACCATCGTGAGTCATTGTGCGAGGATTATATCTTGCACACATAAATTCAGGGAAAATTTGGGTTTTGTACCGGATTTTTAATGTAATTTATGAATGTTATCTATACTGGATATATTGAAAAATCTAATGCGTGTTTTGCGAAAAATTTTCTTGCCACCCTTGGATTTATATCAGCTACCCCTCAAATATGATGTTTTTGCTAAAATATCCTCAGCAAATATCATTTAGTGATTTTCAGGACATACTAGAAATTTCATAGGGAATACCGAAAATTCTATGAGATTTACCATTTTTACCGTGTCACATTTTGTATCGGAAATTCTAAATTTTTGCTATCGGATATTTTGAATTTTCAGAATGCATAATTAGTTAAAATCCTTATCGGGAATTTTAAATATCTGGTACGTAGAACATATACCAAAAAATTCAAAAATTCGGTATCGAAAAAATATCGAATATTTCAAATTTTCGGTATGGCTTCAGTACAAAAAACAACAAGGAATTTTAAATTTCCGGTATTTTTTCATATATTGGAAATTTCAAATTTCCGGTAATATTGAGACTTAATTTTTATTATTTTTTAAATGTATAAATTTATACTTGAATAAAATATACCGGAAATATGGAATTTCCGGTATTGCTTTTATATCGAAAATTTGAGATTTTTTTGGTATGTGTAATAATTTTTTTAAAATATACTGGATTTTTTAAATTTTCAGTAAATTGTAAATTTGAAAATATCCAATAAATAAATATCTGAAATTTGTAAAATAAAAATAAAATTTCGATATGCGCCAAAAAGAGGGTACTAAATATTTGGTCTGCGATACTGGGAATTTGCCTTTTTATGAATTTGGTATCAGTAAATTTTTTTTTTCAAAAAAATAAAATTTTTGAGTAAATAGTCTCCGAAATATTTTGGGAATAACTTAAAATGGGGGATGGCAGGTATAAAAGAAAGGGGTGACAAAAAAAATCTCGTGTTTTGCTGAAAATTTTGTAAAAATTCGGTATACTAGAGGCCCGTTTGAATGTGTTTTAGTTTTTAATTTTTAACAATTATTTTGTAAATTAATTTTAAAAAATAGTTTTAATAAAATAAAATATGTTTGATAATCTTAAAAGTTGCATAATATTACAAATTTGTTATTAAAGAAAAATATATAATTTTTCCTTTTTTTCTTTGTTTCCAAAATCAAAACTTTAAAAATCTATTTTAGTTTTATAGTTTTTAAATAGATAATAGTTTTGTAAAATTATGATATCAAACAAGTTTTATGATTTTCAAATTAAAAAAAATGCTTACAAAATTCAATCAAACATTTCATATAGGAGTGAAATAAGCCTTTAAAAATCCAAAATACAATTCGATATGCATATCCGAATGAACTAAATTATGTAAGAAAAAAGTATTTTCGATTATGCATTTTCGAATAAGCCATTATTTTATGAAAAAAAGTGTTTTTGGATATATGTATTTGAAACTTCTCTACTGTATTTTTTTAGTAATTAAAAGGAGAATATTGATAATTAACAATAACGTTTATGCTGAGAGAGATATTTGGATTTCTTTATTTAATATTTTTTTGTTTTCAATAAAATTTTAATTAATTGAACACGTTAGAAATTCTTGAGATCAATTTCTTTTTCTGACCACCAATTGATTAAAAATTTAGAGAGTTTCTTCACACACCTAGTGGTTTTCTCCCACACCCTTAAAAAACCAAAAATATCCTTCTTAAGTGCACTTAAGAATTCACCTTATTGGGTGATTTCGTAAGTGCACTTACGAACTGATCTTTCTGGGTGAATTCGTAAGTGCACTTACAAATTCACCTTATTTTGTACGTCTTATTCATTTAAACATAGTTTAACACATTGAAGAAAGGTTTCGTAAGTGCACTTGCGAAACCTTTCCTGAATGTGTTAAGCAATGTTAAAAACTATAATGATTTTCGCTATAAGTCGCATTATATTTCTGATTTCAGAAATTCAAATAAAGAGCATTCTATATACGCAAATCACGTAAATATTACTATGTGATTTGAGAAAAAAATGTCAGAAATATCAAATTACATAAATTATTCCGAAAGTAAATGCGATCAAATTATTACAAATAAAAATGACAAAACATAAGGCTACTTATGCCTAATCCGACCCCCACGCCCTCCTCTGTCCGCAGTAATCCACTGCACGCTCTCCCTCGACGACGATCCTCTCCATCAAGGCAACGACATGGTCACCGCCCTCACGCATAATCCCTGCATCTAACGACTCCCGTCCAAACTGGAGGATACGCGAACAGATGGGCACTAGATCAATGGCATGGTCATGCTCAGCCTACTCGTTCTCCCAGAGCTCCTCATGCGTTGGCCTCGGTGGACGTCCAGGACCATCCGGTGTCATGAAAGGGTGTGATACTCTAAAGAACCATGACGCGTACCCCTCTACACAGTGCCACATCTAGGATGCCCACATCATCTAATACTCCTCTAGCACGAGATGATTCTCCCAAACCTGGAAGACGTCATCGAGATCCCTCCGTGTCATGGTGTCGGGAGCATCCTGGAAAGGAGATCTAGGTATCATCTGCACAAAGCCAAACTAGCGCATACACCGGTCGAGTAGATACTTGACCATCATGATCGACCCACAAGCTAGCCACCCAGAGTATAACGAGATGGTATCGAATGCAACAACTCCCTGTAGTCCGTAAACGACGTCCAATTAATGTCGTTATGGTTGGTGCTTTCAAGGAACACCCGGTAAGGACACACAATTTGGTTGCCTCTATTCAGAATAAACTTGACAGCCCTTGACATGAAGGTCTGATAGACAGGATCTTCGGTGTAACCATGGATGCGGTGAAAGTATAATATAATCTAACTCTGCGTAAACAAAAACATAATGTGTAAGTACAAATAAATTAAAAATAATTAAAATTTATCGTTAAAATAAAAATGTACCGTGTGGAGTGCACGAGCCGCCTCACCTCTATCCGAAGCTTCATTCACCGTAGAGGTAGGTCGTACAATGACACCCCGGCCCAATCACGAACTGTAGACATGTCCATAAAATATCTCAGGTATGCCACATCGGTGTAGTGGCTACTCGTGTCCACAAAGACGGACGTGCCTACTAGGTACATCAGAAGACACCAGATGGCACAACCATGGTGAAAATGAACAAAAATATCCTTGTCCACAGGCTCCCCAGCTGCATGTGCAGTTCTTTTTGCATGTACTGCTTGACGGAGGTGCTCCTCATATATCTTCTTTAGGTAGTAGAACCTCACGTGTGCCCCGTTTATGGAGTCGCATTCCTGAGCAGCCATGTACGAATCAACTCCTAGATGCTCAACCATCCACTAAACGACCTCATCTCTAGGTATCTTGACATGGTTGAGTAACCTACCTCTGATAGTTCGTTGGAGGAAGCAGGCAACATCATCGAGCGTGATTGTCGCACCCCAAAAATTCTCCCTTTGTTTTACTTCATTATTCCAAGCATAGATGTTCAATTTATTGTGGCTTTAGAGGAGTTCTTACTGAAAATTTTCTATGAAGAATGTGCTGGGAAAGCTTTTATTTTTGATGAATTCTATTCGAGTTCAAAAGATTTTAATTCGGCTTCGGACTATTGGTGCAAAAGGAACTGTTTGGATTTGTGTGTCCAAAGAGGGATTTATTTGTTTTAGAACTTGAAGTTAAAATAATTATCTGTTTTAGAATTCAAATTCTAAAAGAAATTCTTCGTTACTTGGGTAATTTGAATTCGGTGGAGGGAAAACACCGTTCTTGGTGTGATTTCGCTAACAGGAAATAATTACAAGAAGCCATTCTGTTTGTTTGGATGTTACTCAAGCAAAAGGCGTTCAAGTTAGGATTAATCCCATTCTTTTTGAATCTTCATTCGATCGAAATGCTATTCAAATAATTGATTCATTCATTTCAAATACGCAAGTTGGAATTACAAGATTCAATGTCAAAAAAAGAGGTTCTACTATTATTTCCTTGGAATTCTATTACATGTTTAAGTTACAAGTTACAAAAAGAATACCAATAGAGATCCTAATTCTACATTATTGCTACAAGTTCCTAAAAGTTTGTCCGAGCTAATTGTTGTTTCTCCGAATTTCTTCACATCCGGGCTGCTCTTTTGCCTTCTCCGTCTTCACCATATTGTTACATGAAAACACAAAAGAAACAGGATTAGTAGCTATAATTAAGCATAAACAGATGCAAGAAAATTATCAAGAGATTGTTGTTCTTTTTAACTCATCATTAGGGATAATTTTAGGAATCAGAATCGAAGGTTAATTGTTTCAGATGCAAAGCCTCAGAACCGAAGTTCTTTCATCGGCCATTACCGTTACCTCCTTTGCAAATCACAACAACTTCCGTTGTTGGTTCACAAAGGAGGTGCAGGTCGGAAATCAGGAAAGGAAAACATCATTTTCCCATAGGCAGCCCATCACCCATCACCCACTATAACTTGGCAATTCAAAAAAATCAGTGGGTACTCAAATGAAGTCAACATACAGCAGCCAACATACAACAGCCAGCAAGAGGCAACAGGCAACAAGAGAGAGTTTTTACCCATCAGTGTAATGTGAATTTTTTTACTCAACAGACAGCATACATGGAAATGATAAGATGCCAAAATGCAAATTCAAGTAACAGAGCAGCAGGTATAGCCCAAAGAGGAAATTTGCTATTGACCACAAGCAACTAATTACATGTTACCAATGAGGACATATGAAGATTACACAGGAATGACAATTAGGCCAAGGCAGAATCTGTTCTAAAGGGGATAACCAAGATCATGATAAGTTCTGCTCAAACCAAAAGTGTGAGAAGATATAGCATGCAGGGTACTCAAGTGATGTGATTCAAGGGACCAGCACCAAGACATAACACAGGATACCGAAAAGAACAAGTGAAAAGTATGCAGAAAATATAAACACAAGTGAAAGCATCAAAAAAAAAAAAAAGCCGAGACCACCAAAAAAACAAAAATACCATTCAAAAACAAGATACAGGATCTGTTCAAAAAAAACGAGCATTTGTTTGAAGCATACAAAAAACCAGACCCAGACCCATCTCAAGGAAAAAACCAGTTCAACACCATAAGCCAACACCATAAGCCAACACCATAAGTCAAACACGATAGCCAAACAAAACGATATCAAACACTAACAGTTCATCATCACTTTCTTAAAACTATCCCTTCAGAGTTTTGTTTTCAGAAACTTGGTTCTGACAGAGAAAGAAGAAGAAGAAAGTTGAAAAGATCTCACCCGGAGTCCATTTGCCACGGATCGCTGCTCTAGGGTTTCCAAACCCTTCAGATTTCCCAAACGGTAAATAATCTGTCAAAATCAGAGAACAAACATTCATGATCAATAATCAAACCATCAGAATCAATCAACATGCAAACGTCGCGATAAGAGAGAAACCCAGAACAGATCGCGAAATCGCGATAAGAGAGAAACCCAGAAGGGATCGCGGCGAGTGAAAGAGAGTCCCGGTGAGAAATCGAGAGAGAAGAGAGAGGTGAGGGTTTTAGGGTTCCGGCGAGGTTAGAGAAGAGAGAAACCCAGAACAAAACGTAAGAACATGAAACGCGTGTGAGAGAGAGGCTGAAGAGTGATTTCTTTTGTTTTACCAAATAACACTCTTTCCTATTTCTTTATTTTTTCCAAAAAATATAAAACAATTTCTATTTTCCTTTGTTTTTTTTAATTTCATATTAAAGCTGGTGGTGACAAGTGTCACCACCTTATTTTTTACAAAAAAATCTATTTACTATTATTTTTTTATGTTTATTTCACTCTTAAACAATTTTTAGCAAAAATAATGTTAGCACTATTCTAGTATATGTACATATGGTGTGATTTTGTTTTTTGTCTGGGAACAATCGGTTGGTCTTGAGGTGGAAGCATCGCACCCGATTCGCCAGCACGTGGAGGTATTTTCGACCAACCAAAGTTCAGATGGCTTTCCTTCCACACTCCGTCCAGAATCACTGCAATCCAGGCTATTTCTGAACTTTTTCTATTTCAATTAATTATTTTGTCGTAAATAATGTTCTTGCTGCGATGTAATAAATAATTGTTGGATCTGATAGTTTTTGTTTGATGACTTATCGATTAAACTATTAGCCGATTTTTCATCAAACAGAAAAGATCATCTCTAATAATTATTTAAATTTCCGATTGTATTGTATGGCATTTTGTTCGTTTATTTACTTATTCAGTATTTATTCACTAATGTACACTTTGCACACAACAGAAATTAAAATCAATTCGATTTCATCCTGATTGGCTCATACGCCGATTTCTTAAAGGGTCTCATGGTTGGGGATAGGAGCACCTATCCTCACGAGGTTAATTAAGTCCATATACTTGATTAACCATAACCCGCTTCCATTTTCTCTCAGCACGCGCATCAGAATGCTTTCATAATTTAAAGTTCTAAACCTCGATCCAACGTCGAGTTGCTTTTCTAAACAATTTCATAAATACTCTACTTCTCCCTCCTCCCAGACATATGGTAGTCAGTCCAGTATCGACCCTCGACCGTATGTTTGGTGTCTTAATTGAATTAATCAACGTGAACCATGCTTCACTTCACCTTTTCTTAACAAAAGCTTTTGGGTAGAAAAAGATGATTCGGATGTTTCTGTCCACTCATCCGAGTAATTGGGGCGTTCGCCGTTGAACGCTTATGGTCCAATACTCGTCTCCCACATAAAAATAACTCAACTCACTCAAACTCTTTTTATCGCTCATACGCGATCATTAAACTCTTTTCCGATAAAGAGCGTGCAATAGTCGTTTCAAACACAAACGAGGACTTAAGCTTTTCAAACAAACAAACAAGTCCTAGTTCAAAGTATTTGAAATGTCTAAACGCACGATTTTTTTCAGATAAAATCAATGCAACCAATTAAAACCTTTTTAAGAGGAACTACAGAGTTTTGACTTTCCCATTGCACAAGGGAATATGTAGGCACACGGTTCTGAAACCGTGCCAAACTCAAAATAATAATAATCAAATTTATTTTCTTTTATAACTTAGAGATTAGCGAATATACACACACGTAGAACTAAATGGGTCCCATCGAGTACGATGGATGTAAGGGGTGCTAACACCTTCCCCTTACATAACCGACTCCCGATTCCAATTTTTGGTCGTAGACCGCCTTATCCGCTTGTTTTGGGTTTTATCTATGTTTTCCCGTTCTTTTTAGAACAAATAAAATTAGGTGGCGATTTCATTAGTTTTCGAGAATTTAAAAGATTTTTTGAAAATCGAGTTGCTTCAGTGATGGTCAACTCCCCAATTGGAAAGTGAAAATATGACGTCTCCTTATGCCACCTCTCAACAAAAGTACCTTGCATGCCGATGCTAGTGGTATTGTAACCAGTACCGAATAATCTGGCAAGAACGGATCCGATGACAACACTGTGGAACCACTGAGCCTGTGGAATGTAGAGATAATTTTTTTTGCGGGAGTGGTTGACATGTTTCAAAGCCCTCATTTCCTGAAACATAAGAATTCAACGAAAATAAATCAACAAGAACCGTATTTTTGAATAAAATTTATAATACGAAATAACTCAAGTGGAACCAAAAAAATACATGTCCACCACAGATATAACGAGCAGTATGATCCTGATAATAAATAAGGAGGGATGTGTCATATGACCCTCCTGGATAGCCATCATCCTCCGCCTCTGAAGGTTCCACAACATCGTCGTCGGAGACCTCAACATTTTCGGCGTCCTCTGCCTGACCATCCTTGGCCTCCTCCTCTGGTACCTCTACCTCCGGTACCTGCTCCTCATGTACACCAGAGGTAGACGCCTCATGGAGACGACTCCTCCGTGATGGTGTGGAAGGTGAAGCTATCTCTAGTTGTTCCCTTTTCGCCCTTGCCCTTTGCTCTCGCTCTCGACGAGCCAACGTAGTTTGGCTTTTCCTGCCATGTTTCAAACGCGCCATCTGATTTTGGTTCTCTACCATTTTCTTGAAATAAACCATTAAAATTGTTAGGTTACTAATTTAAAAACAACCCAGACAACAATTCACAAGTGCACTTGCGAATTCACCCATCCTGGGTAAATTCGCAAGTACACTTACGAAGTGCCTCCAAGATCACTTTGCAGATACACTTGCGAAACCCCTTTGTCCAGAAATTTCCAAACCCAAATAAATCAGTCCCAAAACACCCAAATTCCTATTTTTCCTACTTCATTTACCTACTATTACTTCATATACTAATTAATTTCTACAACCTAACCTAATAATCTTATAAAAATTTACATTTTGAATAAAATAAAGTGAAGAAAACTTACACATATTTGAGCTTGAAGTTGATTTTGGAGGAGTTGAAATGAGTTGAAATGATGAGATATACTTGAATAGAGTGAGTTTGAAGTAGTAGAAATGTTAGGGTTTGAAGTATACAGGTTGAAATTTTGGTGTTTTGAAATGAATGGGTATTGAGGGTTATTCTGTGTGTTTTTCTAAAACAACACGCAGACTTCGTAAGTGCACTTACGAATTCTCAAAATAAAGTGAATTCGCAAGTGCACTTGCGAATTCACCTGATTTGTTTAAAAAAAAGGTGAATTCGTAAGTGCACTTGCGAATTCACCTTATTTTAAAAAAATATGGATTATTTCGTAAGTGCACTTGCAAATTCGTCTTATTTTGGGAATTCGTAAGTGCACTTACGAATCTGGGGGATATTTTTGGGTTTCCACCAGGGATGGAGAAGAAGCCCACTAGGTGGATTGAGAAATTCCCAAAATTTAATAGAGTGTTTGCATATCCGAAACCCTCTCTTTTAAGTATCAAACATCCATTCTCTCGAAACTCTCTTTTTCTCTATCAAACACCTATTTTTTATTGGGTAAACACATGTGACTCTCTTACTTTAGAAATGAGTCTCACATTAAATGGTAAAATCTACACGTGTTTCATCCAAAAAAAAGAGTGTTAGAAAGAGTGTTAAAAAAGAGAATGTTCATAGAATCCCAGTTTTACACCCACTGATTTGGTATGTATTACTAACATGTTTTATCTAAAAAAATTAATTGAATTATAGAATTTATGAGTAATTTATTTTATGTTTTAGTTAACACATATTTTTATCTCGGACAAAAGTGTTATCGTGAGCACAATATATTGGGAGACAACATAATATTATTATGGTGATCATTCGTTCTGATACAACAAATGGGCAAAGAGACATGAGCGACAAACTGATTATAGGTTTTGAGAGAGAGGAGGAAATTTCAAGAACGAGGGAAATTCAGAAGATACTTGTAGTAGAAGAGTTGAATACCCCTTTCGGTTGAGATCTGTGTCAAGTGGTTGTTGTTGAAACATAAATGTTAGACGTTGTATTCACAACTACCGTCTAGCTGAGGATTTAGATGATCATAACATATTAGGCCATTTAATACTTGAAGAAAGAGAATTTGTGAATGACATTACAAAGTACAACCTGACGCCGATGTTCATATTGAGTGCATAAAAAAAATAAGAATGTTGAGAATTTGATAAATACGGTGCAATTGTATAAAGCAAGACCTATATATTGGTATACTAATAGAGATTCATTGACCAAATGCAACATTTGTTGAGCTTAATTCATAACAAATTTGTTAAAAAAAATTCATAGTAAAAAATATTTTTGTTGGACCAGAAACAAGGAGAACTCAAATATTATGGGTATATTCTAGATACGTCTTGATATAGTGAAGCTTTTGAATATGTTTTATTTTGTTTTGATCTTTTACTGCACGCGTAAAACTAACAAGTATAAGATAACGCTACTTGATATTGGTGGTGTTACATCAACCGAGTTGACATTCTCTATTGAATTTTTCTTACTTAAATTATGAAAGGGAGACAAATTTCATGTTGACACTAGAGAAGTTGAAGGAGTTGCTCACATCTGAGAAGTTGTTTTCCAAGGTCATGGTGATTGATTGGAAACTTGCTTTGATGAATTCCATTGAAGTTGTTTTTCCCATCCCCAATCCACCTATTATACTTTTTCCATGTTGCAAATAATGTTGGTGCAAAATGCAAGGAGTTTGTCGAGGTTAATAAACAAGAGCATGTGATAGAACTATGTAATAAGATCATGTATTCAAATAAGGTGTGAGTGTGAGCAACACTTGCAACATTTTGAGATAATATGTTTTGATATCCCTTCATTTGTTTATTATGTTACCCAAACATAGGTCTCCCTATAAGGATAAATTTTGTTGTTGCATGAACTAGCCAAGTCATTTTCCCATAGGAAACACGACAACAAACAAGTATATTTTTCTACACGAGTTTAATATCATTGTGTAAATATTAATTAATATATTTATTACATATTCTCTAATATTATTTTATAGGATTGTGTCTGCTCATTGGAGACTAAAAAATATGTTGCATACTAGTAAAGTAGATTTGCGTAGAAACTGAGATGCAGTCAACACCACGTTGAAGTTCCAAGTAGGTGCAAATAAAGTATCATTTTAAAAAAGTGTTGTGAACATTGAACATCGACATAACGCTCATTTTTTACTCGATATTGTATGACTTGGTCTCAAAATGGTGTAAACATCACATTGTAAAAGACATCTATAGAAAATCTTTAAGACACCTATATTTGTTTCGGTTTCCTATTTTCAAGCATGATCATATTAAAGATATTGTAGATGTGGTGGCTGATGGAAATTGTGGTTTTATGCTATTAAAGATTTATTTGGATGAGGTTAAGAGTCATGGTCCTTGGTTTGGACGCAGTTAGATGGTGAATTTTTTCACAACATCGATTTGTATTCGAAGGTGTTTTATGACATAGTTTCATAAGTTAGTAGTTCATTAAGAATTTATAGTTTGGGTGTTCAAAGGCGTAACTAATGGATGATGATTCTTGATATGAGTTATCACATTGCTTCTAAATACAATGCAATATTAGATTCTTTGTCCCATAACTTTAATATTATATTCTTCCCACTTGTGTTATCTCCATATAGGTCAACAAGAAGATATAAACTTACTGCATTTAGCTTTGTTAACAACACTTATTGCGTTCATTTAAAGTTGAGGCCTAATTGTCCATTGTCTCTCATCACACACACACACACACACACGCAAACGCACACACACGCACACACACACACACACACACACACAGAGAGAGAGAGAGAGAGTGAAAGTGAAAGAGAATGGAAAACAACATATGATGGATGTATAAGACATTTGAAAAATGAATTTAGAAAGTCAACATGCTCGGAATTGCTTCTACACTTTTGTATAGTCGGGATTTCCCTGATACTTTTATGATCACGATTACACCGACATGTTTGTATGGTCCATAATAACTTAGAACATATATAAATATGTCTAATATGTTGTTAACAAAAATACTATAAAAATAAACCAACATTAGTATATAATATTTGTTTACTTCAAGGATATGAGGCCTCATATTAAATTTAAGGTCACAAAGGACACCCCTTAGCTAGATCTGAAATGTAAACTAGATAACCTCTTACAATACACCAACAATCGAAGAGTGAACAAGATCGAGTATTATTCACACATGATTGATAATGAAGGAAAAATCAGGTTTAATAAGTTTGAGCTAAAGATGGATGCAACTGTAAGAGTTGTGTGGAGTACATGCCAATGATACACAAGCAATGATCAATTGAGGTGGATGCGACACTTACGAGATCAACTGACTATAAAATGATCATAAAATAGTGTGAACCATTTGTTGATGCTAAAATGACATGTTAGATTTAAGTTAAATTAATGTCATGTTAAATTTATGTTACAAACAATTGTAACAAAATATAAATGGATCCACCATTTAAAATGTGTTATCTGCATTGCAAAAATATAAACCTCACCATTTGAGTTTACCAACTCATGAAGTTATCATACAAAAGAGCTATCATTTGTATTTGCTGTCAATCACTCACATCAGGTGAATGAGGTGGTGGAATGTCATATGAATGTCTTTCAACATACGAAATTCTAACAACATATGTATGCTAGATTGAGCCAAAAGTGGTGATGTGATGGTCTGATACTATATAGGAAAATTGGCGAAGAAACCTCTCAGATAAATTAGTAGTGACAATAATCTCCCATAGAATATAACTTGAAAATAATGCAGTGTCTTAGAACTCCCAAAGCACACTATGGTTAGTGTACGATGTCCATATTAGAGCATAAAATATTCGCATGTACTTCTGAATAATGTCTGGATGAGAATGTTTGAATCCCCATCTTGTGTCCTGTGAGGATCAATTTATGATATAACTCTGATCACGCTTGTCACAAATGAATAGAAATACTATTATATCCAACATTGTAGTAAAACATATAATTTTACCATAACAAATTAAACATACAAAGTACACATAATAAATAAGTACTAAAAAACATAATAAATATTCATACTTGAAATTGGATCATGTAACCGACTAGTTTTCTTTACTCAAATGTAATTGCATCTCCAAAAACATGATATAGTAGTGTCACACCAACACAACCCTATACCCAACTATGAAACCCAATATTAACAAACAAGACTACGTGTTTCTCATTAATGTAGACATGTGACTTATCTTCTAAAATAATGCATTCAGCAAGATGGAACATGTACACCTTGACGACCTCCTAGTACATAAAATACTCCATCAATGATGCATATGTCTCCTGATTAAACCTAAATGCCTCTGATTTCATCCAACGCGTAACCCTCGAGTATGTACATGCACTCATAGTTGCAAGCTCAACGCTCATCAACAAAAGGGTGAAAAAATTTCCTACAAGTAGATGTAACAAGATAGAGACGTCACCCATGACAATTGTCTTCTCACTAAATAAAAGATAAAATGTAGTTGTCAGCAATGTAAAATCAGAAGGCCATCCAAGGAACCTCTCATATGCAGACCATCATGATCGTCACATATATCAGGCTAACCAGGCATCTTCGCACGTGCCTTTGGCTCAACATAACCAATCATAACAACTTTTACCTTCTCATTGTCACATATGGAGTGACCACCTTTACCTTCTCTACGACGGAGAGTAAGTGGTCCATAAAGTTCTCAGATCCTCATGCGATGAGAGCTAGTGAAAACTACTCTACCTACTTTACTACGCAAATGACCATCACTATCATCTCCACATTTCCACTAAAACTCTGCAACAACCCTAACAGGTTTGTTGACCTCTCTCACAAATAAATCAAACAATAAAAAAAAAAAACAGAAAGTTATCTATCAAATTTAAAAAATTCGATGCCACCTCTACTTTATTACAGAATTTTTAAAAATTCAAATGTCACTTCCACATTTTCACTAGATGTTTTGTAAAAGCCGATATAAATCATAACATTTATACCAAAAATTTTTAAAAAATAGTCATGATTAGTATCATTCTTTTAAATATCGATAAAAATACATAAAATTTAAGTATCTGATAAGAATACACAAAATGTGTATTTATACGGATTGTTTTAGAATTAAAATCTGATAAAAAAAACATAGAAAATCTAGAAAAAATACTTGTAAATATCGAAACAATTCCTCAAAAAATTCAAATTGTTAAATATTTTAAAAAATCTAAAATGTTGTAGAGGTATAATAATACAGATACCAAGTATAATTCTCTCATAAGTCTCATTATGATCTACATCTAGATGTCTAAAAATAAAATTAGGAAACTGCACGCATCATAATTTTGAATTTGTGATAACTACGTGTCTTGCTCTTCTCAATCTTGAATAGAAACCAATCAATTTATTTCATCAAACTCTTTAAATTTGTTCACTAATTCCAATTCATAAAAAAACATTCAAGTTTATTGGTAAAGTCTAATATTTTCAGAGACCTAGACTATTCTCATTCCATATATGATCAATTTCAGAGTGAGGCACCCAAGAGCTTTCTAACTCCTGCTTTCTGTTCATCAGTGAGCCTATTAGGGAACTTAATGTTAAACTTTATCCTCAAATTGCCCTTCTTTGATGGATCCTTAGGGAGTGGCATCCCTTCTTTTGGAACAACCTCCTCATAGTTAGGATGAATGACATTGTTGATTGGTATGCTTAAGTTTCTACCATCCAATGTAGTGAGGTGCACTGTATAACCAGTTAAGGCCTCCACAAGAGATATCTTTTGAGTCATAATCAGGTCGTTCCCTTCGCGACTGAACACGCTGTGTGGCCTTTCGTCGATCACAAATACAAGATCTGCAGCAGTTACACTCGGCTGTTCATTGCCCTTTTCTGGGAAGGTGATCTTTGTGCCTTTCTTCCAACCAGGCTTCACAGTTATGGTCAATATCTCTTCCACCGACATGGTTTTGCTACAATCACAAAAAACAAAGATACATTGTTAATATTTGAACCAGAAACATTCTTGGAAAAGTGAGTTGAGCTATAAATTTTAGTGTAAAAATCACGTTTAAGACTCAAAAACTACCGAACGTGCCTTCAAGTAAAATCAATTCTGAAATGAAGAATCAATTATACTCGAGAGTAGCCAACGTTCCAAAATCAATTATTCACATCCAGACTCAATTCAAAGTGTTCCAACCGTAAAACCAAATATTCACAGTCGCAAATCACAATTCAAAACTGAGTTTTATCTTCAATGGATGCATAAAACTACCAAATCAAATTTCAACCATTGCATCAAGCACAAAATCGAATACATTAGAATACAAAAAGCAGAAGAAATATCGGAGTGAAATAAACTACTTACCCACTAGCATCAGCTATTTCTCTAGAGATCTTCATCTTCTTTGTAGTTCCATTATATATCTCCTCAAGACTGCAACTCAACTTGTTCTCAATAGCAGGAGCTTTCCTCGGTACACCTTGATTCATATGCATTCCTCCTCCTCCTTCCCCGAAAGATCCAAACACATCATCACCAAACATTCCAGCAGGGAACCTAGATCTCATCCCACCAGCACCACCCCTTCTTCCACCCATGCCACCAAATGGACTTGAGAATCCAAAAAACTCAGCAAAAATATCATCTGCATTCCTCGGATTAAACCGAAACGATCCAGGAATATCTCCTGTGGAATAGAAACTAGTTCCACCACCAGTACCAGCATCAGGAGGAGGAACTTGACCCTTCAAACCCTCTTCCCCATATTGATCATAGATTGCTCTCTTTTCAGGATCACTAAGTACCTTCAATAATCATCACAATTCACAACACAAACAAACTAAGCATAGCACAAATACATAGAAATGATTATTGAGTTAACTCAAAATTTCACAAAGATAAATTTTTTATAAAACCCTTTTGAAAAAACCATAACCAATCACGACCCAGACAAAAACAATTATCGAATTTCACTATTTTACTCATAATTTGAAAAAAAGCTATAAACTTGGCAACACCCATAAAAAGCATACCTCATAAGCTTCAGAAATTTGCTTGAACTTAGCTTCTGCATCTTTCTTGTTGGTTGGGTTTTTATCAGGGTGCCATTTCATGGCAAGTTTTCTGTAAGCCTTCTTCAGTTCATCGTCTTTGGCGTTCTTATCAACCTGCAAGATTTTGTAGTAGTCTACACCCATTGCTTCTTCTCTCTTTCGCTTCAGTTTTGCAGTTTTGATTCTTCTCTTTGTGATTTGTTGTGTGATGAAACAGATTTGGTAGATAGAGTTTGTGGTTTGAAAGGTGAATTTGATGATTGGATGTAATAAATATTATGTTTATATCTTTCTGCTTCTGGAAATTCATTGTGATGGAAAGGTGTGAGTCTCGATCTTTGTAGAAAGTTCCAGATATTCGTTTCATAAATTGTGTTTTTGTTGATTATATAATTTCTCCACTTTGTTTAAAAAATAAATGTTATATTATAAGTTTGTTTTAATTATTTGTATAAATCGTACAAAAAAAAATAAGGAAAAGAATTTGTTCTAACTTTTCAAGGAGTCATTGACATTTTTTCTATCACAACAAAATTTATACATTTCATTAATTAAAAAATATTCAATACAACGAGGAGACATAGTAAATATGCTACGTCAAATCTAAGAATTGACTGTCCTCATAAGAGAGTGAGCAACTATATTCGCTTGACATTTAATAAACTTAATATCGAAATTTAGAAAATTAAGAAGAAAGTTAGAAATGGATTCAATAATAAGACTAAACTTAGAATCACCCTTGTTGTTAGTATGTATAGCTTGAACTACCTTTTGAGAATCACTTTCAAAAGTAACAAACTTCAAATGAGATGAAATAGCTTCAAGGATAGATTCTTTAAGAGCTAAGGCTTCAGCTTCAATGACTGGAAGAATTTCAAGATACCAAGCGACACCTGCATACATAAAATGGCCAAGATGATCTCACACATATCACCCTCTATTAGTAGTGCCATTGTTATTATTAAAAGTCGCGTCCACATTACATCATTTGACATATTAATGTTCTTAATGTATGTCTTAGCTTCTTTCAATTTAAAATATACATCATTGATTTTATTTTAAATAAATTATTTATTTTAATTTGATTTATTTTTAAAAGAATACAATAAAGTTGCTGAGAAATTTTAAAGTCTAAATAATTTATTATAAATAGGAATTACTACTATAATTTATAATTTATTTATAGTCAGTTATTTTGATAACGGGATATTTTAAGCAGTCAATAATAATTAAAGATTTTGATTTTAATTTTAAATAGTATGTTTATTTCGGATATGCATATTCGAAAATTCTTTGAAAATGAAATATTTGGTTATTTCGGATATGCATATCAGAAAACCCCCTGAAAATAAAATATAGGGGTTCGTTCGAATATGCATATCCGAAAGCCCTTCTGAAAATAAAATATTGGGTTCATTCGGATATGCATATCCGAATTAAGGGGGTATTACGAGAATTTTGCTAAAGTGAAAAGGCATTCATCGCTATCCCAATGTACACTATTTGAGTCAAGGAAGACATATGACTCTAAGGGTTCTCAACATAAGTCGACACCGTAATATCAGAGTTAGAGTTATCTATGTATCTCTAGGTAGAACCCCAACTCGTGGTCAACAATAAGCTCAACATTAAGTACATGTTCATGCTTCAGATCCCACATCAAAAGGATTTCTTAGGGGTCTATCAGATCTATTAATGCTTCCTCTATATTTGGACCATACTACTCAACTATTCTCCCCACTTTCGACTTTGAATATCTGAGAAAATGTTCACCTTCCTCGATTCTTGTCAAAGTGGGATTTCCCTTCCAAAGTGGAGGCAATTTTGGGTGGGTGTGGTGAGTTTTAGATATGGTTGACATGCCTACACTTAAGCAGTATGAGGAGGCATTATTTTAGGATGTATTAATACCATGAGATGAAGGATGTGACACCCCGATTTAATTCGAATATTAAATAATAAGGAATTTAATTATTTATTTAATTAAAGACTTAAGTATTAATATTTTTGGATTTAATTGGATTAATTGAAGAAAGAAGGGTTGGAGGTGTGTAGAGTAAATAGTGGGTGTGAGTAGAAAATCACTCTACTTTTACTAATTATTAATTATGTGTTTTATTTGGAAACAATAAAGGAATAAAACAAGGAATATAAAAAGGAAAAGAAGAAAAGAAGGTTATTTTGGAAAAGTTATTTCACGTAGAATTGGAGAAGAGAAGAGAAGAGAGGAAAAAAGCCAACGCCGAGGAAATCGAAGATCATCGCGAGGTAAAGGGTGATTTCATTCGGTTTTAATGCCTTATGGGTTTTGGGAATCAACCGGGTGATTGGGTATGTTAGGAAATTTGATTTAGGTGAATATAGGTTTATAGGATTAAACCCTATTCTGTGTCAGAATATAGAATTTAAGACTGGTAATGTGTCGAACAATCAATAGGAAGGAAGAAACAATGATGTATGATGTTATACTGGTGTATAATGGTTGTAATTTAGTGTTTCTAATGTCATAACTCATATGGAAATGTTTGGAATTGAATTGGAATGCATAAGTGCTGTCAAAATAGCAGAAAATGGTTCTGCAGGTCGTGGGAACCGGTTCCCTGTGGGGAGGAACCGGGTTCCCAGTGTTCAAATTTCAAAACTGGGGAATTTTGTACTCAGGAACCGGTTCCTGTATATGTAGGAACCGGGTTCCCATACAAATTCCAGGAAGCGTGTTTTTCAGACTTCACAGGAACCGGTTCCTGTTATATGTAGGAACCGGGTTCCACTGTGTAATTTTCAAAATACTTAAAACTTCAAAAATTCATATTTTCCAAACCGTAACTCCGATTCGAGTGCCGTTTTCGGCATTATTTTTTAAAGTAAAAATACTATCTTTTAAAAAGAGAAAAATATTATTTTGCTAAAATTATTTTAAAAATAGTCGAGCTTCCGATTTTTGAAAAAGAGTGGATAGTTAAGGATAATGGAAAATTAATATGAATGGTCTGAGTTATCGGATGAGAACTAATGCTTGCAATGTTGTGTGGATTATTCATTATGATTGAATGCGATACATTGGTGATTGGTATTAAGTGAATCATGTTGAGATCATAATCTGTGAATTGGTTTAGATTGTTTGACAAGTTGAATGAAGATTGACGCTTATGTGATGTTTTCCTTGTTGTTTATTCATGATTGTATTGATATCATGTGTTGTTGTCGATGTTGTATATTCATGATGATTGTTGATCTCAGTTAATATTGTTGTACATATTGGTGATAGTCTTACTAATTGAAGGGTAAGCGTTTGACATAGTTATGCTTTGTGATAATTTATTTCATGATTATGTTGTTATCATGTGATACTCGTTGATGTTGGTATTATGTGGAATTCTGTTGTGATCATATGCCGTTGAATTGATGTTGCATGCTTTTATGGTGCATGCATAAGCATTGTTAATTGGTTCATTCCCATTGTGCGGAAGTGAACTTGCAGAGCCAATAGACTTACCAGGATTTGAGGTAGTGAGGCTGGATTCTTGACTCAGTGTTCTGGGCGAATCATGGATTAGATTCTTGACTCAGTGTTCTGGGCGAATCATGGATTTCCGCTGTCTTTCCACATGTAAACGGAGCAGTGGGTGAACTCGGTTCACGTTTTGGTACCACATGCGTAGAGTCTGCATTGCATATGGGATTGTAACATGCTAGGATGGTTTACAGTGTTGCAATTTCCATTGTTTGTTATACTACATATTCATTGTGTGAGATGCCTTTGTGAATTGACTACGACTATGTGTTTGGATAATGGATTAATGTATTCAATTATTCTGTTGTATTTAAAAACGTATAATGCATTTTATATTGGATAGAAATCTCACCCTTACTTTGATGATTTCAGATTTGAAGTGATTAGCTGCTTGGAATCAGTGAGGATAACTTCTAGAGTCGAGTCATTAGTTAATCCGCGTGTCAGTGTCGTGCTCTGATAGATGTAACACTGGGGAAACGCTTGATTTGAAATCCTTTTTGGAATATTAAATATTAGTTGGTTTGATGTTTCGATTTATTGTCCTGGAATGATTATGAACGACGTATTCAGGATTTAGTTATGTTTCATTTCCGCTGTTAAACATAACTTTTGGTTATTTATTTAATGGTTTTCTCCAATGAAAGCATGACATCTGTTTAGTTATAATTCTGAATTATATTAAAATTGTGACGCCTCTTGATATGTGTTAAATACTCTGATTAATATTTATAAATCGCGGGTAATTAGAAGGGGTGTTACAAAGGATATTTCAAGGACCGAATACACATACACAAACCACCATTAACATTTGTTGAGAGGTGATATTTTGATACTACGTCCTTACATCTCCCCATTGGTGATATGATCCTTCATATGGACAATTTTTTCTTGTCTTCTCCATTTTCCTATTATAGAGTAACTATTGGATCATTCTACGATAAAGTTATTTGAATCATTAGATACGAGGGTCGAAAATTTAGGAGTTGGTGTTGTGGAGACTCGAGCCAAGATTACTCATATGCGAGGATATATGCACACTACTACAAATAACGCTTGTAACGAAGGACGCAAAATGCGTTTTTACCTCGACAATATATGCGAGGTGAATAAGGTCTTCATAAAAAGTAAAGACTAATCACCACGATGTTTAAAACACCGAGGTAAAATTTTATTAGCGCATGAGTTCGAACCCCAACAACAATAATTTTTATTATTTTCAAAACTAGCATATCTTTTATCTCGGTTTATCAAAATAACCGAGGGGTTATTAGTTTTTTTTTAAAAAATAAAACTCGTTACATTGTTTACACATAACATTAATAAAATAATTTGTTTACGAACTACAATGTTTACACACAAAAAAAAATTAATTGTCCATGAGGATCATATGTTGGATCTTCAATTCCTTAACATTCTAGGGAACACAAAAAATGACTATTCTCTATGGCTTTTGCTTGCATTTGTTTCTGATATGAACAACAACAAAAAAGTTAGACAAAAAAAAGGTTAGAAAAAAAAGAGTTAGACAAAAAATGGGTTAGATAAATAAATAATTTTGTACTCAAATAAATAGTTAAGAACACAAACCTTAAACTCAAATAATTTTGTTCTCTTGCAATTATCGTGGAAAACTATTCATGGCAAACACTCTTGTAAATATTTTGGGGAAGATCAAATGATGGGTGCATAATATTCCCTATGGCTTTTGCTTGCATTTGTCTATGATATGAAGCGGTTAATTTAGAGTTCAATTGTCACCCGTCGATTACTTTAGGGCAGTTACTTTGTAAATACTATAAATAAGTAGTTTCAATGTAATTTTGGCGTGTTCATTTGTATACTCAAATCACTTGCAAAAACTCTGTTCATTCCGAGCGTCAGGAAGCAAAGAGTTGAAGAGTTCTTGATGTACGTGAATCACCACTTTTATTTTAATGCAAAACCTTTATATTCCAGTCATTTCTTCTAAAACTTCTACTTGCATTTTATTTATGTTTCAGCAATCTCTCTGCATTATCGTTTATATTGATTCTCTTTTCGTTACAAGTTTCGAGTTAACAAAAGAGTCAGTCGACACTTACTTCGTTTAGAACAAGTCTGAAGTTCACAGCCTTCTGTCAGTCACGAGTCACCATAGTTGGTAAAAATCATATTGTGAGCAATCAAATTGTTAATTGTTTTGTTTAGGCTCTTTATGTCGGTCACGAGTCACCAGTCAGTCGAGTCTAGTCATAGTGTGGAAAGCCATTATACTTGTTCCCTTAGTCTTAGAAAATCGTTTCTTAGATAAGGATTTCGACAGAACTAGTATAATCTCAAAAAACCTTAGCACATGTCTTAAGATCAACTGGTCGATCTTGCGAGTAACCCTTAGTTTTAGGAATTTGGGAGGACCAACGGTTGTTTACCATTTTCTACAGTAAATAGTTGTATATTCCAGGCATGAAGAGCAACTTACTTAGCATAGGGAAGTTGGTCGAAAAGAATTAAAAAGTGATTGTCGAAGACAAGATGATGCGAGTTGTCGACGCGAATGGAAGGCTGATTTTGAAGGCTCCTATGTCCCAAAATAGAACCTTCAAGATCGAACTAAATGTGATGGAGCACAAGTGTCTTTCGACTGCAGCTAGCAGAGACGAATGAAGATGGCACTATCGACTAGTCCATATCAACTTCAGAGACATCAGAGATTTAAAGAGGAAGAATATGGTTTCAAGATTGCCAGAAATCGATATTCCAAATGAAGTGTGTGAAGAATGTGTGCAAGCGAAGCAACACAAGAATAACTTCAGCAAGGATGCAGGAAGCAAGTCGAAGGCTATTCTCGAAGTCGTATACTTTGATGTATGTGGACCAATCCAAGTGGATTCGCTTGGAGGTAACAAATACTTTGTCACATTCATAGATGATTTTAGTCGAAAACGTTGGACTTACCTGATGAAGAAGAAAAGTGAAGTGATCGAGATATTTGCCAATTTTAAGTCTATGGTCGAAAGGAAAAGTGGTCTAAAGCTCAAAGTTTTGAGAACTAATGGAGGTGGAGAGTATGTGTCGAAAGACTTTGACAAGTTATGTGAAAAAGAAGAGATTGTGCATGAGGTGGTGCCACCCTACACTCCACAACAGAATGAGACTGTAGAAAGGAAGAATCGAACCATCATGAATATGGTTTGAAGTATGTTGAAAGGCAAGAACTTATCTAAAGAGTTTTGGGGTGAAACCGTGTCTACTGCAATTATATTTGAATAGATGCCCAACAAAGAAGATGGAAGGAATTACTCCAGAAGAATGTTGGTTTGGTGTAAAACCTAGCTTGGGTCCTCTGAAGGTACTTGGATATATTGCACATAGGCATGTGTCAGACTAGTTGAGAAGAAAACTTGATGACAAGTCGAGTCAAATGATTCTAGTGGGATATCATTCAATATGATGTTACAAGTTGTTCGACCCAGTGAACAAGCAGATTGTGATCAACAAGGACGTGATCATAGATGAGCTGAAACAGTGGGACCTGGAGTCGAAATGTCAAGAAAGATTCAGTTAGAATTTTACTTGAAGAACCAGAAACTCAAGTCGAAAGAGAAGTTCAACAAGAGGAACCAATAGTCATAGATCAACCAAGTACAAGTACGAACAAACTTCAAAGAACAAGACACACGTCTGCAAGATTGCAAGATTGTGTGGTTACATCTGTTAACTGGAAATTTGTAAAGTATGCTTAAGGACATTGCTTAAAGGCCAAGGTCCCTACAGGTTAAGAACTAGTCTTAAGTGAAGTTAGCTTCTGGAAATGCTTGGTAAAGCCAAATTGGAAGTACCAGAAAAATACATGTCGGTTGAGAAGTTGGGTTAGAAGGCCAAAACCAAATCGACCAAACAGCCAGAGCGAAACAGTGTCGAAAATAAGGCTAAACCAACAAAGTGATATGTTGGTCGATTCGACACGAGTTTGGGTCGGATGAAGGCATCAGTCGAAATGCTCCTGCTGTCGAAGATGCAGGCCAGGGGACTTAGGAAATTTTGTTATGCCTCAAGAAGATGGATCGAAACCGAAAGCAGTTTCCTTCTGAAGTCATGAAGCAGGAAGAAGTCAGAATAAGGAGATCGTGGGTAGTTGCCTCAGAAGATCGTGGGTTCGAAGCTTTAAACGGATGGAGAAATCGTGTGCAGAAGTTGTTTTTAAGTTTAAATCTCGTCCGTTGATTAGTCTTAGCAGTTACTTTGTAAATACTATAAATAAGTCAGTATGTTAGAATTCCAGTGTGTTCATTTGTACCCTCAAATTGCTTGCCAAAACTCTGCCCAATTCCGCGCTAAAGGAAGAAAAAGTCACTCAAGCCTTTGATGTACGTGAATCTCCATATTTTCTATTTCAATGCAATCAATTTACATTTAAGTTTGTCTTTACTTTTTATTTACTTCTGTTTCGCTTTGAACGAATCGTTCACAAAAACACTTCAACGTAAACTATTGGTCACGAGTCACCAATTAGCATTGTAGTCAGAATTATGTGTGTGTGTGGAAAGCCATTGTGCTATTTCCCTTAGGCTCTGGAAATCGTTTTTGGGCCAAGGTCTTTTTCGCTTACAGCAGCAGTACAATTAACCAAAACCTTAGCACGTGTCTTGAGATCAACTGGTCGATCTCGCGAGTAACCCTTAGTTTTAGGACTTAGGGAGGACCAGCGGTTGTTTACCATTTTCCACAGTAAACAACATCAGATGATATGGTCGATAACGAAAGTGAGCTGGTACATTATGCTTTATATGCAGATGTCGAACTTGTCAATGAAGATGAAGCATTGAAAGATTCGAAGTGGGTGAAAGCAATGAACGAAGAAGTGAAATCCATCGAAGACAACAACACTTGGTCACTTGTTGAATTTCCTCGAGGTAAGAAGGCAATTGATGTCAAATGGGTATACAAAATGAAGAGGAATCCTAAAGGGGAAGTAACTCGACACAAAGCAAGGCTAGTGGCGAAAGGATTTCTCCATAAAGAAGGAATTGACTTCGATGAGATTTTTGCACCTGTGGCTAGGATCGAAACAATCAGGTTGGTTGCTGGTTTAGTAGAAATAAATAGTTGGCACATATGTCAGATGGACGTGAAATGTGCATTCTTAAATGGACCCTTAGACACAGAAGTTTATGATAAACAACCAGTTGAATTATGAAACATGACGAAGGGATTGCAGGTTGAAGTATTCAGAAGACTAAGAGCTATGATGAATATAGATAGCTTAGACATAATGAATCAGGTGGTGTGTTGAAAGTAATTCCTTGTGTCGAATAATATTTGATTTGATTTGATTTAGGAATATGGAAACAGTTTGTTACACATATTTGATTTTAGATTTAGATAGATTTTATTTAAATATAAAATAGAATATATTAGATTTAACTTAAATATTAAAAATGTCATTTCTTAAATTTTTTCCTCTTATAATAGTTGTAACTATTTATTGCTTTACATTATCTATTTCTATCACTATACTAAATAATTAAAATAATTATTAACAAATAATTAAATAATATTATATTAAACTTTAAAAATAATTAACAAATAAAGATAATTTTTTTCTACAAAGCATCAAATGAAATGAGAAGGGAGGGAGTGAGTAGTTCTTATGGAAAACCAAAATGGACAGAATATCAAACAAAATATATCTGTAATAATGAATAAAATTAAAATAATTATACATGATTGTGAATCTCTAACTAAAACAAGCTTTTACAACCTCAGTTGGAAGCTTCTTTTTTTTTTTATAAATTTTATATGCAACTTATCTATATTAATAACAATTAAACTATATTAGTTTCAATTGAAAAACTCACACAACTAATTCCAAATAGGGATTATAAAGTAAATAAATAGAAACAAAAAAAAAGAAGGATTTGTGGTCTCTAATTAACAAGGAATTTGGTCAACGAACCATCTAAGAACTTGAACTGGAAGTTTTACCAAACACACAGCAAAATTAACCAAACCTGTGCAGCATATGCAGCATGGACACAAGCAACTAAATATTGACCTATAAAATTAGAGAAAAATGAAACTTAGAATATGAAAAATACTATAATCATCATAGAAAATATTGCAAGAAATGAGAAAGTAATAAAAAAAAAGTTTCATACCCGAAAATCCAAAGAATAGCACCAAGAAGAGATAAAATTAATGACAAGAAAGCAAAGGGTAATCCTAAGACGAAACCCAAGGGTCTGCATTCACAAAATTCTTCATCACTTGTCATTCTTAAATGTTTTGATTATTTTCTCTATGTTTTGAATCTGAAGAAGAATAGAAGAAGAATATTATTATTATGAAGGGAAATTGGATTTATATTTTTGATTAATTAATTAATAATAAGCCGTCTTGATTTCGACGTAATTTCCAAGAGAAAACCCACCGTGACGGGAACTTCAATGACTTATTTTTTGTTTCGTTGACTATATACTGCTTCTTTGATTTGTTAGGACCATTTTAGTTTTATATTTAGCTTCTATTTTCATGTTGGTCCTGCTATCTTTTTTTAATACCTAATACTCCTTGGTCTTTTTTCATAAACTAAGTTGTCAATATTTTCAACAAATATAAAGATTTTTTTTAATATACCTATATTAATGTATATATTTTGTGCATTATTATTTCATGCATGGGCTTGTGTATAATAGTGAAAAAAAGTAAGGTTTAAATAGGGTTTTGTTTTTCATAAATTAGCAAGATTTTGAATTGAATTTGTGTGTGTATAGGTCTTAGTACGTTCATTTTTGTTGGTGTTAGTTTTTATTGTCTAAGTTCTATTAAAAAAAAAGACTTATGTGAAGATGGGAGACGGTGATGAGTTAATTTTTTTTTATTGTTTTCGTTAACACATGTAAAGAAAGTATTTTAAAGTTCATAAATGAGGGACCAAATTCAAAAATTGTCCTCACTTTTCAATTCTTATCTCTCTCCGTCTGTGTGGTTTCTTCTTTTTCTCTGCACCTCCAACATTCAATCTGTCATGGCTTCTTCGTTGACTGCAAACTCAAACTTCTTTTGAGTGTCGCTTTGTGGTTGCAATAATCAATGAAAATATTTATGTCAAACTCGTTTGAAAATCCTAAACAGAGATATTGGAAGTGCTAAAATTCATGGTCAATGTCAGATTGCGAGTTGTTCATGTAGGATGATGAGTTTGAATGAAACACACCAAGTGGATGCAATTGCTCTGAGGTGTTGAAGGATTTAGGGTGCACTACTACGGAAAAGGGCTTTTAAAGCGCTTATTTTGGCCTTTAAAAGCGCTTTAAATGCGCCGTCAACTTCTAAACCCCAGGCTTTCAAAAGCTAAAACCCCCATAGCGCTTTCAAAAGCGCTCTAGACCCCTTTAAGCGCTTTTAAGTAAAAAGCATAAATAAAACGCCGCTAGAAAGCCCCCGCCGCGCTTTTCCAAATATCTTCGATCCCAGCGCTTTAGCGTGGACCTTTAAGCGCTTTTAAAAGCTTTCGTTCTAAATGAGGTATTTTATATGCGGCCTATAATTTAATCCTCCCATCGACCAGTAATGTTTTCGACTGTAATATTTTCGACACAATATATTTTTGACCTGTAATATATTTTCGCTATTATTTCACCATCAAGACAATATATATACTAATATAATACCATTATAATATCCAAAATTATATATATACATCATTACCTCAATAATATTATAGTTCAAATCGACACAAATCCTACATGAAAAATTGCTTAATATAATATTGACACAAATCTTCTTTAATTTCTTCCAACTTAAGCTTGGTGCCAATGACGAATTCGTCAAGGTACTACAAAACAAAAACATAATATAAATGATATATTTAGTTAAATGTAATAAATTATATGAAATTATCTTAAGTTATAAATTCATACCGTGAGGAATCTCTAATTGATTCTTTGAAGGATTTCTTTCATGAACCTCAAAACAAAGTATCCGATCATGATTGTTTATTGCGGACACTACATAATAAAACAAATAAGATTCTATAGTTGTCTTGTTTTACCAAGTAGCATAAATATTATAAGCATAAATATTATAAACAAATAAGATTCTATAGTAATGTACCGCACTTGGATCCAAGTGATGTTGTTTGATTTAGTCCGGATACCGTGCGTCCGTTGACTACGGAACACTTGTATTGATCTAATTATTAAATATATAAAAGCATATGTTTAGATCAATCCCACAAATAAGAAAATATATAAATATACGAATATATATTTAGAACGATCCCACTTACAAATCAACGATTTCCTTCATACCGGATAATTGGTCCATTCACCATTTACGAATTCGGATAATACACGACTTCTCTTATCGTGTTGATAGCAAGCAACCATGTGCTCTATAAATTAAAACAATAGGTTATATGAAAATTTTGCTATACACAAAAGAAGAGATTAGATGAACCAAGAATGAGAAACTAACCCTACTTGGTGGTATTATCGCCCAAAGATCGACTATCGTATTGCGGTGGACATGAATCTATCTACTAAGCACTGTCTAACTGATTCCGGTTCCGAAGCAATTGTCATTCCGCTGCAATGGGCGGAAGACACGAAACGGAATCTGTTAGACAATGCAGTCCCGCGCAACACTCTGTCATACAACAACCTTAAATAAAAACATAATAAACATTAGATTATTTTCATTGAAATGTGTAAATAAATTATATTGTGGGACTAATTAAATAATATATCGGATGAGTGAATATTACCGGATGTATGAGTGCATATTATTGACGCCTAGTTGATCATGCCTAAAAATCTCTTCCAAGTCATCAATTGTAATATGTGACGGGAATTCAATACCGAAGACACTTTCATCCATGTTGATTTCACGTACACCACCATCCTTCAAATCGGACATATCAACCATTGTTGCGAGTGTCGAACGGTATCGAGGCACAAAAGCACCGCCTTTTTTTGCCGCTTGCTTCGGAGGACCAGTGGGTGGTACGCTAACTTCTCGTCACTTGTTGTGACTCCCGAGCGGATGCCTAAAAATCATATAAGTTAGGTAAAATATAAAATCATGCAGATTTAGATTCAGACTATATATTAACACTTTAAATGTACCTCTTTTAGTGATGCAACAGACTCCTCCTCCTGTAAAATCCCTTTACCCTTAATTGCGGGTTTTATAGGAGCAGTCTAAAATTAAAATGTAAAAAATAATTAATAAACGGTTTAGAATTGACATTCGAAAACTAAATGATTCATAATCGTTTTCCGTATACCTCATCACTAATGGTAATGAGCTCCGAGGGCCATGCAACAAATGATCCTATTGCATCTCGCAGCAATGTCGTCTCTGAGACCATGTCAGGTACCGGTAGAATCGCATCACGATCTAATACAACATCCACCGATACTTTCAGGTGTCCATCCGGGAGCGGTCTGTGGTGAAGTAAATCTCCCGAAGTGTTGTGCACTTTTCCCTTGCCAACTAGTCGATAATTCGGTGACGATAAGTATAGTTGGCAAGATGAAATGCCCTAAACAAATAGAAAATATAAAGTCATTATCATTAATAAAATAGAACAGTTTGTAAGGAAAAAACTTATAATTACCTCGGAAATTTCTTTTGATAGTTGATACTAGCCTTATCACTAGTTTCTCTCACCGATGAAGTGTTGCAATTTTCTCTCATATACATATCTTTATCTCTTTGCAATTCGAGAGACACGTGCTTGCAATTCCAACAACAACACTTCTTCATTGGTAAGATTTGATCTTCTCCTAGAACTCTTATAAAAGAGGTTGGAGTCACACCATGACCACCCTCACCCGACCGGGATACTCGGGAGCATCTAGTACTCTACTAAATCGCTCTCCTCACCGGTGGATGCCGATTGCGACAAGGTCTCCTGTAATTCATTTACATTTAAATAATTATTAGTGGAGATAAAAATCATTTATATATTAAAAACATTTGATTTAATTAAAGACACGATTATATACTTACACATTCAAGATAAACTCTCGAACATCGGGATCGACACTTGATTCTTGCCCACACGAGCTTCCTTCCACAACACATGTACGGAAGGAAGCTTCCTCACTTTAGTCTCCTCTAACTATGCATTGACACAAACGATAAAATCGTCAATTAAAACATGCACATGTAGACAATTAATTAAAACGCATTTCTATTTACTTACAATTTTATCCTCTAAGCGTGCATATCCCAAACGCCCTTTTTTGTATGGATACGCGGGTTTGGATGCTCTCTCACTATTCGTGGCACTCTTTTTCCGAAAAGCTTCATCTCTTTGCTTTACAAACTCAGCCCAATCTGCTTCATCAATGAAGGTCGCATACTTTGTTGGCCGTCCCGGTTTCTCTTCAAGAAATTTTCCATCTTTATCCTTAAGATAGGTGTTTGTCAAAAAACTTTTCCACCCTCTATATCTTTTGCCGGCCAAACTAAGTATGTAGCTTTTACGTTCATCTGGTATCTCAAAAGTCCTCTGCAAAAAAACGTACGCATAGTGTGTTAGTATAAGTAATTTAAACAATTTATCGTCAAGATAATAACAACAATTAACCATATATGATATATACCTGAAGCTCTTCCCAAATCGCTTGTTTTTTCTCCTCCAATTCTAAATTTTTCGTTTCGATTTCCGGTAGCTACGGAGACCGGAATATGCATACGGACAAGTGTACCAATATAACTTGTCAACTTTGCAGAATTAGGACCAATTGGTTGTTTATCAGAATTCCATTCCAATCGGTATACTAATCCTTGGTCTCTATGTCGAATGATTCCCTTCATAATAGTGATGCCTCGTGCAACCTCTTTTGCTTGATGTCGGTGGAGCATTTGTATCCAAGCAACTCTTTCTTGTGAGTTTTCTTGTGAGTTTTCGGTGGGTTTCGGTGGAGCATCTCTATCGGAGCCATTGAACTGTATCAAACAAACTAAAGCACATTAGTACACTATTAATAAGCTAACAATCTATACAAGTCAAATGGAAGTCAAACCATGCATGTACAAGTAAATCGGAAGCGAAATCGGTACAAATCAAAATAAGCGTAAAAAGTTATCGAATTGAGCGAAATTTACATGGCTATGGTAAAAGCGTCGCCACGGACTCAAAAACAAAGTCGGTTTTCAAATTGACCCTAAGCCCGACTTTTGATTACGGGCAGAAGCAAAACCGATAAAAATAGTCCCGAAATGTAAAGATAAGTGCATGAGCAGCTCGGAATCGTCAAAATAGTATAGTTACATGTAAAGAAGTCAACAAGCGGATACATGGTTCAAAAGTTATGTACAAAACGAGAATATGCACCAAATTGAATAAAGCAAATTAGTCGGACTATGTATACTATTACCTTTATCACTAACGTCTCTTTCTTTTCTTGGTAGGATTGTGTACTACGCGTCTCTTAACAATGCGGACGGTTGGATTGATCCAAATACCCTCATTATGATCATTTCTAATACAAGATTCATTCTCATTTTGATCGTTTCTTGTACAAGATTCAATGCCAACACCAATATCACCTTGATCTTCAATTTTTTCATCAACTATTTTGTTAGATAAAAGCACTATAGACCATTTCGTACTTGTCGGATCATTGACATAGAACACTTGTTTAGCTTGAGAGGCTAGAATGAAAGGCTCATCTTTGTACCCTACCCTATTGAGATCCACTTGCAAAAATCGACTTATCCATTCGTGCGCCACTATTATTTTCAACCCACTTGCAACCAAATAGGGAATCGAAACTTGAATCAAACACCAAAATCGCTCGATAACCCCAAAATATGACAAATTTGCAAATTTGGATTTAAGTCATTCGCACTTGATATGTGCATAGCTTCAGCTACCAAGGTAACACCACTATTTTGCATAGTACTTTTATCATCCTGTTCTTTGGTATAAAATGTGTATCCATTAATTGCGTATGCGCTATAAGAAAGCACAATTACAGATGGACCATAGGCTAAACATCTCAACCTTTACATTCTGAGCGGGATCCGAGCGATACTTTGAATAAATATGATCTCTAAACCACGGTATGAAACTTCGATTGTGCTCTCGTACTATCCAGTTCTCATTTCTATTTGGATTTAAATCTCGGAGAACAACTTTGTGCATTTCAACAAACGGCTCAACCTCAATCTCATTGTGCAGAACATACAAGTGCACTTGATCCCGTTCGACCATTGATCATCACAACTTTATTTCCAATTAGCCTTTTTCCTTCTTTTTTCGACAATATGAGATTTGGGAGTCCAATTGATTGAACATTTGACAAATATTCGATAAAACTCAACCGCTTCTTGACAGTCGCTCGGCAATACAACCCTCGGTCGACTTACATTTTCACGTACCCTTTTAATATTTTCATATAACGTTCAGCAGGGTACATCCATCTCATATAAGCTGGTCCGCACAGTTGTGTCTCTTTCACAAGATGAACGACTAGATGAACCATTATGTCAAAAAACGAGGGAGGAAAATACATTTCAAGATCACATAAAGTAACAACTATCTCATTTTGCAATGTTGGTAAGATCGCGGGATCGACCACCTTAAATAGACTGAAGAAGAAACACGACTTAGTTATTGCGCTTCTTACTTTTTCGGCAGAATAGAGCGTATACCTATTGGTAAAAATGTTCCATTATAACATGGCAATCATGCGTCTTCAAACTCTTTAACTTGAGGTCTTTCATGGACACAAGTCTTCTAATATCTGAGTAGCCTTCGGAACTTTTACTTCACGAGGAACTTACACAATGTTTTCTTCTCCTTTCTAGATAGAGTGTAAGCAAAGGATATGTTCGTCTTCCTTTCGTCACGGGCCCCAATTCAGTTCTCATCCCCATGTTTACCATGTCATTCCTTATGTTAACGCCATCCTTAGACTTTCCTTGTATATTGAGTAGCGTACCTATAACATCAAATACATTTTTCAATATGCATAACATCCGAAATGTCTTACGTTACAACGACTTCCAATATGGAAGTTCAAAGAAAATTGACTTCTTCTTCCACCCACCCTTGACAATTGAATGTGCAAAAGGCTTGCCAAGAGTGCTCACATCTTTCACCTTTTCAAAATTTGATCACCGACAAAAAGGGGGCTGCGATGTTCGCCTCTCCATTGAATGCTTTTCTCCACCCACGGTAGTGATGATTAGAATTTAAGAATCTACGATGGCGAGAAAGACATTCTTCGACAAAGCGCCAATCGTGTCGTATCGGTTTCATCTTCACAAACAGGACACGCCTTTTGACCCTTGTTCTTTATGCGGATAGATTTCCGTATCTTTGGAAAATCATTAATTGTTCCAAACAACATCGCCTCAAGTTGAAACTTTCTTTCCTATACCCATCGTAAACCTCCACACCTCTCTCCCACAAAACTTTAAATCTTGATTAAGGGTGCCAAGTATACGTCTATGTCATTCCACGTTGTTTAGGCCCGAAATTAGCATAGATAACATCATGTACTTACGCTTCATACATAGCCACGGAGGTAAGTTATAAATCATAAGAATCACAGGCCATGTGCTATCGAGATACTTTGAATACCATGCGGGTTCATTCCATCGATGACAATGACAACCGAAGGTTTCTTGCTTCTTTTCAAATTCGGGATATTCGTTATCAACTTTACTCCATTGTGGTGAGTCTGGGATGTCGCAACTTTCCATCAATAATTCTTTCATCTGCATGCCAAGTCAAGTGTCTTGAATCGGTCTCACTACGATACATGCGTCTAAATCTCGAATTATAGGAAAATACCATAAGACTTTAGCAGAGACAACTTTTTCTTATATCGAGGGCACCACATTTAGGACACTCATTCAACGCTGCATACTCGTTTGAAACAAAAGCAATCGTTTGGACATGCATGTATCTTATCATAGCTCATTCCAATAGAAGACAACATCTTTTTGGCTTCATACGTTCGATTAGGAAGAACATTATCCTCGGTAGCATATCTTTCATAAGGGCTAATAACTCGTGAAACTTTTATCCGACCATCCATTGTCCGCCTTTAAGTTGTACAACTTTAACACCGCAGACAATCTTGTGAATTTTGAACAACCAACATACAACGGTTTCTCTGCATCGCTTACCAACCTCTCAAACATTTTGGGACAATCCGCAAGATCTTCTTCAAGCGCTTCTGCAATCTCTTCGACTCGATCACAATCGTATGTCTGTGCAATCGTCGTTTGAAGCATACTTCCTATTACAACTCGACTCAGCATTCCCGGTACTTTTCTCACCATGCATTGTCCAACATGTATAACTTCTATCAATTCCAAACCGTAGTAAATGAGATCCCAACTGATTCCCGTCAACCTTACCCCGCATAACAAAGAAGCAAGGACACGGCATTGAGCGGGTATTTGGAGCAACCGCAAACTCAACAAATTCCCATACCCTTTCTCGTACTCTTTCGACAATCGGTTTGAATTCATCCATGTCTTATCCATGTCTTAATTAAGCTAAACAAAAGCGGTCAAACTTTCACTCTTCACAAGTAACCCCTGGCGAATTCAATTCACAAAGTTAGTAAGTACCTCACTTAACGATAAACGAAATTGACATCATGAATATTCCACATGCATGTCGAAATAATGAGTATTACTTAATATAATCTAAAAGTAAAATATTATAATTTAATTACATTACTTTTCTTTCTTAATAATAAATAGATAAATATATGAAATTAAAATTGTAAGAAATCTCTTTTAAATAAAAAGATGTTTTAAGTTTGAACTTAATTTTGATAGTCTTGTTTAAAATTTTAAAGAATTTTGCTCGTTGGTTGTGATCCTTCTCAATCCCAAAATCGAGAAAGTCAATGAATCAAATAGTAATTTTATTTTTAATATGGTTGTTTTAAAGTCATAGGTTTACTACAGGGTGTGGGCTCCCAAGCTAAACAACAATACATCATAAAGAAAACAAATAAAATGTACAAACATTTTGGTATTAGATGTGAAGCATAAACATATTTGAGTTTCACTAGACTCTACATGCAGGAGCAGGCATAATGAAAACAATTAAAATGTGTAGTTCATGAAGGTGGCAGATTTTTTTTAAAAACTTTACACTAGATGGTTTGAAGATCTATAACGCATACACGGGACAGAAGAACAAAGCAATTTAAAGAAAAGAATTGAAATTTACCTCAGTTCATATCTCACAGTAACAAATTCAACACATGATTTCCAGACACACTCAAAACATAATCTCAACAAACACACTCATTTCAAATCTAACAATAACATCATCACAATTTTAGCATCAATTCTATCATTGATGACATAACCAACTTCAATACTCAGATTCAACATACAAGCAAAGTATTGCCATGATAATACAAGTCATAAACTCATTGATTCATATAAACAAATCAGAATATCACCAATATATTATCAATTAGCTTTAACTTAATGGTACTTCAGAATCAAATAAACAAAAAAATAGAGATGGTGTAGTGAAGCTTACCAAATGAGTCAAAAAACGGAGCAGTGTTGTTGGTGTTGTTGAAGTTCAAACGGAAGAAGTGGTAGAGAGAGTCCTGTGGCGGAATAAGTAATATCATTGTTCACGCTAAGGAATGAGTGAGTGAAGAAAGAAAGTAACTGTGTGTTGAATGAATATGGAATGATGAGAGTGTAATTGTGAGAATGAATATGGAATGATATATAAATGTATATGAATGAATATGAAAAGGAAGAAAAAAAGTTAGTTAATTAGTTAGATGTGTTTGGATTCTGTTGTAACTGCCAAATTCAAACTGTTGGATTCTGCTAAAATATAGTTTATTCTAACTGTTGGTAATGTCAATGAATGCTAAGAAAAACAATGATGTCAAATTCAAACTTGTATAGTTAATAGAAAAAAATAAGCAAAATGTCAGCAATTAAAGACAGAGCCAGTTGTTTCAATGATGAAGAAATGTCCATGTGACACCACATGCATGAACTTTTCCTGCTTAAAAAACAATATACTGTTGAGTTTCTATCCTACATAAATCTCTGCTAAAATCATATATTAGAAGTCTCTCCTTCAAAAGATAAAGATAAAAATCAAAGCTCCTCGAATCTATTGTGATGGTCTCAGTGCAGTATCTCTATCTCACAGTCATTTTGATTACTCCACATTTACCAGAATCACAACAAATATAAAAAATGAACAGAATCACAACAAATGTGGTGTTTACCGTTTCGATGCGGCTTCATACGGTGGTCTCGGTGGATTCGTAAAACTCCACACTTTATCGGACTCCACATTCCTTGCAGCGGGTTGTGAATTGAATATTGAAACCTAAATAAACGCGAGCAAATTAAACGTTGAGCGAAGAGGAACAAGTGTAGGCTTAAGGTGAAACATAAAGGAAGAACCTTTTCGGATAAGGAGAAAGCAAGCATGAGGCGAGGAAGTTCCAAGAGCTCTGCGGGATTGGGAGTTGGAAAGAAAGATGATAAGCCATTGTTTGGAGAAGTGGGTGTGTCGAGGAGGCCCACCGTTGAAATCGAACAAGAGCGGGAGAGGTGGAAGCGACGGGAGTGGGTTTGTTGTTAGAGGAAGGAATAGGAACAAGGAAGGGTTAGGGGTTGAAGGGTTTAGAGTTTGGCTTGGGAATGGAGACGCGGAGGTTGGAGACGAAGGAGGTTGAAGATGAAGAGGTCGAAAACGCGAAAATGAAGAAGTAAAACCACGCGTGTTTTGTTTATGAAAATATAATATTAAATAACCTACCAGAGCGCTTTTATCCCAAAAGCGCTTTAGCCCCACCTACAGGCGCTTTTCAAAAAGCGCTTTCATTACCCATCCTACCAAAGCGCTTTTCAGCGCTCATACCCCACCAAAGCGCCAAAAGCGCTCTCCCCCTGCGCTTTTAAAAGCGCTTTCATACCACTATAAGAGCTTTTTAGCGTGTTTTTTAATTTTGTCTTTAGCGAAGCCTATGCCAGCGCTTTTCCTAAAAGCGCTTTCGTAGGGGTGCTGCTAAAAGCCAAATTTGGTATAGTGGTGCATTGTTAAGGAGTTTGAGGTTGGGAAAAAAGAGAAGAGGAAGATCAAGTTGGAGAAGGAAAAGAGAAAAGGAAATTTGTTCATGTTCTAGTTGATTGTGTCATGAGGTTTTTTCTTTGCTTACTAGAAATGGTGGTGATCCCTTTTTGTTATGTCTGCTTTATGTATTTTTTTTAGTCCTTGTAACATTAAGTTTTTATGAATATTGTCCATATACAATATAATGAATGACAATGATGTTTTGATTTTGGACCATATTTGTATGTGATTTTATTGTTATACATGTGCATAGGGGTGTTCGCGGTGCGGTTTGGACGATTTTGATCCAAAAAGTCATTCTAATCGCGAGAGAAAAGGGTGTGCAGTTTGGTTTGGTTCGGTTGACTTTTAGAAAAAACTAAACCGAACCAACGCGGTTTGGTACGATTCAGTTGATTCGTTTTTTTACAAATAAGTTATTGAGTCATACATGCACATATAGATGACAATATAACTTTGTATTTGGTCATTTATACATTACCAAATAATAACAAAACTAAACATATTTGGACAAAAGTAAAATAATAAACATAAAATAATAGCATAAAATAATATCAAAAATATTATAATGAAACAAAAAAAACAGAAGAGATGAGAGATTAGTGAAGATGAAAAAGAAAGAACATAAGAGAGGAGAGATTATAGATAAAGATGTGTGATTAAATGTAATTGAAAGAGGAAACATTTGCATAAAAAATGAGAAGGTGAAAAAGAAACAATATAAGAGAGTAGAGATTAGAGAAGAAGAGACAAGATGTAAGTGGTGAAGATGGAGAGATAATGCTAGGAGAGATTTAAGAAGACTACAACTGAAACCATAATTGTAAGGATTTGTCCCTAATCATAAGACTAATGTATAATAGGTTTAGGTTTGGAGTAGATGCGAGTTAAGTAACATTTAGGTTGTAATATAATGCGGTTTGATTTGATTTGGTTCGATTTGTAAAATACAAACCGCAAACCGAACCAAACCATGCAGTTTTGTTAAAAAATGACCCAAACTAATCCGAACCAAATGCAATTTTTTGCAATTTTGGTTTGGTTTGGTTTGCAGTTTTCTATTGGGTTGGTTTGGTTTTGAACACCCATACCTGTGCATGAATTGTCTAAAATAGTATAAGAGGTAAAAGGCACATTATAACTAGGCCGAAACAATAAGGTATAAACCAAAACAATAATGTATCCAAAATACATACTCCAAAATACAAAAGCTTAGGCCAAAAGACTAATGTATCCAAAATACATACTCCAAAACACAAAAGCATACGTCATAACAGAAATACATAAGAGAGCTGCATGATGTATCCATTTTGTTCAACTTAACAACATTACATAATCTAAAACATTAATGTCTACAATTCTCATAGTTGTGGTGGGTAACTTCCTTCTCTCTTGAGCTTTTTGTACTTTAGCACCCTTGTTATGCCACTTCTCCTCTGGTCCAACTTTCTTGATACATTTTGTTAGGGTTGCTTTATCTACCAAAACACTATCACACACAAGTTTTAGGAAACATGCACTAAACCAAATAACAAACACATAAACTGAATAAGTATACCAACTTCAACTGGTTTAGGAATTCTTAGAGGTGCATAGACAACTTTATGAGGCGGAGGGTCAACTAGGGATTCGTCTTTCGACATCCAAAGAACCCCTAGAGAGCCTCTCCGAATTAGAATCATCATTTATATATATATGCTAAGGTTATTTTGGTGTATACATGCTAGTTGATTAGTGATTAAGGGAGAAGAGTTCGAACCAAAAGATACTCTTGCTCTAACTACAAGAGACTCATCATTCTCAATATCGCTAGGAAAGCTATGGGGCTGTCACTCATATCTGCTAAGATAAGGGAAATGTTGAATTTATGAAAAGCTTGGGGTAATTAGGGTACATGATAAAGCATAAGCTGATGAGAAGCAAAGTATAATGGGGAAAGAATGAAAGCTTTGTTCATGGAAATGCAATCACAAATAGAAATTGGCTCTCAAAGATCGCAGAAAGTTCCCCCAACACTCAAAACCCATATATATATATATATATATATATATATATATATATATGCAAAGACAATCAACAGACCAAATCAGTGATAGTATGAGGTTACAAAATATACGATTGAATTCCTCCTAGGAAGGTAAACATATTCAAGTGTACTATGAGAAAGCTCTATGTCCTAAACCTATAATCTCAAACCACACGACAAGGACGATCAGCGAAACATTTCAATAATGGGAAAACATCTCCACTACTTTTGCAATTGATCCAAGGCATTTCCACTTTTGCCCAAGGGAGAGCAACATTACCCCAGGACGAACATGACTTCTAAGACTTCTCCGACTAATCATCACCCGTCTAGCCTGAGGGGAAATTGTTTTGAGCCGGCAAAAGGCCCAAAGCCAAGACTCTACACGATGCAAGCCCAATCCAAATGACCAAACATATAAAAGTCAGCTCGCGTGAGATTCAAGGTAATTTTTTTATTTTCAATTATTACGACACTCATCTTGAATTCTTAATTGACTTGGATGTTAGAGTACTAACTTTGCAGATCCATCTCGCACCACCGTATCAAAGATCTACACTAGTAATTTTGGTACATCGCCATCAAGATGCTCCAATTCTGATTCCACATTGGAACACATCTAAATGCAAAATATGATGTCTAAACTTGATTATTAATTGAGTTAGAAGTTTGTCCAATGGGTATTATTTTGATTATTCCAAAAAAAAAGAGTGTCTATAAGTGAATTTTATGACGATTACAAACGCCCCAATTCTCAAAAACGGTTCTTCCCAATCTAACATTATTGATTGAGGCAAAAGTATTTTCAAATAATATCATCCATACAAACATATAATGTAAGTCTAAATTTTACTATAAAAATAATACAAAATGAATAATTTTAAAAATTCATAAGATTAGAGAGAATCGTATAGAATATAACAAACAACTCCATGTGTTTCATATTCTTCTTTTCTTAAGAAATTTATAAGCTCAAACGTTGAATCAAATATTAGCATAATCTTTTGTAGATGAACTTTGATTTTAATCAACTTGTTTATTTGATGTTTTGTATCAAACACCACGTTGATATCATTATCTCTTAAATTATAACTCTTCAAATTTCATGAATTTTTTTTAAGATTTATATTTAATACAAATTTCATTAGATTTTCTTAAAATTTATGTTCACTTCAAATTTTATCGAATTTTCTAAAGAGTTATATTCACTTCACATTACTTCAAATTTTTATAAGATTTATATTTACTTCAAATTTCATTATATTTCTTAAAGATTTATATTCTATTCAATTTTCATTAGGTTATCTTTAGATTTTTTTTCACATCAATTTTCACCATATTTTTTAAAAACTTATATTCACTTCAAATTTCATCAAATTTTCTGAAAACTTATATTCACTACAAGTTTCACCAGATTTTCTGAAGACTTATATTCACTTCATATTTCATTAGATTTTCTGAAGATTTTTATTCACCTAAAATTTCCTCAAATTTTATTAAGATTTATATTACTTCAAATTTCATTATATTTTCTTAAGGTTTATATTCATTTCAAATTTCATCAGATAATCTTAAGATTTATGTTCACTTCAATTTTCACCAGATTTTATGAAGACTTATACTCACTTCAATTTTCACTAGATTTTCTATAGACTTATATTCAATTAAAATTTAATCATATTATCTAAAGACTTATATTCACATCAATTTTCATCAAACTTTTTAAAATTTATATTTATTTCAAATTACATTAGATTTTCTTAAAATTTATGTTCACTTCAAATTTATCAGATTTTCTAAAGATTTATATACACTTCAAATTTTATCAAATTTTTTTTAAGATTTATATTTACTTCAAATTTCATAATATTTGCTTAAGATTTATATTCAATTCAAATTTCACCAGATTTTCTTAAAACTTATGTTCACTTCAATTTTCACCAGATTTTCTGAAGACTTATATTCACATTAAATTTCATCAGATTTTCTTAAGACTTATATTCTCTTCCAATTTCATCAGATTTTCTGAAAACTTATATTCACTTCAATTTTCAAAATTTTTTCTAAAGACATATAATCACTTCAAATTTCATCAGATTATCTTAAGATTTATGTTCACTTCAATTTTCACCATATTTTCTGAAGACTTATATTCACGTCAATTTTCACAAGATTTTTTGAACACTTATATTCACTTCAAAATTCATCAGATTTTCTAAAGACTTATATTCACATCAAATTTCATCATATTTTCCGAAGACTTATATTCACTTCGAATTTCATCAATTTTTTTAAGATTTTAATTTACTTTAATTTTTAACAAATTTTCTGAAGACTTATATTCACTTCAAATTTCATCAGATTATCTTAAGATTTATGTTCACTTCAATTTTCACCAGATTTTATGAAGACTTATATTCACGTCAATTTTCACCAGATTTTCTGAAGACATATTCACTTCAAATTTCATCAAATTTTCTAAAGACTTATATTCACATCAAATTTCATCATATTTTCTGAAGACTTATATTCAATTTCATCAGTTTTTTTTAAGATTTTAATTTACTTCAAATTTCATGAGATTTTCTGAAGACTTATATTCACTTCAAATTTCATCTGATTATCTTAAGATTTATGTTCCATTCAATTTTCACCAGATTTTCTGAATACTTTTATTCACTTCAAATTTCATCAGATTTTATAAAGACTTATATTCACATCAATTTTCACCAAACTTTTTAAGATTTATATTTACTTCAAATTTCATGAAATTTTTTTAAGATTTATATTTACTTCAAATTTCATTAGATTTTCTTAAGATTTATGTTCATTTCAAATTTCATCAGATTTTCTAAAGACTTTTATATTCACTTCAAATTTCATCAAATTTTTATAAGACTTATATTTACTTCAAATTACGTTATACTTTCTAAAGATTTATATTCAATTCAAATTTCATTAGCTTATCTAGAAGATTTTTATTCACTTCAATTTTCACCATATTTTTTGAAGACTTATATTCACTTCAAACTTCAGCAGATTTTCTGAAAACTTATATTCACTACAAATTTCACCAGATTTTCTGAAGACTTATATTCACTTCAAATTTCATTAGATTTTTTGAAGATTTTTATTCACTTCAAATTTCATCAAATTTTTTAACGATTTATATTTACTTCAAATTTTATTATATTTTCTTAAGGTTTATATTCATTTTAAATTTCATCAGATTATCTTAAGATTTATGTTCACTTCAATTTTCACCAGATTTTCTGAAGACTTATATTCAATTCAATTTTCATCAGATTTTCTGCAGACTTATATTCACTTCAAATTTCATCAGATTTTCTAAAGACTTATATTCACATCAATTTTCACCAAACTTTTTAAGATTTATATTTACTTCATATTTCATGAATTTTTTTTAAGATTTTATATTTGCTTCAAATTTCATTAGATTTTCTTAAGATTTATATTCACTTCAAATTTTATCAAAATTTTTTAAGATTTATATTTACTTCAAATTTCATAATATTTGATTAAGATTTATATTCACTTCAAATTTCATCAAATTTTCTTAAAATTTATGTTCACTTCAATTTTAACCAGATTTTCTGAAGACTTATATTCACATTAAATTTCATCAGATTTTCTGAAGACTTATATTCTCTTCCAATTTCATCAGATTTTCTGAAGACTTATATTCACTTCAATTTTCAACAAATTTTCTGAAGACTTATATTCACTTCAAATTTTATCAGATTATCTTAAGATTTATGTTCACTTCAATTTTCACCAGATTTTCTGAAGACTTATATTCACGTCAATTTTCACTAGATTTTCTGAAGACTAATATTCACTTTAAATTTCATCAGATTTTTTGAAGACTTATATTCACATCAAATTTCATCATATTTTCTGAAGTCTTATATTCACTTCGAATTTCATCAATTTTTTTTTTAAGATTTTAATTTACTTCAAATTTCACCAGATTTTCTGAAGACTTATATTCACTTCAAATTTAATTAGATTTTCTGAAGATTTTTATTCACTTCAAATTTCATCAAATGTTTTTAAGATTTATATTTACTTCAAATTTCATTATATTTTCTTAAGGTTTATATTTATTTCAAATTTCATCAGATTATCTTAAGATTTATGTTCACTTCAATTTTCACCAGATTTTCTGAAGACTTATATTCACTTCAATTTTCATCAGATTTTCTGCAGACTTATATTCACTTCAAATTTCATCAGATTTTCTAAAGACTTATATTCACATCAATTTTCATCAAACTTTTTCAGATTTATACTTACTTCAAATTTCATGAATTTTTTTAAAGATATTATAGTTGCTTCAAATTTCATTAGATTTTCTTAAGATTTATATTCACTTCAAATTTTATCAAAATTTTGTAAGATTTATATTTACTTCAAATTTCATAATATTTGATTAAGATTTATATTCATTTCAAATTTCATCAAATTTACTTAAAATTTATGTTCACTTCAATTTTCACCAGATTTTCTGAAGACTTATATTCATGTTAAATTTCATCAGATTTTCTGAAGACTTATATTCTCTTCCAATTTCATCAGATTTTCTGAAGACTTATATTCACTTCAATTTTCAACAAATTTTCTGAAGACTTATATTCACTTCAAGTTTCATCAGATTATCTTAAGATTTATGTTCACTTCAATTTTCACCATATTTTCTGAAGACTTATATTCACGTCAATTTTCACCAGATTTTCGGAAGACTAATATTCACTTTAAATTTCATCAGATTTTCTGAAGACTTATATTCACATCAAATTTCATCATATTTTCTGAAGTCTTATATTCACTTCGAATTTCATCAATTTTTTTTGAAGATTTTAATTTACTTCAAATTTCACCAGATTTTCTGAAGACTTATATTCACTTCAAATTTCATTAGACTTTCTAAATATTTTTATTCACTTCAAATTTCATTAGACTTTCTAAATATTTTTATTCACTTCAAATTTCATCAAAATTTTTTAAGATTTATATTTACTCCAAATTTTATTATATTTTCTTAAGGTTTATATTTATTTCAAATTTCATCAGATTATCTTAAGCTTTATGTGCAATTCAATTTTCACCAGATTTTCTGAAAAATTATATTCACTTCAAATTTCATCAGATTTTCTGCAGACTTATATTCACTTCAAATTTCATCAGATTTTCTAAAGACTTATATTCACATCAATTTTCATCAAACTTTTTCAGATTTATATTTACTTCAAATTTCATGAATTTTTTTTAAGATATTATATTTGCTTCAAATTTCATTAGATTTTCTGATGATTTATATTCACTTCAAATTTTATCAAAATTTTTTAAGGTTTTTATTAACTTCAAATTTCATAATATTTGATTAAGATTTATATTCATTTCAAATTTCATCAAACTTTCTTAAAATTTATGTTCACTTCAATTTTCAACAGATTTTCTGAAGACTTATATTCACGTCAATTTTCATCAGATTTTTTGAAGACTTATATTCACTTCAAATTTCATCAAATTTTCTAAAGACTTATATTCACATCAAATTTCTTAATATTTTTTGAAGACTTATATTCACTTCGAATTTCATCAATTTTTTTTAAGGTTTTAATTTACTTCAAATTTTATGACATTTTCTGAAGACTTATATTCACTTCAAATTTCATCATATTATCTTAAGATTTATGTTCAAATCAATTTTCACCAGATTTTCTGAAGACTTTTATTCACTTCAAATTTCATCAGATTTTATAAAGACTTATATTCACATCAATTTTCATCAAACTTTTTAAGATTTATATATACTTCAAATTTCATGAAATTTTTTTAAGATTTATATTTATTTCAAATTTCATTAGATTTTCTTAAGATTTATATTCAATTCAAATTTCATTAGCTTATCTTTAGATTTTTATTCACTTCAATTTTCACCATATTTTCTGAAGACTTATATTCACTTCAAACTTCATCAGATTTTCTTAAAACTTATATTCACTACAAATTTCACCAGATTTTCTGAAGACTTATATTCACTTCAAATTTCATTAGATTTTCTGAAGATTTTTATTCACTTCAAATATCATCAAATTTTTTTACGATTTATATTTACTTCAAATTTTATTAAATTTTCTTAAGGTTTATATTCATTTCAAATTTCATCAGATTATCTTAAGATTTATGTTCACTTCAATTTTCACCAGATTTTCTGAAGACTTATATTCACTTCAATTTTCATCAGATTTTCTGCAGACTTATATTCACTTCAAATTTCATCAGATTTTTTAAAGATTTATATTCACATCAATTTTCATCAAACTTTTTAAGATTTATATTTACTTCAAATTTCATGAATTGTTTTTAAGATTTTATATTTGTTTCAAATTTCATTAGATTTTCTTAAGATTTATATTCACTTCAAATTTTATCAAAATTTTTTAAGATTTATATTTACTTCAAATTTCATAATATTTGATTAAGATTTATATTCACTTCAAATTTTATCAAATTTTCTTAAAATTTATGTTCACTTCAATTTTCACCAGATTTTCTGAAGACTTATATTCACATTAAATTTCCTCAGATTTTTTGAAGACTTATATTCTCTTCCAATTTCATCAGATTTTCTGAAGACCTATATTCACTTCAATTTTCAACCAATTTTCTGAAGACTTATATTCACTTCAAATTTCATCAGATTATTTAAGATTTATTCAATTTTCACCAGATTTTCTGAAGACTTATATTCATGTCAATTTTCACTAGATTTTCTGAAGACTAATATTCACTTCAATTTTCACCATATTTTCTGAAGACTTATATTCACATCAAATTTCATCATATTTTCTGAAGTCTTATATTCACTTCGAATTTCATCAATTTTTTTTAAGATTTTAATTTACTTCAAATTTCATCAGATTTTCTGAAGACTTATATTCACTTCAAATTTTTATTAGATTTTCTAAAGATTTTTATTCACTTCAAATTTCATCAAATTTTTTAAAGATTTATATTTACTTCAAATTTCATTATATTTTTTTAAGGTTTATATTTATTTCAAATTTCATCAGATTATCTTAAGATTTATGTTCACTTCAATTTTCACCAGATTTTCTGAAGACTTATATTCACTTCAATTTTCATTAGATTTTCAGCAGACTTATATTCACTTCAAATATCATCAAATTTTCTAAAGACTTATATTCACATCAATTTTCATCAAACTCTTTCAGATTTATATTTACTTCAAATTTCATGAATTTTTTTTAAGATATTATATTTGCTTCAAATTTCATTAGATTTTCTTAAAATTTATATTCACTTCAAATTTTATCAAAATTTTGTAAGATTTATATTTACTTCAAATTTCATAATATTTGATTAAGATTTATATTCATTTCAAATTTCATCAAATTTTCTTAAAATTTATGTTCACTTCAATTTTCACCATATTTTCTGAAGACTTATATTCACGTTAAATTTCATCAGATTTTCTGAAGACTTATATTCTCTTCCAAATTCATCAGATTTTCTGAAGACTTATATTCACTTCAATTTTCACCAGATTTTCTGAAGACTTATATGCACGTCAATTTTCACCAAATTTTCTGAAGACTTATATTCACTTTAAATTTCATCAGATTTTCTGAAGACTTATATTCACATCAAATTTCATCATATTTTCTGATGTCTTATATTCACTTCGAATTTCATCAATTTTTTTAAGATTTTAATTTACTTCAAATTTCATGAGATATTCTGAAGACTTATATTCACTTCAAATTTCATCAGATTATCTTAAGATTTATGTTCAATTCAAATTTAGTCAAATTTTTTTAAGATTTATATTTACTTCAAATTTCATTATCTTTTCTTAAGGTTTATATTTATTTTAAATTTCATTAGATTATCTTAAGATTTATGTTCACTTCAATTTTCGCTTCAAATTTCATCAGATTTTCTAAAGACTTATATTCACAACAATTTTCATCAAACTGTTTAAGATTTATATTTACTTCAAATTTCATGATTTTTTTAAGATTTTATATTTTCTTCAAATTTCATTAGATTTTCTTAAGATTTATGTTTACTTCAAATTTATCAGATTTTCTAAAGACTTATATTCACTTCAAATTTTATCAATTTTTTTTTAGATTTATATTTACTTCAAATTTTATAATATTTGCTTAAGCTTAATATTCAATTCAAATTTCATTAGATTCTCTTAAAATTTATGTACACTTTGTAACACCCCAATTCTACCCAAAGTTTTATATGCAAAAATCAGAGTAATTTTAAAATTTCATAAATTAAATACTGAGGCGTTACACCATCAAAAACAACTCACTTGAAAACAGTTTACTTTAAAGTATAAATTTCGGATACATAGCATCGCAGGAAAACATAAATTGATTCATAGAAATCAAAACATCTCCTTTATTAAACTTCCTCATCAAAATCATGTTTTTATGAATTATGGTTCTTATTCACAAAGGGAATAATAATAAAACAACAACAATAAGACGACATAAATAATTCCCCCCGAGTGCTACGTATCGGGCGACAGACTACTAACTATAGACTCCGTCTTCAAAACCTGCGTTACCAATATATAGGTAACGTGAAACAAGTAAAGGTGAGATACTCCAAAACATGTAATTAAGGCATGATAATATATATATATATATATATATATATATATATATATATATATATATATATATATATATATATAGTTTGAATATAAAGGGTATGGATTAATAAATGTAATTCCAACACATAATCAAAACTCACTTACTTTACTCGCCATCCTAATGTGTGTAATCTACACTATATCACCATATCCTCATCGGCATAAAACGTCGCAACAACACATAACCCTCCGTCACCACGAAATCGTCACGAGCTAATACATCGCTAATTAACACGGTAGTCGTAAACAACAACATCAACCAACAACATTAAATAATGCTAGTAATATAAGATACATAACAACTCATCACAAATTGACTAAAGCCCATCTTCGCTTTTGGCATGAAGCCCATCTTCGCTTTTTGGCATAAAGCCCATCATCACAACATCATCACATCATATATCATCGGAATTCAATATCATCCATCAATCAACAAAAACCCAACGCCAAACAACTCAAACATAAACATAACCGACTCCATGAGACACGACTATGTTATGCATGTGGTACCCATCGCTTTGTCCGTAATTAGGGACACTTGGCATAAAGCCGATCTTCGCTCGGCATAAAAGCCATTATTGCTTGGCATAAAAGCCCTCTTCGCTTATGAAATGTATGTGACTTGACAATAAAACAACACAACACAAAAACAACATCATCGCTCATCCAAATTGGCATAAAGCCCACATCGCCATAATTTATCCAAACAAGATAAATATATCATCGCATCATAATTGCATTATGCAAACATCACTAATAAATTCACCAAAAGTCATGCATTCACAAATCGGAAGCATATATTAACAACATCAATTTAATCATAACATCATCATGTAAAAAATATATACCATCGCATTGCATATCAACAAGTATTCATTAATAAATACACCGTCGCAAATCTTACGTTTATTCACACCGCATCATTATTAATTAATTCACTAAATTCCGAAAACGGGAAAATAGTCAAACACCTATACTCGTCACGAAAGCCATTCCTAACAACCGGTATTAATCATAATCGTCGACGTCGAAACCGGATTGTCCATACGTACCTTAAATCTACTAAAACACCGTCCGATTCAATTTTACCGTAAATTGGCTTGTTTCGGGTCGTCTCGTAAAAACTCGTAATTTCCAAAAACTAACCTCACCACTACGTTCTACACGTCGAATTTAGCTAGCACGTCAATTTTCATTGAATTCGGAGCAACTTGCTTCGTCGCCGAATTTAACGGAATCGGAAAATCGGAACATAATCGGGTTCCAAATTTAATCGGCTACCAGCAGAAAAATTATGCAGGGATTTCATTGACAGAAAACAGCAAAATTGATTTACAGCAAAACAAGGATGAATTTCCAATTTCCGTTCTTCTCCTCCAAAAGGGACGTTCGTCCCCACACACCATGTACAAAGGGAGGCGGGTGCCTCAACCTACACCTTCCATCCAATTTCGTTTTATTCCCTGCAATTTCCATTTCCCTGCAATCTTTTCCATTTCATACAGCTTCATATATTTTGGTTTTTCTTTTCATTGTCTGTTATGTTTTTCTTTTTCATTTTCCATTACTACTTTCATTCCATTATTCAAGTACTACAATATTAATAGAAACTCATCCAAAATCTCTACACCTAATTCAAGTTTCTTAAACATTTTCAATAATTCAACCCACCAAACCCTAAAACCAACTATCAATTTTCTCTCAAATCTAACATATATCATCAAACCCTAACTATAATGAAATGGAAGAAATCAAACCCCTTACCTCTAGCTTGGATGGTCCATGGTGATGCCACAAAGCCCAACCTCAAGCTCCTCTCTTGCTCCTCTTCTTCTTCTTCTCAAAACCCTCTCTTTTCTCTCCCAAGTTTCTATTCTTGGCTTTTGTTTTTCAAATGGGAAGAAATGAGGAAAAATGGCTTATATAAGGTTATTTCCACTAACTTCCCTTCTTGCTCTTGTTTGGCTATGGTGTGCTAGGTTGGAAAGAAAAACAAGGAAAGTGTTTCATAGGTTGTTTTCCTTACTAGCAACCAAGGGTGTAAAACCCAATTCTAACAATTAATCCTCACACTCCTAACCAATTATACCATTAATATAATTAATTCAATCAATTAAAATAATTCCGGGGAATTAAATATCGAATCCGAATAATATTTTACCGAACCGAACGGAATAAAACCCGGACCGAACACAACGTCGCCAGATAAATTAATAGATATATTAATTAATACAAATATTCTCGTCGCAAAATAAATATCAATCGGTAATTCGAAAATATTAATATAATATATTATTAATAAAAACGGGCGTTACAACTCTCCCCCACTTATAAACTTTTCGTCCTCGAAATTTCGACCAAAACGAACAATACGAGACATGCCTACACATTAGTCTACTCAATCCTCGCGTCAATTAAACAACATATAGAATACACCAAACACAAGGGTATCTTCCTAACCACAACGTCTAGACAAGAACAACCATGCCGAGATGCAAAGCCCATACAATGCACTCGACAACCAACTAACACCCAACAACTAAACAAGCCGTAAACACACCGGTTCACTCGAGAACCAAACAACCAAGATCGATACTATCCTAACGTCTCAACCATAGAATTAGTCACACACTCGAACCGACACCTCGGAAACGAGTCACCAAAGATAGGAACATAAAGTCCTATAACATAACACCGTCGCTAAAACGAAAACAACAAATGGTTATACAAACCAAAACTGAAACAGTCAAAAATAGGGTAAAACCACGCGTGCTACACAAACATGAAGAAAAAAAATGCCTTCATACACGCATAAGCACAAACTCAAGAATCACACTTGCAGTTATCGCTCTCATTCCAGAAAATCACAAGGTCACATCATCCTTGTAGATTACCAACACACAACCCTTGATCAATAACAATTTACACAAACGTAACAGAACTGCGATACACCACTCATTCTAGGGCTTATACGGACGACTTGCGACTATAACTCACTAGTCCAAATCCAACAATCTCGCATACTCGCTAACAATTCAATGCTCGATATCTAAACCATGCTGCTTCACTTCTATGCATAAGATGCCAACTGTAAAACAACTTGGTTAAACCTCAACTTTACAATCACCCAAAATGAATAAGTTCAAAGCGTACACCCATCAAGACACCTCGCAACATCAACTTCATCAACTCGAAGAATCACTCTTTCATTCTCGATTGATCAACGTCCATTGGTCCTCTAAATACACGACATAGTTTGACCTCTTCCAATACTGTCCAAATATTCCACTTGTGAAACTTCGATGTATACACTTGACTTCAACGAAGTCTCCTCTTATAACAATTCCCAAATTATGTAAAAAAATGATCACCATCCTCGCACCGTCGCAACGATCTATACACAGGCTTCTCATTCGAAATATCCTTCATAACTTTCCATCGTCCCAAGTGGTAACTCAGTCACAACACTCTCTCCAGAACTCTACTCATCAACGTCGTCTCCTACTCCTGACCTACAACTCAGGTCGGTGTTAGAACCATAACATCAATTTCTATGGAACCCAACAAGAACACTGTCGCGACCGACTTCAGTCACAGATAGAACATTCTCCTTTATAAAACACCAATCATCTCAAAGTACTCGTGGCTACCAACCCGTCACAAATTCTTTACCGTCAAGACTTATCTTAGTCGTAATCTAATAATCCGCCACGGCTATTAGTATCCAACGAAATCCATATGATAGTAGTGAACAAATCCTTAATAACCTTCGGAGCTTAATCTCAACAAGTGCCCCAAAAACAAACAGGCAACATTCTTCAAAATAACAATTCCCAAATCAGATAATCTTGGGTTAACCGCGATATCAACATACTACACTCAACACCAGACGAAGTCTCTTTATAGATTGCCCTCAAACTTGAGTCATCTTCAACAATTCCAATCTCCTCGTCGTTAATATCTACACTTCTAAAATTTCAAATGAGCACAACCGCACCAAATTCTAACTCACGCGTCCGACAAATTTTCCCTTAAGAAAACCAAACTGTTCCAAGGTAGTAATACACTTACTCCACTCTACGTCGAAATACATCTTAAGTCCAAAATGAAATATCACAATACGCCCCACAAGGTTCTTCAGTACAAAACAAGACCAAATCAAAGCATTCGCTAAACTTTCCACTAGCTCAAACAAATTCGCTTACCATTGCGAAGTCCAAATAACGACTCAACCATCTCGAGTCAAAATACCCACGATTAATACCAACTTGTAAAAATATCTCCCATCAAACTCACAAAGCTAACCATCCAAAACAAAAGAACTCCTAACTCCGAAATACTTCTTGAGGGCTTCTACAAGATACAAAACAAATCTTCGCGGAACTGTCCAAAATATCACCGTCTAAGTCACTTACTTAAAGCAATCTCGTCTAACAATTCAAAATCCTATCTTTAGAATACTCGACATGCACCAATGTAGCTTCACTACTGATAACGCAACGCTCGGATGCTCGCCACAATTCTTGACTTGATGTGAACCAATTAATATCCATGAACACGAAATAACTCTTACAGCTACTCATGAGGAGTACTGTCCGAACATCCCAAAATCATACCTGACGCATTAGTCACACTAATGACATCAACAAATACTCGCCAGAACCATACACTATCTTGAAAAGGCATTGCCTAAGCATCTTCAACCCTCACACTAATCCGTCGACAGTCAGACATCACATCACTCTCACTAAACACAAAACTCAAATGACTGATTCATCCAAGTATCAATCCTCGGAAGTAGACACTCGTCCTCAACATCCACTTCGTTCCTTGACTGCAAACAACACACCAACTCGGGCAACCTTTTCTCTTCTCGAACCATACAACGGTAGCACTCCACGGTAACCCGCTCGAATAAACAAACTCTACTCAAACCAATCCTCAAGTTGACTCTTCAACTCTTATTCAGAAGCAAACATCCCATAAGGATGCCTCGAATCACAACCAATTCCAGAAACTAAATCCATCAAAACTTCACCTCGCACTACGGCGGAAATTCCCTCACATCTTCACAACTTGCTTTGGAAGAATCACAACAAGAAGCTCGCTTGCCAAAATCTCGTTCCTCCCCAAAATCCAAATTCGCTCACAACTCAAGTAACCATACACCACCTTGCGCCAACACAACTGCTTCATACACTATTAAGCTGGAAAGACAAGTCTATCCCAACCAACACAATTCCCGACTACTATCAACAAGAGATTAAGGATGATCAGTCCCTCAATTTGTCAATAGACAGTCGACAATCATGATGGTGACATAAACCATCTTTACCAAACTACAACAGCGTCTTCAAACTTACACTTCAAGTTACCAAAGCGTAACACTGCTTGAGGCTCCACCCTAAGCCACAAGCGCCACCAAGAAGTAAAACTTCTCCCCCACTTGTTTCAAACTCATCTCTGCAGACAAACAATTTGAAACAAACAAGTACCGACAGTGTTTCACACACATGTCGCATACAACAGGATTAAACACACTAATAACTTGGTCGACAGACCGACCTGCTCTGATACCACTAATGTAACACCCCAATTCTACCCAAAGTTTTATATGCAAAAATTAGAGTAATTTTAAAATTTCATAAATTAAATACTGAGGCGTTACACCATCAAAAACAACTCACTTTAAAACAGCTTACTTTAAAGTATAAATTTCGGATACATAGCATCGCAGGAAAACATAAATTGATTCATAGAAATCAAAACATCTCCTTTATTAAACTTCCTCATCAAAATCATGTTTTTATGAATAATGGTTCTTATTCACAAAGGGAATAATAATAAAACAACAACAACAAGACGACATAAATAATTCCCCCCGAGTGCTACGTATCAGAGCGACACCGACTCGACTAACAGCAGCTATAGACTCCGTCTTCAAAACCTGCACGTTACCAATATATAGGTAACGGCGAAACAAGTAAAGGGTGAGATACTCCAAAACATATAATTAAGGCATGATAAAATAAATATATATATATATATATATATATATATATAGTTTCGGAATATAAAGGGTATGGATTAATAAGTGTAATTCCAACACATAATCAAAACTCACTTACTTTACTCGCCATCCTAATGTGTGTAATCTACACTATATCACCATATCCTCATCGGCATAAAACGTCGCAACAACACATAACCCTCCGTCACCACGAAATCGTCACGAGCTAATACATCGCTAATTAACACGGTAGTCTTAAACAACAACATCAACCAACAACATTAAATAATGCTAGTAATATAAGCAACATAACAACTCATCACAAATTGGCTAAAGCCCATCTTCGCTTTTGGCATGAAGCCCATCTTCGCTTTTTGGCATAAAGCCCATCATCACAACATCATCACATCATATATCATCGCAATTCAATATCATCCATCAATCAACAAAAACCCAACACCAAACAACTCAAACATAAACATAACCGACTCCATGAGACACGACTATGTTATGCATGTGGTACCCATCGCTTTGTCCGTAATTAGGGACACTTGGCATAAAGCCGATCTTCGCTCGGCATAAAAGCCATCATCGCTTGGCATAAAAGCCCTCTTCGCTTATGAAATGTATGTGACTTGACAATAAAACAACACAACACAAAAACAACATCATCGCTCATCCAAATTGGCATAAAGCCCACAACGCCATAATTTATCCAAAACAAGATAAATATATCATCGCATCATAATTGCATTATGCAAACATCACTAATAAATTCACCAAAAGTCATGCATTCACAAATCGGAAGCATATATTAACAACATCAATTTAATCATAACATCATCATGTACAAAATATATACCATCGCATTGCATATCAACAAGTATTCATTAATAAATACACCGTCGCAAATCTTACGTTTATTCACACCGCATCATTATTAATTAATTCACTAAATTCCAAAAACGGGAAAATAGTCAAACACCTATACTCGTCACGAAAGCCATTCCTAACAACCGGTATTAATCATAATCGTCGAAGTCGAAACCGGATTGTCCATACGTACCTTAAATCTACTAAAACACCGTCCGATTCAATTTTACCGTAAATTGGCTTGTTTCGGGTCGTCTCGTAAAAACTCGTAATTTCCAAAAACTAACCTCACCACTACGTTCTACACGTCGAATTTAGCAAGCATGTCAATTTTCATTGAATTCGGTGCAACTTGCTCCGTCGCTGAATTTAACGGAATCGGAAAATCGGAACATAATCGGGTTCCAAATTTAATCGGCTAACTTATACCTTAATTATATTTTATATATAACAAGGGTTGCTAGGTGGAATTGGATTATTTGAAATAAACAGAAACTACCAGCAGAAAAATTATGCAGGGATTTCATTGACAGAAAACAGCAAAATTGATTTACAGCAAAACAAGGATGAATTTCCAATTTCCGTTCTTCTCCTCCAAAAGGGACGTTCGTCCCACACACCATGTACAAAGGTGCCTCAACCTACACCTTCCATCCAATTTCGTTTTATTCCCTGCAATTTCCATTTCCCTGCAATCTTTTCCATTTCATACAGCTTAATATATTTTGGTTTTTCTTTTCATTGTCTGTTATGTTTTTCCTTTTCATTTTCCATTACTACTTTCATTACATTATTCAAGTACTACAATATTAATAGAAACTCATCCAAAATCTCTACACCTAATTCAAGTTTCTTAAACATTTTCAACAATTCAACCCACCAAACCCTAAAACCAACTATCAATTTTCTCTCAAATCTAACATATATCATCAAACCCTAACTATAATGAAATGGAAGAAATCAAACCCCTTACCTCTAGCTTGGGTGATCCATGGTGATGCCACAAAGCCCAACCTCAAGCTCCTCTCTCGCTCCTCTTCTTCTTCTTCTCAAAACCCTCTCTTTTCTTTCCCAAGTTTCTATTCTTGGCTTTTGTTTTTCAAATGGGAAGAAATGAGGAAAAATGGCTTATATAAGGTTATTTCCACTAACTTCCCTTCTTGCTCTTGTTTGGCTATGGTGTGCTAGGTTGGAAAGAAAAACAAGGAAAGTGTTTCATAGGTTGTTTTCCTTACTAGCAACCAAGGGTGTAAAACCCAATTCTAACAATTAATCCTCACACTCCTAACCAATAATACCATTAATATAATTAATTCAATCAATTAAAATAATTCCGGGGAATTAAATATCGAATCCGAATAATATTTTACCGAACCGAACGGAATAAAACCCGGACCGAACACAACGTCGCCAGATAAATTAATAGATATATTAATTAATACAAATATTCTCGTCGCAAAATAAATATCGATCGGTAATTCGAAAATATTAATATAATATATTATTAATAAAAACGGGCGTTACACACTTCATCTTTTACGAGATTTTCTATAGACTTATATTCAAATTAAATTTCATCAGATTTTTCTGAAAACTTATAATCACTTCAATTTTCACCAGATTTGCTGAAGACTTGTATTCACGTCAATTTTCACCAGGTTTTCTGAAGAATTACATTCACTTCAATTTTCATCAGATTTTCTGAAGACTAATATTCACCTCAAATTTCATCAAATTTTTTTATGATTTATATTTACTTCAAATTTCATTATATTTTCTTAAGGTTTATATTCATTTCAAATTTCATCAGATTATCTTAAGATTTATCTTCACCTCAATTTTCACCAGATTTTCTGAAGACATTTATTCACTTCAAATTTCATCTGATTTTATAAAGACTTATATTCACATCAATTTTCATCAAACTTTTTAAGATTTATATTTAATTCAAATTTCATTAGATTTTCTTAAGATTTATGTTCACTTCAAATTTCATCAGATTTTCTAAACCTTATATTCACTTCAAATTTCATCATGTTTTTATAAGATTTATATTTACTTCAATTTTCATTATATTTTCTAAAGATTTATATTCAATTCAAATTTCATTAGATTATCTTTAGATTTTTGTTCACTTCAATTTTGACCATATTTTCTGAAGACTTGTATTCACTTCAAATTCATCAGATTTTTTGAAAACTTATATTCACTACAAATTTCAACAAGTTTTCTGAAGACTTATATTCACTTCAAATTTCATCAGATTTTCTGAAGACTTATATTCACTTCAAATTTCATCATTTTTTTTTAAAATTTTTATTTACTTCAAATTTAATTATATTTTCTTAAGGTTTATATTCATTTCAAATTTCATCAGATTATCTTAAGATTTATGTTCACTTCAATTTTCACCAGATTTTTTGATGACTTATATTCACTTCAATTTTCATCAGATTTTCTAAAGACTTATATTCACTTCAAATTTCATCAATTTTATAATGACTTATATTCACATCAATTTTCATCAGTCTTTTTAATATTTATATTTACTTCAAATTTCATGAAATTTATTTAAGATTTTATATTTATTTCAAATTTCATTAGATTTTCTTAAGATTTATGTTTATTTCAAATTTATCAGATTTTCAAAAGACTTATATTCACTTCAAAGTTTATCAATTTTTTTTTTAGATTTATATTTACTTCAAATTTCATAATATTTGATTAAGATTAATATTAAATTCAAATTTCATCAGATTTTCTTAAAATTTATGTACACTTTAATTTTCACCAGATTTTCTAAAGACTTATATTCAAATTAAATTTCATCAGATTTTCTGAAGACTTATATTCTCTTTCATTTTCATCAGATTTTCTGAAGACTTATATTCACTTTAATTTTAAACAAATTTTCTGAAGACTTCTATTCACTTCCAATTTCATTAAATTATTTTAAGATATATGTTCGCTTTAATTTTCACCAGATTTTTTGAAGACTTATATTCACGTCAATTTTCACCAGATTTTCTGAATACTTATATTCACTTCAAATTTCAGATTTCCTAAAGACTTATTAAGACATCAAATTTCATCAAATTTTCTGAAGACCTATATTCACTTCGAATTTCATCAATTTTTTTTAAGATTTTAATTTACTTCGGATTTCATGAGATTTTCTAAAGAGTTATATTCACTTAAAATTTCATCAGATAATCTTAAGATTTATGTTCACTTTAATTTTCACCAGATTTTTTGAAGACTTATATTCATTTCAAATTTCGTCAGATTATCTTAAGATTTATGTTCACTTCAATTTTCATTAGATTTTCTGAAGACTTTTATTCACTTCAAATTTCATCAGATTTTCTAAAGACTTATATTCACATCAATTTTCATCAAAAAAATTTAAAATTTATATTTACTTCAAATTTCATGATTTTTTTTAAGATTTTATATTTACTTCAAATTTCATTATATTTTCTTAAGATTTATGTTCAATTCCAATTTATCAGATTTTCTAAAGACTTATATTCACTTCAAATTTTATCAAATTTTTTTAAGATTTATATTTACTTCAAATTTCATAATATTTGCTTAAGATTTATATTCAATTAAAATTTCATCAGATTTTGTTAAAATTTATTTTCACTTCAATTTTCACCAAATTTTCTAAAGATTTATATTCACATTAAATTTCATCGATTTTCTGAAGACTTATATTCACTTCAATTTTCAACAAATTTTTTGAAGACTTATATACACTTCAAATTTCATAAGATTCTCTGAAGTCTTATATGCACCTCAAATTTCATTAAATTTTTTTACGATTTATATTTACTTCAAATTTCATTATTTTCTCTTAAGGTTTATATTCATTTCAAATTTCATCAGATTATCTTAAGATTTATGTTCACTTCAATTTTCACCAGATTTTCTGAAGACTTTTATTCACTTCATATTTCATCAGATTTTCTAACGACTTATATTCACATCAATTTTCATCAAACTTTTTTCAGATTTATATTTACTTCTAATTTCATGAAATTTTTTAAACATTTATATTTATTTAAAATTTCATTAGATTTTCTTAAGATTTATGTTCACTTAAAATTCATCAGAATTTTCTAAAGACTTATATTCACTTCAAATTTCATCAAATCTTATAAGATTTGTATTTACTTCAAATTTCGCTATATTTCCTAAAGATTTATATTTAATTCAAATTTCATTAGATTATCTTTAGATTTTTGTTCACTTCAATTTTCACCAGATTTTCTGAAGACTTATATTCACTTTAAATTTCATCAGATTTTCTGAAGACTTATATTCACTACAAATTTCACCAGATTTTCTAAAGACTTATATTCACTTCAAATTTCATTAGATTTTTTGAAGATATATATTCACTTCGAATTTCATCAAAAAATTTTAAGATGTTAATTTAATTCAAATTCCATGAGATTTTCTGAAGACTTATATTTATTTCAAATTTCATCAGATTATCTTAAGATTTATGTTCACTTAAATTTTCACCAGATTTTCTGAAGACTTGTAGTCACTTCAATTTTCACCAGATTTTATGAAGACATATGTTGACGTCAAATTTCACCAGGTTTTCTAAAGACTTATATTCTTTTCAAATTTCATCAGATTTTCTGAAGACTTATATTCACTTCAAATTTCATCAAATATTTTTAATATTTATATTTACTTCAAATTTCATTATATTTTCTTAAGGTTTATATTCGCTTCAAAATATATCAGATTATCTTAAGATTTATGTTCACTTCAATTTTCACCAGATTTTCTGAAGACTTTTATTCACTTCAAATTTCATTAGATTTTCTAACGACTTATATTCACATCAATTTTCACTAAAGTTTTTAAGATTTATATTTACTTCAAATTGCATGAAATTTTTTTAAGATTTATATTTCCTTCAAATTTCATTAGATTTTCTTAAGATTCATGTTCACTTCAAATTTCAACATATTTTCAAAAGACTTATATTTAATTCAAATTTCATTAGATTATCTTTCGATTTTTGTTCACTTCAATTTTCACCATATTTTCTGAAGACTTATATTCAATTCATATTTCATCAGATTTTTTGAAAACTTATATTCACTCTAAATTTCGCCAGATTTTTTGAAGACTTATATTCACTTCAAATTTCATTAGATTTTCTGAAGATTTTATTCACTTCAAATTTAATTAAATTTTTTATAGATTTATATTTACTTAAGATTTATGTTCACTTTAACTTTCTCCAGATTTTTCAGAAAACTTATATTCACTACAATTTTCACCAGATTTTTCTGCAGAATTATATTCACTTGAAATTTCAATAGATTTTTTGAAGACTTATATTCACATCAATTTTCATCAAACTTTTTAAGATTTATATTTACTTCAAATTTCACGAATATTTTTTAAGATTTATATTTACTTCAAATTTCATTAGATTTTCTTATGATTTATGTTCACTTCAAATTTCATCAGATTTTCTAAAGACTTATATTCACTTCAAATTTTATCAAAATTTTTTAAGATTTATATTTACTTCATATTTCATAATATTTGCTTAAGATTTAAATTCAATGTAACTTTAATCAGATTTTCTTAAGATTTATGTGCACTTCAATTTTCACCAGATTTTCTGATGACTTATATTCACATTAAATTTCATCAGATTTTCTGAAGACTTATATTCTCTTCCAATTTCATCATATTTTTTGAAGACCTATATTCACTTCAAATTTCATCAGATTATCTTAAGATTTATGTTCACTTAAATTTTCATCAGATTTTCTGAAGACTTATATTCACTTCAATTTTCACCAGATTTTCTGAAGACATATATTCACGTCAATTTTCACCAGGTTTTCTGAAGACTTATATTCTCTTCCTAGTTCATCAGATTTTCTGAAGACTTATATTCACTTCAATTTTCAACAAATTTCCTGAATACTCATATTCACTTAAAATTTCATCAGATTATCTTAAGATTTATGTTCACTTAAACTTTCATCAGATTTTCTAAAGACTTATATTCAATTCAATTTTCACCAGATTTTCTGAAGACTTATTTTCACGTCAATTTTCACCAGGTTTTCTCAAGACTTATATTCTCTTCCAATTTCATCAGATTTTTTGAAGACTTATATTCACTTCAATTTTCAACAAAATTTTCTGAAAACTTATATTAACTTCAAATTTCAATAGATTATCTTAAGATTTATGTTCACTTCAATTTTCACAAGATTTTCTGAAGAGTTATATTCACGTCAATTTTCACCAGATTTTCTGAAGACTTATATTCACTTTAAATTTCATCTGGTTTTCTGAGGACTTATATTCACATCAATTTCATCAGATTTTCTGAAGACATGTATTCACTTCGAATTTCATCAAAAAATTTTAAGATTTTAATTTACTTCAAATTTCATCAGATTTTTTGAAGATTTATAATCACTTCAATTTTCACTAGATTTTCTTAAGACTTATATTCACGTCAATTTTCACCAGGTTTTCTGAAGACTTATATTCACTTCAAATTTCATCAAATTTTATAAAGACTTATATTCACCTCCAATTTTATCAATGTTTTTTTAAGACTTATATTTACTTTAAATTTCATTATATTTTCTTAAGGTTTATATTCATTTCAAATTTCATCAGATTATGTTAAGATTTATGTTCGCTTCAATTTTCACTAGATTTTTTGAAGACTTTTATTCACTTCAAATTTTATTAGATTTTCTGAAGAATTATATTCACGTCAACTTTCACTTGTTTTTCTGAAGACTTATATTCACTTCAAATTTCATCGAATTTTATGAAGACTTATATTCACCTCAAATTTCATTAAATTTTATAAGATTTATATTTACTTCAAATTTCATTATATTTTCTAAAGATTTATATTCAATTTAAATTTCATTAGATTATCTTTAGATTTTTGTTCACTTCAATTTTCACCATATTTTCTCAAGAATTATATTCACCTCAATTTTCACAAGTTTTTCTGAAGACTAATATTCACGTCAATTTTCACTAGGTTTTCTGAAGAGTTATATTCACTTCAAATTTCGTAAAACTATTATGAAAACTTATATTCACCTCAATTTTCACCATAATATTTGAAGACTTATATTCACTTCAATTTTCACCTGATTTTTTGAAGACTTTTACTCACATCAAATTTCATCAGATTTTCTGAAGACTTACATTCACTTCAAATTTCATCAAATTTTTTAAGATTTATATTTACTTCAAATTTTATGATTTTCTGAAGACTTATATTCACTTCAAATTTCGTCAGATTATCTTAAGATTTATGTGAACTTCAATTTTCACCAGATTTTTTTAAGACATATATTCACTTCAAGTTTCACCAGATTTTCTGAAGACTTATATTCACTTTAATTTTCACCATATTTTCTGAAAACTTATATTCACTTCAAATTTCATGAGATTTTATGATGACTTATATTTACTTCGAATTTCATCAAATTTTCTGAAGACTTATATTTACTTCAAATTTCATCAAATTATCTTAAGATTTATGTTCACTTCAATTTTCACCATATTTTCTGAAGACTTATATTCACTTCCATTTTCACCTGATTTTTTGAAGACTTATATTCACTTCAAAATTCATCAGATTTTCTGAAGACTTATATACACTTCAAATTTCATAATTTTTCTTAAAGATTTATATTTATTTAAAATTTCATTATATTTTCTTAAGATTTATATACATTTCAAATTTCATCAGATTATCTTAAGATTTATGTTCAATTCAATTTTCACCAGATTTTCTGAAGACTTAAATTCATTTCAATTTTCATCAAATTTTCTGAAGACTTATATTTACTTCAAATTTCATCATATTTTCTAAAGATTAATATTCACATCAATTTTCATCAAACTTTTTAAGATTTATATTTACTTCATATTTAATGAAAGTTTTTTAAAGATTTATATTTTCTTTAAATTTTATTAGAGCTTCTAAAGATTTATGTTCACTTTAAATTTCATCAGATTTTCTTTAGAATTATATTCACATTAAATTTCATCAAATTCTTATAAGATTTATATTTACTTCATATTTCATTATTTTTTTTAAGATTTGTATTCAGTTCAAATTTCATCAGATTATCTTAAGATTTATGTTCACTTCAATTTTCACCACATTTTCTGAAGACTTATATTCACTACAAATTTCATCAGATTTTCGAAAGACTTATATTCACTTTAAGTTTAATCAGATTTTTTTAAGATTCATATTTACTTCAAATTTCATGATTTTCTAAAGAGTTCTCATCAATTCAAATTTCGTCAGATTATCTAAAGATTTATGTTCACTTCAATTTTCACAAGATTTTTTGAAGACTTATATTCAATTCAATTTTCACCAGATTCTCTAATGACTTATATTCACTTCAAATTTCATAAGATTATCTTAATATTTATGTTCACTTCAATTTTAACTAGATTTTTTTAAGACTTATAGACACTTCAATTTTCACCAGATTTTTTAAAGACTTATATTCACTTTAAATTTCAACAGATTTTCTGAAGCCATATATTCTCTTCCAATTTGATCAGATTTTCTAAAGACTTTTATTCAGTTCAATTTCCTACAGATTTTCTAATGACTTATATTCACTTCAAATTTCATCATATTATCTTAAAATTTATGTTCACTTCAATTTTCACCATATTTTTTGAAGACTTATATTCACCTCAATTTTCACCCGATTTTCTGAAGACTTATATTCACATCAAATTTCATCAGATTCTCTGAAGACTTATATTCACATAATATTTCATCAAATTTTTTTAAGATTTATATTTACTTCAAATTACATGATTTTTTGAAGACTTATATTCAGTTCAAATTTCATCAGATTATCTTAAGATTTATGTTCACTTCAATTTTCACCAGATTTTTTGAAGACTTATATTTACTTCAATTATCACCAGATTTTCTGAAGACTTATTTTCACTTTAAATTTCAACAGATTTTCTGGAGCCATAGATTCTCTTCCAATTTCATCAGATTTTCTAAAGACTTTTATTCACTTCAATTTTCTACAGATTTTCTGAAGAGTTATATTCACTTCAAATTTCATCAGATTATCTTAAGATTTATGTTCACTTCAATTTCACCAGATTTTATGAAGACTTATATTCACGTCAATTTTCACTAGATTTTCTGAAGACTTATATTCACTTAAAATTTCATCAGATTTTCTAAAGACTTATATTCTCATCAATTTTCATCAAACTTTTTAAGATTTATATTAACTTCAAAATTAATGAAATTTTTTAAAGATTTATACTTACTTTAAATTTCATAAGATTTTCTTAAGATTTATGTTCAGTTCAAATTTCATCAAAATTTCTAAAGACCTATATTCACTTTAAATTTATCAAATTATCTTAAAATTTATGTTCACTTCAATTTTCACCATATTTTCTGAAGACTTATTATATTCACTTCAAATTTCATCAGATTTTCTGAAGACTTAAATTCACTTCAAATTTCATCAGATTTTCTGAAGACTTATATTCACTTCAAATTTCATCAGATTCTCTTAAAATTTATGTTCACTTCAATTTTCACCATATTTTCTGAAGACTTATATTCACTTCAATTTTCACCTGATTTTCTAAAGACTTATATTCACATCAAATTTCATCAGATTTTCTGAAGACTTACATTCACTTCAAATTTCATCAAATTTTTTGAAGATATATATTTATTTCAAATTTCATGATTTTTTGAAGACTTATATTCACTTCAAATTTCATCAGATTATCTTAAGATTTATGTTCACTTCAATTTTCACCAGATTTTCTGTAGACTTATATTCACTTAAATTTCCTCAGATTGTCTTAAGATTTATGTTCTCTTCAATTTTCTCCAGATTTTCTGAAGACTTAAATTCACTTCAAATTTCATCAAATTTTTTGAAGACTTATATTCACTTCGAATTTCATCAAATTTTTTAAGATTTATATTTACTTAAAATTTCATTATATTTTCATAAGATTTATATACGTTTCAAATTCATCAGATTATCTTAAGATTTATGTTCACTTCAATTTTCACTAGATTTTTTGAAGGCTATATTCACTTTAATTTTCAATAGATTTTTTGAAGACTTATATTCACTTCATATTTCGTCAGATTTTCTAAAGACTTATATTCACTTAAATTTTTATCAAACTTTTTAAGATTTATATTTACTTCAAATTTACTGAAATTTTTTTAAGATTTGTATTTACTTCAAATTTCATTAGATTTTCTTAAGATTTATGTTCACTTCAAATTTCATCAAATTTTCTAGAGACTTATAATCACTTTAAATTTCCTCAAATTTTTATAATATTTATATGTACTTCATATTTCATAATATGTTTTTTAAGATTTACATTCTGTTCAAATTTCATCAGATTATCTTAAGATTTATGTTCACTTCAATTTTCACCATATTTTCTAAAGACTTTTATTTTCTTCAATTTTCTTCAGATTTTCTGAAGACTTATATCCACATCAAAATTCATCAGATTATCTTAAAATTTATGTTCACTTCAATTTTAACTAGATTTTTTGAAGACTTATATTCACTTCAGTTTTCACTAGATTTTCCGAAGACTTATATTCACTTTAAATTTCATCATATTTTCTGAAGAATTATATTCTCTTCCAATTTCATCAGATTATCTTAAGATTTCTGTTCACTTCAATTTCATCAGATTTTCTGAAGACTTAAATTCACGTCAATTTTCATCATATTTTCTAAAGACTTATATTCACTTCAAATTTCATCAGAATTTTGAAAGACTTATACTCACATCAATTTTCAGCAAACCTTTCAAGATTTATATTTACTTCAAATTTCATTAGATTTTCTTAAGATTTATGTTCGCTTCAAATTTCATCAAATTTTTTAAAGACATAATTCTCTTTAAATTTAATCAGATTATCTGAAAATTTATGTTCACTTTAATTTTTACTATATTTTCTGAAGACTTATATTCACTTCAAATTTCATCAGTTTTTCTTAAGACTTATATTCACTTCAAAATTTATCAATTATCTTAAGATTTGTGTTCACTTCAATTTTCACCATATTTTCTGAAGACTTATATTCACTTCAATTTTAACCTGATTTTCTTAAGACTTATATTCACATCAAATTCATCAGATTTTCAGACGACTTACATTCAATTCAAATTTCATCAAAAAATTTTAGGATTTGTATTTATTTCAAATTTCATGATTTTCTGAAAACTTATATTTACTTCAATTTTCATCAGCTTATCTTAAGATTTATGTTCACTTCAATTTTCACAAGATTTTTTGAAGACTTATATTCACTTTAATTTTCAATAAATTTTCTGAAGACTTATATTCACTTTAAATTTCATCAGATTTTTTGAAGTCTTATATTCTCTTCCATTTTCATCAGATTTTCTAAAGACTTATATTCACTTCAATTTTCAACAGAGTTTCTGAAGACTTATATTCACGTTAAATTTCATCAGATTATCTTAAGATTTATGTTCACTTCAACTTTCACCAGATTTTCTGAAAACTTAGATTCACTTCAAATTGCATCAGATTTTTTGAAGACTTATATTTACTTCAAATTTCATCAATTTTTTTAAAGATTTATATTGACTTAAAATTTCATTTTATTTTCTTAAGATTTATATACATTTCAAATTTCATCAGATTATCTTAAGATTTATGTTCACTTCAATTTTCACCAGATTAATTGAAGACTTATATTCACTTCATATTTCGTCAGATTTTCTAAAGACTTATATTCACATCAATTTTTATCAAAATTTTTAAGATTTATATTTACTTCAAATTTAATGAAATTTTTTAAAGATTTATATTTATTTCAAATTTCATTAGATTTTCTTAAGATTTATGTTCACTTCAAATTTCATCAAATTTTCTAAAGACTTACATTCACTTTAAATTTCATCAAATTTTTATAAGATTTATATTTACTTCATATTTCATTATATGTTTTTGAAGATTTACATTCAGTTCAATTTTCATCAGCTTATCTTAAGACTTATGTTCACTTCAATTTTCACCAGATTTTCTGAAGACTTATGTTCACTTCAAATTTCATCAGATTTTCTAAAGGCTTATATTAACATCAATTTTCATCAAATTTTTTAAGATTTATATTTACTTCAAATTTCATTAGATTTTCTTAAGATTTATGTTCACTTCAAATTTCGTCAAATTTTTTTAAAGACTTTATTCATTTTAAATTTAATCAGATTATCTTAAAATTTATGTTCACTTCAGTTTTCACTATATTTTCTGAAGACTTATATTCACTTCAAATTTCATCAGATTTTTTGAAGACTTATGTTCACTTCAAATTTCATCAGATTATCTTAAAATTTATGTTCACTTCAATTTTCACCAGATTTTCTGAAGAATTATATTCACTATAATTTTAACCTGATTTTCTGAAGACTTATATATTCACATCAAACTTCATCAGATCTTCTGAAGACTTATATTTAATTCAGATTTCATCAAATTTTTTTAAGCTTTTTATTTACTTCAAATTTCATGAGATTTTCATAAGACTTATATTCACTTCAAATTTCATTAGATTATCTTAAGATTTATGTTCACTTCAATTTTCACAAGATTTTCTGAAGACATATATTCACTTCAATTTTCACCAGATTTTCTGAAGAATTATATTAACTTTAAATTTCATCAGATTTTCTGAAGACTTATATTCTCTTCTAATTTCATCAGATTTTCTGAAGACTTATATTCACTCAATTATCAACAGATTTTTTGAAGACTTATATTCACTTCAAATTTCATCAGATTAATTTAAGACTTTTGTTCACTTCAATTTTCACCAGATTTTCTGAAGAGTTTTATATTCACGTCAATGTTCACCTGATTGTTCTCTCGCTCGGGAAGGCACACGTCTTCTGCACACCCTACATGAGCCGACGCATCGCTAAATTGTCTCATTTTTCTGCTATGTTGTTACATCATGGGAATCACTTATATATATAGGTTGGCTTCTATTTTTTGAAATAACAAGAAAAATTGAAATAATGACACAAGAGATCTCTTCATCTTCAAGCTCTCATCAACCATCACCCGCACCCGAGTCAACGGGTGAAACCCGAATTGACTGGGTTTGGGTTCGGGTTCGGGTGCCACCCGATATTTCGGGTGTGGGTTTGGGATAGCTTACACCTGCACCCGAAACCACACCCGCTTATATGTTAAATTACATAACTATCCCTAAATATATATATATATATATATATATATATATATATATATATATTTCAATAAGTATTAAAAATAAAATGTAGGATTTATTTTTCAAAGAATTAAGTTACATGTTTTATATGTTTTAAGTTTCACATGTTTGTTATTACAATTTAAAATTATAAAGATAATATCTATTAGTGTTTCTTAACATGTGAAATATATTTTATTTGTAATAGGTAAAATAGATCAAGTGAACACAACTCCGGAGCCGAAAGGAACATCTAATCTTACACAAGAAAGTTGTAATATATTAGCTTGTTGTTGTTGAAAAGTTGTAATTTAGTTGTAGAATTTAATTTTAATTGTAATGTTAAGATGTTGAAGACTATGTTAAGATAATTGTGATTGCATTTTCTTGAAGACAATGTAAACAGAACTTATTTTAATTGTAATTTTTTTTTTAATTTTTGATGCGGGTTTGGGTTTGGGTGAAAAAACCCGAACCCAAAGTCTGGTGTTATTTTTCACTGAATAGCCTTTGGGTTCGGGTTCGGGTGATGATTTCGGGTGCGGGTGTGGGTAGTGTGAAACCCGCACCCGCACCCGACCCGTTGCCATCCCTACGTGAGTTGTTCAATCGGGTTGCGGTAAGCGGAGGATTGTGAAGAAGGATTTGGGGCCAATTTCTAGGGTTCAAAATCATTCAAGGTAGAAGGAGATTTTGTTCAAGATTTGGCATACTCGATTCATCTAGAATCAAGGGAAGAGGGGTGCAACATATAAGATTCATCAAGTGACTTTGAATTGTGGTGATTGTATCTTCTCTTACAAACTTTGCAAAATTAATTTCATAATCCTAATTCTAGATTGTAGAATTGGGGCGAGTAGCTCTTGAGGACGGTGAACTTAACAAATCGTGTCCATTTTAGTTTTCCGCATTTTATTTCTATTTGCTTGAATTTGTGAGTTATCAATTTTTCTCATTCATACAAAATAATTGTAGTGACAAACAGAATTTTACAACACATATAGCATTCATTTGAATTGCTATAATCACTACAATTTGAGTATAACCAAACCTTGTGTAGTACGTACACCAAGTGTTTGGTGAATTTGCAACTCAGAAATTAGATTTATCTTCTACGTAACTAATTGGTAATAACTAACACCTTATTAAACTTGATAAAGCGATTCATCATATTTAATTTTAGTTGTGATTCTATTCTCATCATTTTCATCAAATTGGTTCGCATATCCGATCTTTCCAATACGTAAAGTTTATACGATTAGATTCAGGGCTGTCGCTCTCTGATAAAAACAATTTTACAAAAATCACAAAATTATAAAAGGGATCTATTCAACCCCCCTTCTAGATCTGTCACATCGTCTAACAAGTGGTATCAAGAGTGACGGTTTATCTAGTGATTCACATACAATTTCTAGAAATGGATTGTGATCTAAAAGGGGCGTACACTAGAGAACCCGTTTTCACAGGTGAAAATTATAGCTATTGGAAAGATTGTATACGTGTCCATATCACGTCTGTTGATAGGAAAATATGGAAGGTTATCCAAGATGGGCCAGTTGCAATAACTATGCAAAATGCTCCCGAGATAACTGTTCCTAAACCGAAAGCACAATGGGATGAAAAAGATGAGAAAAATTATGCCTATGATTGGAAAGCAAGAAACATGCTCATAGAAGCTCTAGGAGTTGATGAGTATTTTCGAGTCTCACATTGTGCTACGGCTAAGGAAATGTGGGACGCTTTGCAAGTCACCCATGAGGGCACAAACGATGTAAAATTGGCTAGAATCAATACCTTAACGCAAGAGTTTGATCTCTTTTGCATGGAGCAAGGTGAAACCATTTCCGACATGCAAAAGAGATTTTCTCATATAACGAATCGCTTGCATACACTTGGTCATGTAGTTGCCAATTCTGTTGCTACTAACAAAATTTTGAGATGTCTTAGCAGGGAATGGTAACCTAAAGTTACGGCAATTAAGGAAGCCAATGATCTAAATACTTTGGATCTCACAACACTATGGGGTAAGTTTCGAGAAGATGAGCAAGAGCTCATAAGCCTTGGAAAACATGAAAAGAAAGAAAAGAAGGAAAAGTCAAGGGACTTAGAAAAGAAGTCTATAGCACTAAAGGCTTCAAGCTTTAAGTCATCCACCTCAATTTCGTGTGTAAGTGAATCAAGTGATGACGATGAGAGTCTGAATGAGGATATGGGTTTGTTCGTAATAAAATACAATAGATTTCTCCGGAAATATGAAATTCAACATTCGGATAAGAATCTAATCAATTATAGACGCCACTCTCAACCAAGCAAGCAAGATGAAAGTAAGAAGCCTAAGTCACGAGGATCATGCTACCATTGTGGCAAACCCGGTCACTACAAGCCGAATTTCCCCTATTTGAAGAAAGACAAAGCCAAGACCAAAAATCAAAAGAAACCAACCAAATCTAGAAGAACATACATTTCTTGGGAGAGCGGTAGTGATCCCTCAAGTAAAGGTTTCTCAAGTGATGAAGAAGAAACGGCCAACCTTTGTCTCATGGCTCATCATCATATGAAAAATAATGTAAGTCATGCTAAGTATGATCGTGTTGATGAAATGTATTATTTAGAATTGTTAAATTCCTTCAATATTTTACATCAAGAGGCTAAGGAAGCTTTCAAATGCTTAGCCTCAAACCAGAAAATCTTTTCATATCTAGAACAAAAGGTTTCCGATTCCGAAAAGGAATTAGTAGCTCTTAAAGAATCTATGATAAAAAATATTGAAGGAAAATGTGAAAAGGCAGAGAGACCTTGGTTTAAATGGCATGGACATGAAACTTGTCATATTTGGCAAAGAGAAGTTAGAACTCTCAAAGCCAAACTAGACAAAGCTTTACAACCTAAGATTATGTTGCTATCGATCGCTCAAACTTTAGAAAAAGTATGATTAATCCTTATAAAAAACATACCTATGAAGTAAGGGATCAAGATAGCAAGAGTAGATCTCACTTAGATATGTATTGCCTATATTGTTGCAAGAAGGGACATACCATTAGTAAATGTCGATTTAGGAGATTCTTAGTTCCTAAAGTCATATACCAATGGTTCCCCAAAGGCAACAAATGTTTAACTCACACTTAAGGACCCAATTAATGTTGGGTACCTATCTCCCATGTTTGATATTTAAGGTGGAATATTAATCGCGACTTTATCTTCTATTAATCGGGAGACTGCAAGTGCGCAGTCCTATCGCATAGTTTTAAAAGATATCGAACCCACAGAGACTATAAATCGATCTACTGTTATCCTAAGTTACTGTATATAGCTAAGGCGAATAATTCTTTTAGATAATGGTTAAAGAAAAATATAAATTAAACGGATATCGGTACGTAATATAGTGAACCTAAGCGGATTTAATCGAACCTAAGCGTACAAAGATTGTTAACTTAATTGTTCTGTAGAGATTATTAGTTTAAAAACCCTCAACTCACACTTTCATGGTCTTATCTCGGATTGTACTCCTAAAGCCCTATGCCTGCTCTCGCTAGCCCATAAGTGTTTAGAAAATATTCTTTGAAAACTTAATAAAATCTAATTCGTTTTAAAGCGCTCTCGCTGTATTTAAATCGAATGCCTAACTTTAGCTATCCGGTTAAAACCTCACACTTTCGTGGTCTTGATCCCAACCTATTCTACTTTTCTTACTTTCGTAACAAAAAGATTGATTTTCAATTACAAAAAGTCATAACCAGAAATTAAGTTAATTAAGATTTTAGTCTGGGAACGATTTAATTCCTACTCTTACTGCTATTACATACCGATACCTACTCGGTTTAGCCAAACATAGAATTTAGCATAAACAAACTAAACATGAAGATTGAAATTAAGAGCAACATGATAATTAAATTAACAACAATAAATGATAATAATAATAATAATAATAATAATAGTAATAATGGTAATAATAATAATAATAATAATAATAATAATAATAAATAAAGAACACATAAATAGAAATGAAGAACTTGAAATAAACTTCTATTATGATGGCAAGATTGTGATCCAAGAGTACATAGATTGTAGGCCTAAAACTAATGGTGTGGTAGTTCCCGATATGAAAACTACCACTTTTACAAATATGATTTACGCCTAAAACCATGAATAGCGGCACAAACTTGGATGTCTCTAAAATGAATGCTAACTAGTTTATATAGTGAGAAATTGTGGAAGTTATCATGAGAGAAGTAGTGATGATAATGGAGAAAGTGGAGAAAGAAGTGGAAAAGTGGGAAGTTGAAAAGATCATGGGGTGATAATGGAAAGTTTGGTGATGGGCCTAGCTTTGCTTCTTTACTTGGCCTTTTATCTTTTCTTTTATATTTTGAGCGTTTTCTTCATGTCTCCTCCATTTTACTTCTTTTCTCGAAAATTCTTCATTTAATTAAATATCGCAAAATAAACAAATACTAGCGTAATAGTAATTCAATGCAATTAAATTAAGATAAAAAATGGGAAATAACTTAAGTAAATCCAGCTAAATATACGATACATTTATGTGTTATCAAACTCCCCCATACTTGAACTTTGCTTGTCCTTAAGCAAGTGCTCAGTATGATGTTTTCTAAACATTGGTCAGATGCACATACATGACTTAAATCAACTTGTACACGATCGCCTCGTGTTTTTGTCAGAGAATCAAAAGCTCAATTTATTCTCCAGCACTACGGTGATGACACTATATAATCCTATCCTACATAAACCAGTTGCAGATGCTATCATAACTCGCCCCAAGTAATCGTCTTGTTTTACCCATTTCATTCAAGCGCAATCACATTAAGCCCTTTATCCTTACACGCACATAGCAGAACAGCCGGTTAGTGGTTATGATCTTTTTAGCACAATGATTTCTGGCATAATAATGTAGCAACCTTTTCTATCCAATTGCAAGATGCGGGGGATCAAACCGTAGTCTGCCCTACCAAGTTCAGTACCAGATGCTTCTAAACCACCTAACAATGGACTCTTATGTTACTTAGTAAGGTTTGCATCTGTTGGATTAAACGATCGGGTGAGGATCGCCCAATTTAATTGGTGCATTACCTATTTCCTTAAAGCATGTAACATTTTTCTAAATAATTAACCGAGATCATCCACTTATATTCATCGACTTTCTGCGTAGTTTGTGTTTAAGACGGTGCTGACTGCTAAATAAACTACTCAGGGTTACTTCAATACTAAAACTCAGGGTTTCAGAATAATAGGTATTTTAACTAGTTTATTATACTCTGGGTTGTAGAGTGTCAAGACGGTAGTGATTTCATCTAATCTTGCTAAAGTTTCTAACTAGTTTAAAAATTGGCAACCTACGTACTTGTCGAGTGAGTCAAGTTATGCATAAAACTGTAAAAAATTTGTTGGGGCTCAATAAAATAGGGGAATCGGAAAAACAACACAAATGTTGCATAAATAATTTGATGAAGACAAAAATTTTATTGAAGGAAATAACTAGAAGGGAAATTACAAAGAAAATATAAAATTACTAGAAAAACGGAAATACTTCCTCCCCCATACTTAAATCGTTCATTGTCCTCAATGTATTGATAAAAGATGAAAAAGGGAAGTGGAAACTAAATATTCACTCCTCAGTTGAACTTTTAGCGATATTCGTTTTCCATGGCCACTTATCAAGCCATCTCACATATCCCTCACCTTTTCTTTTCTTTCTTCTGTGGGGTGGTTCATTCTTTTGAACTCGTGGTGGTGGTTCTGGATCTATCTTAAGTATCAACTTTTCAAGTTTTGGCTTAATGATTTCATCCACCACCTCAAAGGTTAACCTTGCCCTCTTAACAGTAATTATATCCCTAATTTCATGGTCCTCGAATTTTCTCTTTTTAGGCAGGACTTCAAACAATGGTGCATTGGTGTGGATATTTTCCAATACTTCGACATACGTTTTATATTGGGAGTCTACCTGAGCTTCCATAAAACTTTTCGGGAAAGGAATCAGTGGGGTGTAGTGATTTGGGATAACAATATGCGCTTCCTTCTCTACCTCTTTTACAACCTCCTTTTCGAATAGTGTTGGTGTATTTTTCTCAATCTCTACTATTTCCTCGTCAGAACTCTCCTCATCCACAATATCACTCTCTAGAATTTCAAATTGTTTTTCGCTAATGGTTGTTTCAACATCCACATCCTCTTTGGGGAAGGGTCCAAGAAGGTTTGGTTCAAGTTGGGAGATTTGAGTCTCTAGGTCCATGCTGTGAGTCGCGAGGGATTCAACCACAATGGTTAGTTGGCTAAGGGTTTCATTATTTTGAAGACTTTGTTTTCTTACCTCTTCATTTTGGACAATTTGTGTCTCTACAAAGTGCTCAATCATAGACTCTAACCTAGAGTTGGTTATCATCTCATTGGAATCTTCCATTGATGTTTCTAAGTTAAAATCTTGCGATTCTTCAGAGTCTTGAAAGTGAGTTAGAGTCTCCTTTTGTGTTTCCCCAAAACGTTCTATCATCCTAGATGTTTCATTAAAGTTTTCCATTAATATTTCGAGGTCAGATTTATATGGTTCTGGTGATTCTTCAAAATATTGGGCGTGATAATTGTAGAGAGGATTGGGTTGAGGATAAGTTTGGTTGAAATTATAAGTTTCTTGTGGTTCCTCAAAATGTGGGGATTGGTAGTTTTGGAGCTAATTTGGGTAAGAGTAGGTTTGTGAAGCATTGAAATCTCCCATCAGTATTTCGAGGTCGGATTTATGGGATTCTTGTGATTCCTCAAAATACTGATAATGGGCGTGGTGATTGTAGAAAAAATTTGGGTGATACATATTAAACAAAGTAAAAGTGCCTTAGTCTATACGGTGTAACACCGGAGTTACAATATTGACTTAATAGTCCCCAGCAACGGCGCCAAAAACTTGATCGCGACTTTATCGTCTATTAATCGGGAGACTGCAAGTGCACAGTCCTATCGCGTAGTTTTAAAAGATATCGAACCCACAGAGACTATAAATCGATCTACTGTTATCCTAAGTTACTGTATATAGCTAAGGCGAATAATTCTTTTAGATAATGGTTAAAGAAAAATATAAATTAAACGGATATCGGTACGTAATATAGTGAACCTAAGCGGATTTAATCGAACCTAAGCGTATAAAGATTGTTAACTTAATTGTTCTGTAGATATTATTAGTTTAAAAACCCTCAACTCACACTTTCGTGGTCTTATCTCGGATTATACTCCTAAAGCCCTATGCCTGCTCTCGCTAGCCCATAAGTGTTTAGAAAATATTCTTTGAAAACTTAATAAAATCTAATTCGTTTTAAAGCGCTCTCGCTGTATTTAAATCGAATGCCTAACTTTAGCTATCCGGTTAAAACCTCACACTTTCGTGGTCTCGATCCCAACCTATTCTACTTTTCTTACTTTCGTAACAAAAAGATTGATTTTCAATTACAAAAAGTCATAACCAGAAATTAAGTTAATTAAGATTTTAGTCTGGGAACGATTTAATTCCTACTCTTACTGCTATTACATATCGATACCTACTCGGTTTAGCCAAACATAGAATTTAGCATAAACAAACTAAACATGAAGATTGAAATTAAGAGCAACATGATAATTAAATTAACAACAATAAATGATAATAATAATAATAATAATAATAATAATAATAATAATAATAATAATAATAATAATAATAATAATAATAATAACAACAATACAATAAAGAACCTGTAAATGCGAGAAATGAAGAACTTGAAATAAACTTCTATTATGATGGCAAGATTGTGATCCAAGAGTACATAGATTGTAGGCCTAAAACTAATGGTGTGGTAGTTCCCCGATATGAGAAACTACCACTTTTACAAATATGATTTCTGCCTAAAACTATGAATAGCGCTTCTGTGCACAAACTTGGATGTCTCTAAAATGAATGCTAACTAGTTTATATAGTGAGAAATTGTGGAAGTTATCATGAGAGAAGTAGTGATGATAATGGAGAAAGTGGAGAAAGAAGTGGAAAAGTGGGAAGTTGAAAAGATCATGGGGGGATAATGGAAAGTTTGGCTGATGGGCCTAGCTTTGCTTCTTTACTTGGGCCTTTTATCTTTTCTTTTATATTTTGAGCGTTTTTCTTCATGTCTCCTCCATTTTTACTTCTTTTCTCGAAAATTCTTCATTTAATTAAATATCTGCAAAATAAACAAATATTAGCGTAATAGAAATTCAATGCAATTAAATTAAGATAAAAAATGGGAAATAACTTAAGTAAATCCAGCTAAATATACGATACATTTATGTGTTATCAAATGTCTTGATCCTCTCGAGAGAAGATGGTTTCTCGATAGTGGTTGCTCAAGACACATGACGGGTGACATTTCGCTATTCCTTGACTTTGTGGCAAAGAAGAAAGGATTTGTTGCTTATGGTGATAACAACAAGGGATCAATACTCGGTAAAGGTAGTGTAGGTAATCCCTCATCCACCATTATCTCTGATGTCCTATTAGTTGAAGGCCTTAAACACAATCTTATTAGCATTAGTCAATTATGCGACAAAGGTTATCAAATTACTTTTCTAAAGGATGATTGCATAATCGAACATAATGATAAGAAAGAGGATGTGTTTAAGGGCTTGAGGGTAAACAATGTCTATATGCTTGACTTGAATGATGTGTCCCTAATAGGTGCTAAATGCTTAGTCTCCATGATTTAAGACTCATGGCTTTGGCATAGGCGATTAGCACACGTTAACTTTGATTTGCTAAATAAAATCATATCTAAAGACCTTGTGATTGGCTTACCCAAAATCAAATTTTCAAAAGATCATCTATGTGATACTTGTCAAATGGGTAAACAAACACGAGTCTCTTTTAAATCTAAAAATGTCATATCTACAACGAAACCACTTGAACTCCTCCATATGGACCATCTAGAATTAAAAGTCTAGGTGGAAATTATTATGGCTTCGTTATAGTTGATGACTACTCTAGATTTTGTTAGACGATATTCTTAGCAAATAAAAGTGAGACTTTATATGCTTTTGAATTTTTTTCCAAATTATCTCAAAATAAGTTGAATACAAAAATTGTTACTATCCGAAGCGACCATGGAGGTGAATTCGAAAATCACCTTTTTGATGAATTTTGGGAAAGAAATGGCATTAATCATAACTTTTCTGCTCCTAGAACACCGCAACAAAATGGAGTAGTTGAGCGTAAAAATCGTGTTCTAAAAAAACTTGGGAGAACTATGATCAATGAACATGGCCTTCCAAAATATTTTTGGGCCAATGCCATTAATACGGCTTGTTATGTGCTAAATAGGATCTTGATACGTCCTATGCTCAACAAAACACCGTATGAATTTTTGAAAGGTATAAAACCCAATATTTCTCATCTCTATGTCTTTGGTTGTAAATGTTTTGTATTAAATAATGGCAAAGAAAATCTTGGTAAATTTGATTCAAAAGCCGATGAAGGTATCTTTATCGGATACTCTCAATCTAGCAAAGCATATAGGGTATTTAATAAAAGGTTACAAATTGTAGAAGAATCCGTGCATGTTTCCTTTGATGAATCTTGTCCAAAAATGGTCGGAAAGGGTATTTCTTTTAATGGTGCAGGTGTTTCTTCGGAAAGGATACTCAATGATCAAGATGAAAAGAGTAATGAGCCCATAATTGAGAAAGAAATGGGGAGATGGATCATGTGTCTAGAAAAGAAGAAGAAGACACTCAACCAAAAAATGAAATAGATCCTCCTTTAGAGTGGAAAGAAGCCAGGGATCATCCCATTGACAACATTCTTGGAGACATATCAAAGGGAGTAACTACACGGTCTAAGATAAGTAAATTTTGTTATCATTTTGCATTCATCTCTCAAATTGAGCCTAAAACCCTAAAGAAGCTTTATTCGATGAACATTGGTTTTTGGCAATGCAAGAAGAATTAAACCAATTTAAGAGAAATGAGTTTTGGGACCTTGTCCTCCCTCCACGAGATCATTGAGTAATTGGTAATAAGCGGGTATTTAGGAACAAACTTGACGAAAATGGAATCATAACTCGCAATAAGGCGCGTCTTGTTGCTCAAGGGTATAACAAAGAGAAAGGCATTGACTATGAGGATACTTATGCTCCGGTTGCCCGTCTCGAAGCTATACGCTTGTTATTAGCTTATGCATGCTCACAAAACTTTAAGCAATTTCAAATGGATGTTAAGAGTGAAATCTTAAATGGTTATATTAATGAAGAAGTTTATGTATCTCAACCTCCTGGATTTCAAAATCATGAGTTTCCTAAACATGTTTATAAACTTAAACGTGCTTTATACGGTCTTAAGCAAGCCCCTAGGGCTTGGTATGATTGGCTTAACAAGTTCTTACTAGAAAAGGGATTCTCTAGAGGGAAGGTTGATACAACCCTCTTCATTAAGCGCCAAGGAAATCACTCCATCTTAGTGCAAATTTATGTAGATGATATCATTTTTGGGTCTACTAACATCACCTTTGTTCGCGTTAAAAGTGGCGAGAATCGAATCGATTCTCTCAAACGATTTACTCTTTTGATTTGTTTATAAAGATGCCGCGAGCATCAAGATTTATTATTTCCAACACAAGAAAATGATTATGAAAAAGGGGAAAGTTGCAATACCCTCAATTGATATGATATGCATTATGACTAGCGAAACTAGGCATAGCATTGGGAGATTCCGGCAAGGGGTTTGTTATATAAAGGGAATAGATGTGGCACCCTAAATATATATAGTTATCTATAGCTTTATATATGAATATGTTTGATATGTTTGTGTTTTAAATTGCTATTTCTATTGTTGGAAAAGTTTCTCCTTTGGATTTTAAGAAGGATAGATTATGTGGGATCCTAGGTTTTGTTATTATTGTGCTCGCAAAGATCATTGGGACCTTCTGCATACATATCCCTTAATAGGAATCAGAGCATTTGTAGCTCGGATCTAAAGGGAGCTATGGTTTATTTGGTTTGAGGGAGAAAGAAGTTTGCTCGCCAAGGATGAGACCTTGTGCCTACGTATTCTCAAAAGGATGTTGAGAAAGTCAGAGCAATCGTAGTTCCCACTTATGCTAGTGGAAGCAACGGGATGTTATTAAGAGACAAAGACAAATGTCATCTTAATGAAAAATGTATCTAATCTATTTCATCACATACATTTTTGAAGTGTTGATTGATTTAATCTTTCATAGTAAGTTATAGGTGTTTTGCTTGAGTGTACAAGTGTTACCACTTACGAGTTAAGAAAGATGTTTTTGAAAAATGATTGAATCTTTTAATTGTAAGCATTGGGTGTTTTGCTTGAGTGTACAAGCGTTACCACTTACGATTAAGAGATGTTTTTGTTTGAAAAGAGTGTTTGAAAAGTTTTTGATTGTAAGTGATGTGATAGATGAGATACTTCTTCCATAGAGATGATAAATGTCTAAATCTCGAGGAGAAATTGATTGTGGATTAGGGGGATGCTTTTAAGAAGCCCGTGGGTCCTTGTATTGTAAGCCCAAGAGGAGGCATTCCGAGGGTCATCGAGGGTCCTTGTATTGTTAGACCAAGAGAAGGCATTCCGAGGGTCATCGAGGGTCCTTGTATGAAGCTCAAGAGGAAGCTATAGCTTTAAAGAGTGGTTTCCGGAAACCATCCTCTTAGGATTCAAGAGTGATTTCACAAATCATCCTCTCGTTCTATCTAGCTGAGTGATTCTTTGTATTGGAAGCCCAATAGGAGGCAAAGAGATTTCCTAGTCTCTTTCTTGTTTGATGCCCAAGAGAAGGCTAAACTCAACGAGGAGTTCTTTTGAAGCCCAAGAGGAGGCTAACTCGGCGAGTGTTGTCTTATATGAAGCCTAAGGAGGCTAAACTCAAGAATGAGTTTTCTTATATGAAGCCTAAGAGGAGGCTAACTCACTAAATGAGTTATCTTATACGAAGCCTAAGAGGAGGCCAAAAGGGAACTTAGTTGTTAGACTAGTTGTTATGTTATAACTGAACAGTTATATAAACAAGTGTGTGATATGTATTCACAAGATTTTATGAAGGAAATATAAACAAGTGTATAAAACGAGCGTTTAAAGCAAGTGTAACTTGAATATTTACAAGTTTGAATGTGTACAAGGGAATGAATATGTACACGAAGGGGTGTTTATGTACAAGGAAGTGAATATGTACATAGGGGGTTGGGACTTACACCATGAGGGAGGCCCATTGGTTTTAAGAGCAGTTTCACCGGAAATAATTCTTCTCTTAATACCAATGGAATTGGTGTATAAACAAGCGAATGAAAACAAACGAAAGAAGATTATTTATGCTTGGATATTTTTGAAGATGATTGTATATGTACAAGGAAAAATTTAATATGTACATAAAAAGGATTGGGACTTACACCGTGAGGGAGGCCCATGATCGATTAAGAAATTCGAGGAAAAAACTGGTTCGGTTTTATCTTCAAATCGAGTCGATCATGGAAAAAGGTGTGTAAGTTTAATGAAAAGTTTTGAAAAGGTTTTGAAAATGATTTTGAAAAGTGAAGTATATTTACAAGAAGTTTTGAAAAGATGAAAGTTTTGAAAGTTCGAAAGAAAACATCTTTGAAAAGTATTAAGAAATACTTAAAATGTCTCATTTTTGACTTAATATAAATATAATCAAAAGAAAATATTTTTTGGATTTTTTTGACAAAATCATAAAATAGGTATATTAAATGACAAGTGTGCAAAAAATCATCTCAAAATGAGAAGTTTTGATTGGTTTTTGAAAATGTTGAAGTTTGATAGAAAAGGTGAAGAAAACTAGTGGTAAAAATTTGATTTTGGTCCCAAGGAGGTTTGAACTCAAGACCTTTGGCTTAGAATTGAAAAGCTTTACCACTGAGCCAAGTGCTTGTCTTGTTATTTACACGCTTCCAATTAATTATATTTAAAAACAAGTCTTTGAAATGTTTTAAAAAATGAAGGAATGTGAAAAAATGACAAAATGGTCTCAGGGGGATTCGAACCCTAGATCATAGGCAAGGCAAGGAACATGAAAAGCGTGTTGGCAACCGCTGGGGAGGTAATACATCCATTCATTTATCCTCTTCCATGTTATTATATTATAAAACAATTATTTGAAATTCTGGAAAACCAAAATCACACGCGCAATGTTCTTCTTCTTCCTCAAGCCTTTGATTTCATAACTTCCTTGTTTCTCAATGAATTTGAAAGTTGTAAACATGAAACTTGCTCGATTTTTAACCAGGAACACGATGGTGATGATTAATTTCATTTATTTTCAGTTTAGAATGATTAATTTTGAATGTCTCCAGATGAACCCTAATTCTAAGAATCAACATGAAATCGTGTATGGATCATGATTTGCTAAATTGATTGAGGGTTAATGATCAGTGATGGTGCAGAAACAAGATGGCGAAGAAATTTTTGAACTGGAATGCATGAATCATAGAGTTCAAATTATGAGTGACTTACCTCTTCAAACTGAAATCTAAATCCTTTTTAGAGTGTTTCCAGTTGTTGTTTAATGATTGCTATAGCACCACTGAACCTTATGGAAGGTGTTTAAACACTATGCTTGCTTTGAAATGGTCTGGATCATTCCACCCAAGTCCAACTGCAGTTACTTCATGTGAGATTTGAATTCGTGGTTAGAGATGTTACAGGTCAAGGATGATGATTTAGATCACTCATATGAAGTGTATGGAAGGTTTTTGAAGTGATAAATCAAGGTTAGCAAGAGCAAATTAGAAGATGGCAAGTTAAGGCATCATTTGCAAGCTTTTGAATTTTTAACAATGATTCTGAGTTTGGGCAATTCTTGTGATGATTTTAAGTTTTAGACAAGGTCTATTTGATATTTAGAACATTTTAGAAACCTAATTTCTCTCAGACTTTGCAAGATTTGCAAATTGCAAAAATTCCTCACTTTGAACTATGAAACTTGAAACTTAAGCAACAAAGAAGGAATGCTTGATTTGGATAGCTTTGGTGTAGTTTGAAAATGAGGAAATGACCTCTATTTATAGGCCAAGAATTCTGAATGATTTGGCAAAGATATCATTGAAGGAAACTTGCAACTTGGTTAAGAGGTAAAATGGAATCTTTTGCATTTAATGCAAAAGTAACTTTCTTAACCATGGTTAAGTTTTTCTCCTTGATCCAATCCTTTCTCAATCATTCACAACTGATATTTATCAGTTATAATCCACCTCTAAGTGATGACAAGGCTTCTAGAAGGAGAAGTTGCAAAAAATGGCTTGTAATTTTGAAGCAAGAACTTGAAATCCATTGTTTTGGAGCTCTATGTTTCAAAATCAAAAGTATAGCTAGACAAAGTGTTTTTGCAAGTTCTTGGACATTTTGGAAAGCTTGTAACAAGGGCTACAACTTTCATGTTTTTAGTTTTTTCTGAATCCAAATGGATCTAGGTGAAAAATGGCCATGAAAGTACGAAAAAATCATGTTTCTTAATACTTAAAAAAATTTCTAAGTGTTAGAAATTTTTCAAATCTTGACTTTTTCACATTTCTTGATTTTTTATGATCATGATGGATCATTTGAAATGTTTTTATGATTGAAAAAGTTTGGTCTTGAAAAAGTTGACCAAAAGTCAAAGTTTGACTTTTCAGTGCGGATGAATTTTCATCAGATGATTCAGAATTTATCTGATGAAGAAACATGGACTTTTGAAATGTTTTGAATCAATAAATTAGGTCAAATTGTTGTATTGAAGATGTTAATATCAATCTCCAAGCAAATAGGTCATTCATTGAACAGAAAGTCAATGATTCACTATCCTCGATAAAACCCTAATTGGTCGATTCATGATAGATCATGAGAAAAAATTGGGAATCTGAAGATCAAATGTTGATGATTGATTAAGATAGATCAATTGTGGTGAGTGGAAACTCAAACCCTAATTGATTAGATCTTGAACATATGAAATTTTGAAGAAACCCTGATTTTGACTTCTAGAAGCCACACACGATCTATTCTATTCTGAAACTATTAGTGATGCAGTGATGCATATGTGAGATGGTATATTAGGTCAAAAATTGGGGTATGACAGATGCCCCTATTTAAGTTTCTTTAACCTGAGATATGAAGATGAATATCTTCGTCTCGATAGGTGTGAAGAGACTTAAATATCAGAATACACAAATTTTGGACCTAAGATACCAAAAAATGCGAATGATGTAAAATGGTTGCAAAAAGTTCACCCAGGAGGTACCAAAGAATGATATGCTGGGGAATGTGTGAGGATGACTCAATTTGTCTAAGAAAAGAGAACCCTGTTTGTTGGGAAACAAGCATATGTTTCACTGGGAAAGTAGATTTACAATGCAAGTGAATATCTGTTTCGCTTTGGGAAACGAGGGGATTACCTTCTGTCAGCCCTGTGACAATGTTTAAGGTAATTGAAGATGATATTACCAATTATCAGCCTTGTGATAGTTTATGGTAATGAGCTCTGAAGATATTACCAATTATCAGCGAAGTGATAACTATAGAAGGTAATTCTTTGAGAATTTTACTAAATATTCAGCCTTGTGAATAACAGACAATGATGGAAACAGATCTCAAATGAGTTTCTATTTTCACAGCCACAATCTTGCCGGGGATCTCTCTCTTGAGAAGATGCGGGCATTTTGATTGAAAAGACACAGGTTTTCTTTAGACAGAAAGACAACTACGGGAATTTCTTGAACTTTCATGATTGGACTTGCTAAGAAGAACAATCTTTTATGACAAGTTTCAAGATGAAAGGAAATAAGCCGCTCGGATGACGAGGCTATTGCTTATTGTTTACAGGTAGATTTTTTTTAATCTAATCCTGAGTTGATTAGAGACTAGATTCTATCCAGGAACGAACTGGAAAGAAAAGGTCAATCAAGACTTCGTTCCCAATGAGGAATGATCTCAGTTGGGGAACATGATAGAGAAAAAATGTATTTTTCTGTTTGGGATAATCTACTGGAGAGATGACATACCCACACTTGTTTTTGGGAGCAAATGCCACCTAAACAAGTGATATTGGAGCAAACATTGAGAATTGCAGGAATGCATTAATGATGCTATTATGTATGTCATGAATGTCATATGCATGCTGACGATACTTGACAAGACAACAAAAAGGGGTATTTGGGACGAGGACTACGTCACAGTTCAAACAAATACTCAGCAAAATCTACAGCCATGGTGTAGACGTTTACTGATGATGAATCTGAGTTGCATGCTTTAAACTTTTCTGAAAAAGGCATTTCAATGGCAACCTTGTTGGGAATTCTTTTTGGATAAGAATACCGTCCTTTGATGATCTCTTTTTGAGGAGAAGAAGACTTCTTTGATTGTTTTATCTTTCGAGTCGAAAACACTCATGGAGAAAATAAGTTCATACGTGTTCATAGTTCAAAGGAAAATTTCGCTTTTATTTCAAATATTTGAAGTAAAAATTCATTTACAACTTCTTTTTTTAGTTTCAAAAGTGATTTTCACAATAAAAAGCGTTATTTTTGCAAAACAGAATAAATCAAGAATTGCAAACAAAAGGGCACAAGGCTCAAATTTTATTGATAGAATGGTAACCAGCCAAAGGCGTGATTCCATGAACTATTTACAAGAGTTGGAAATGATAATTTATTGGGAAAAGGTTACATTGAAAGCAAATAACCACTATTATCCCTAACAACTTTGAATTCCAACTGTGCTTGTTGCTTCAGAAGATTTGATTGAAGATCCGTTGATGGAAGATTCTTCAGATTGACGAAGTACGGACTGATACAGTTACTTTGTCATTTTCGATCCTTGATTTTTGCCTAGATTGCCTTTTCAGGTTTTCAATCTATCAGGATATTTTCTGTTTATTGTCTCTAATTTTTGTCTGGACCGCCTTTTCAGGTTTTCAGTCCACCGAGACGCTCATTTTTGCCTAAGCCGCCCTTTTCGGGTTTTCAACTTACCGAGCTGTTCTTTTGTTTTTTAGACAAAGTATTTCTTGACTGCATCAGCATTCACAAGATGCGGGAGTTCATCACCGTCCATGGTTGTGAGAGTCATAGCACCGCCAGAAAAGCTTCTTTTGACGATGTATGGGCCTTCGTAATTAGGAGTCCATTTGCCCCTAGAATCTGGTTGAAAAGATAGGATATTTTTAAGCACGAGGTCACCTTCTTGGAATTCACGAGGTCGAACCTTTTTGTCAAAGGCTTTCTTCATCCTTCTTTGATATAATTGTCCATGACACATAGCGGTCAGGCGCTTTTCTTCAATTAAGTTTAGCTGGTCGTATCTGCTTTGACACCATTCGGCCTCAGATAACTTAGCCTCCATGAGAACTCTCATTGACGGAATCTCAACTTCTACGGGGAGCACTGCTTCCATGCCGTATACTAGAGAAAAAGGAGTTGCCCCTGTTGAAGTACGTACTAAAGTACGATACCCATGTAGAGCAAATGGCAGAATTTCGTGCCAGTCTTTGTAGGTGATGACCATCTTCTGGACGATCTTTTTGATGTTCTTGTTGGCAGCTTCAACGGCGTCGTTCATCTTTGGCTGGTAAGGAGATGAGTTATGATGCTCGATCTTGAATTCCTCACACAGTTCTTTCATCATTTTGTAGTTCAAGTTCGATCCATTGTCTGTAATGATCTTACTTGGAACTCCATATCGGCAAATGAGGTTGTTCTAGATGAACCTCACAACCACTTGTCTTGTAACATTGATATAAGATGCTGCTTTAACCCATTTGGTGAAGTAATCAATAGCCACTAAAATGAAGCGATGTCTGTTGGACGCTTTTGGTTCGATCATCCCAATCATGTCGATGCCCCACATGGAGAAAGGACACGGAGAGGAGAGAACGTTGAGTAGAGTTGGTGGCACATGGATCTTATCTGCGTAGATCTGGCATTTGTGACATCTCTTGACGTGTTTACAGCAATCGGATTCCATCGTTATCCAATAGTATCCTGCTCTCAATATTTTTCGGGACATTGCATGCCCATTTGAATGGGTTCCAAAGGACCCTTCATGCACTTCGTGAATTATCATATACGCTTATGCATCCACGCATCTGAGCAAAACCATGTCCAAGTTTCTTTTGTATAGCACATCTTCATTCAGGAAGAAATTTCTAGAAATCCTCCTTAGAGTTTTCCTATCTTTGTGCGATGCCCCGAGTGGGTACTCCTGAGTTTGAAGGAAGCGTTTGATGTCGTGGAACCACGGTTTATCATCGATGACTGCTTCAGTTGCAAACACATATGCAGGTCTTTCAAGGCGTCTGATACGGATCTTAGGCATATCGTTCCAATGGTTAACTTTGAACATGTAAGAAAAAGTAGCCAAGGCGTTTGCAGTTCGATTCTGATCTCGAGGGATATGATGCAGTTCAACTTTGTTGAAGAAAGTCAACAAACGTCTTGCATAATCTCTGTAGGGAATCAAACCAAGATGATGAGTTTCATACTTGTCTTTGATTTGATTGATCACAAGGGCTAAATCTCCATATATGTCAAGGATCTTGATCCTCAAATCGATGGCTTCTTCGATACCCATGATACAAGCTTTATATTCTGCAATGTTGTTGGTGCAATCAAATAGCAATCTGGCAGAAAACGGGATATGAGAACTCTCGGGAGTGATGATGACTGCCCCAATTCCATTGCCGAAAACGTTAACTGCTCCATCAAAGATTAAGCCCCATCTAGATTCTGGATCAGGACCTTTTTCAGGTAGCGGTTCGTCACAATCTTTCATCTTTAAGTACATAACATCCTCGTCAGGGAAGTCGAACTTGAGAGATTGGTATTCGTTGATCGGTTGATAAGCCAAGTGATCGGCGAGAATGCTTCCTTTGACCGCTTTTTGAGCATGGTATTAGATGTCATATTCAGATAACAGCATCTGCCATCGAGCAATTCTTCCTGTTAAGGCAGGCTTTTCAAGACGTACTTGATTGGATCCATTTTGGAGATTAACCAAGTCGTGTGATTGATCATGTACTGGCGGAGACGTTTTGAAGCCCACACCCAAAGCACAACATGTTTTCTCGAGCATGGAGTAACGAGTTTCACAGTCTGTGAACTTTTTACTCAAGTAGTAAATGGCATGCTCTTTCTTACCGGTTTCATCTTGCTGTTCAAGCACGCAGCCCATGGAATCTTCTAGCACGGTAAGGTACATGATTAATGGTCTTCCTTCAATTGGAGGAATCAATATTGGAGGTTCTGACAAGTATTCCTTAATACTGTCAAATGCTCTTTGGAAATCTTCTGTCCACACAACCTCTTGATTTTTGCGGAGAAGCTTGAATATCGGCCCACAAGTAGCAGTCATTTGAGAGATAAACTTGGAGATGTAATTCAACCGTCCAAGAAATCCTCTTACTTGCTTTTCTGTTTGTGGCGTAGGCATTTCTTGAATAGCCTTGACTTTGTCAGGATCAACTTCAATACCTCTTTGACTGACGATGAAACCTAGGAGTTTTCCGGATCTTACCCCAAAGGTGCATTTGTTAGGATTCAAACGAAGCTGAAATTTCCTCAATCGCTGAAACAACTTCAAGAGATATTCTATATGCTCTTCTTCAGTGTCAGACTTTGCTATCATGTCGTCTACGTAGACTTCGATCTCTTTGTGCATCATGTCATGAAAGAGAGTAATCATTGCCCTTTGATAAGTTGCGCCTGCATTCTTTAATCCAAACGGCATTACTTTGTAGCAAAATGTGCCCCATGGCGTGATGAAAGAGGTCTTCTCCATGTCTTCAGGGAGCCATTATGATCTAATTATAGCCAGAGAAACCATCCATGAAGGAAAAGATGTTGAACTTTGCAGTGCTATCCACTAACATATCGATATGCGGCAGCGGGAAATCATCTTTTGGACTTGCTTTGTTCAAGTCCCGGTAGTCAACATACATTCTGAACTTTCCGTCTTTCTTTGAGACAGGTACTATGTTGGCTAGCCATTAAGGATATTCAGAGGTGACGAGGAAACATGCATCTAGCTGCTTTTGAACTTCCTTTTTGATTTTGTCGGCCATATCAGGGTGAACTCTTCTCAGTCTTTGTTTAACTGGCGGACACTCTGGTTTTAATGGAAAGTGATGCTCCACGATGCTGGTATCTAAACCTGGCATGTCTTGGTAATACCAAGCAAACACATCCACATATTCTTTGAGAAGATCTATCAGTTTGCCCTTGACGTTGCTGTCGAGTAGAGCTCCGATGTTCACTTCTTTTCTGTCTTCCTCAGAACCCAAGTTGATTGCTTCTAAAGGCTCTTTGTGGGGTTGAATGATTCTTTCCTCATGCTTAAGTAGTCGAGAAATCTCATCCGGGATCTCTTCTTCAACTTCTTCCTCGGCATCAAACACAGGGAATTCAAAGTTGGGAGAGAGCATAGAGTTATTGCTTTCAATGGATTTGTTCATCTTCTAATCTGCATGTTCGATTTATGTTTGATTAATTAACTCTTCTTTTTTTTTTTATAGAAAAAAGTTAATGTGAAAGTGTATGCAGATTATTTATTATATTTTGATTGTTTGTTTTTATTTGGGTTTTTTAGGATTACCATTTCTAGAAAAAGGGTAAAAAAATAAAAAACAAACACAGAATGTCGAATCAAAACAACGCTTTTATTTATGATTCACAATATGAAACAGGGCCCTAAATACAAACTCATTTGTCTTGGGCAAGACAAAGAGAAATTATTTAAAAGCTAAACCCTATAAAACATCTCTTCGCCTTGGGCGAGGCGAGAGTTCAAGACAAAAGCAAGATAAACTACTTAGAACTATGAACATCAGTGTGAGATTTAATAGGCTTCCAATAGTGGCGAACTCCCTGAAAGTCTAGATACTCTGGTAGTTTTCCTTTTGGCTAATTTCTTGTGTAGACTTTGGTCGTTGGTCGAACAGGCTTGGAAGACTCTGGACGGTTGACCTTGCCTTTTGTGCTGCTGAAGCAATCTTTGTATGCTTGATTGGCAGGTTGAGGAGCATAATACGCAGCATATGTGCTTTCAAGTGGCATGTATCCTGGATTCTTGGGATGTTCTTTCCAATCTTCTGAGTGAAGAGACTCATTGTCTGCGACGCTTTCCAACTCGTTTCCAGAATTGTCCTCTTGATCTTCGGTAATTACGTTGATGTAGTGTTATTTAAAATCTGGCTTAACAAACTCGGCGGGCGTATTGAAGCAGAGATCTTCATTTGGGTTTTCAATCTGATGATGAGATCGAGAAGATGTGTATAACTCTTCTGGTTGACTAGGATACTCAAAAGGATCGTCCCATCCAGTTGGTTGGATGTCTTCAATTCTGATTTTTGAGCTTTCAGGTGCAGTGTATTTTACCATGTAGTCAAACTTTCCACTTGGTTCTCCCAAGGTATCCCAAATTTCAGAAGGGATAGGTGGATTTTGATTCTCATTATTTTGTAGGGACATGCCTTTGAATTGGTCTGTCGGAGGATAGAACGGCGCGTATGATTCTTCCTGGGACACATATTTAGGGCTAGTAAGATAAGTGCTCCACTCTTCAGATTCGGAGAGATTGTCTTCATTAACAAGAACATAATCCTCTTGAAAAATGACGTTTGCTTTGGGAATTTCCGAGTTGATATCTGAGACTAAAAGCTCATGTGGATAATGCCCTACCATATTCACGTCATAATCGTTTTTATTTCTGTAGATCTGAATATCACCAATGTCTATTAACCGTTGAATGTTTGTTCTCACAGTTAGACATCCTCGAAGATCCTTGAAGCAGATTCTGCAGGCTGTGTAGTCATGTTTAGCGAAGGCGCCCATTGTACTGTATGTATCATGGAGCTGTACCAAGCTTTCTCTTATCATATTTATGTCAGTGATAAGATACCGATCTGTATTCCTTAGTATCAAATTCACGGTATATCCACTATGATTGGGAAGTGGATTTGCTTGCACGTTTGGATTTGCATTCCTGAAGGAGAGAAGATTAGCCCTCACTAACCTTTGGACTTCAGCTTTCAGTGCTATGCAGTGCTCGAGATCATGACCCCGGTGCCCCTTGATGAAAAGGGCAAGACATATCTGCTTTGTACCACCATGGTAACTTGTCTGGTACTGGAGGTGGTGACCTTGTTTGTACAAGATTCCTTTCTATCAAGGCAGGATATAATTCCGTGTATGTCATCGGAATTGGATCAAACTGCGAGATCCGAGGTGCACGGTTCTGATTGTTGAATTGTTGAGCCTGTTGTCGAGGCTGTTGAGTTTGCTGGAATTGCAGGGTGATACCCATGTTTGAACTTGCATTAACAACTGGTGCTATTGTGGCTACCTGTTGTCGGCGACTGACATTTTTCCTTGGTTTCCCTCGGGATACCATTCCTATGTCATGTTCTTTTTTCTTCGGGAAGCTGGCTCCGACCCTCTTGGTTCCGCTTGAAGACCCTATTTCTTTGGTTAGGCGTCCTGTTCGGACTCCTTCTTCTAGTCGCATTCCCATGCTTACCATTTCGGTGAAATCTCTGGGAGCGCTGGCGACCATGCGTTCGTAGTAAAATGGGCCAAGAGTGGTCAGGAAAACCTTGGTCATTTCTTTCTCTTCTAATGGTGGATTGACTTGGGCAGCAACTTCTCTCCAACGTTGGGCGTATTCTTTGAACGTGTCTTTTTCCTTTTGAGACATAGAACGGAGTTGATCTCGATCTGGAGCCATGTCCAAATTGAATTTGTACTGTTGGACAAAGTCTTTGCCTAGGTCATTGAATGTCTGGATATTTGCACTATCTAGTCCCATGTACCACTTCAGTGCGGCACCGGTAAGACTGTCTTGGAAATAGTGAATGAGCAATTGGTGATTGTCATTATATGTAGACATCTTCCTAGCGTACATTGTAAGATGACTCTGCGGGCAGGAATTTCCTCTATATTTCTCAAAATCGGGGACTTTGAATTTAGCGGGTATCCTTACGCGAGGAACTAGGCATAGATCATGGGCATTCTTCCCAAACAATTCCTTACCACGAATTGTTTTGATCTCAAGTTGCATCTTATGGAATTGTTCCTGGAGATTCTCCATTTGGCCACGAGGATTCGTGTTGACGCCTGGGTTATGATAGAATTCTTCGTCCGCAGTAGCGTGAACTATAGAAGCTGAGTTGGTCATGATCGATTGAGAAACTGTCATAGTGACTTGCGGAAAGGTTACTCCATGTTGCGGAGTAAATGTTGAGTTCTATAAAGTAGGAACCTCGATCGTGGTTGCCTGTACTTCAGAAGTGGGTTGACGAAATCTGATGCCGAAATTGAAAGGCATGCCCCATGGATAACCTTCTGGCATATTGAAGAGAGGATTACTGACTGCAACAGCTGAAATTGGAGTAGTAGTGATCTCTGAAATCGTCGCTTGATTTTGACTGCTTAATGTTGCTTGCTGACTTTGCGTAGTTGCCAACGAACTTACCAAAGAAGTGAGTATCTCCATCTCTTCCTGAAGTGTTTTCATTGTGCTACAAAGCTCAACATTTTCTTTCTCAAAATCTTCCATTGCTTTTCTCCTATTTGCACGAGTATTGTATTTGCGAGTTGGCTGTGAACGTAGTCGAGAAACTCTAAGACGCGACAGCTTGACGATCTTTCTCTCTCTGGAAAAAATTCCAAAAGATAAGATTCTAAAAGACAAACTCGAAATGCAAAGTATGATGCATGATTATGAATGCAAAGAGAAAAGAATTTCCAAAGAATTTACGCTAAAAGAGAAATTTCTAGCAAATATTTGGATGGAAAACACTTATTTTATTAATTATTGAAAGACGATTACAACAATTTTTTTGTTTTTTGAGCATAGCTCTTACAATGATAAAATAAATGATAAAGCTAAAGTTAAACTAATTAATCGTCTTCGTCGGATGAAGAACCAAAGGCTTGATGTAGCTTCAACTTCAGGATTTCTTTCCCATAGTGAGCTTTCAGTTCAACTTTCTCGGCTTTAAGCTTGTTGATGACTTTCTTCCACTCGTCAGGAGCAGGATTGCTGGTTGTCATTTCTTCAAGCTTTCTTTTTCTTTCTTTGATGTATCTTTTGATCGTGTTATCTTTCCGACGAATCTTCTCATCTTTCTCCATGAGCCATTCATCTTGGTAGTAGAGCGTCTTTTCATGATCTTTGACCTGTTTCTTAAGCTTCTCATTTTCGAGGTCAGTCTTAAAGAACTTGTCTTCCAAAACCTCTTTCTCGAGCCTCATCTTGGCCAAAGCTCTTTGGTATTCTTCCATATTCTCAACGGGAAAGGTGGTCGATTTAGACACTGCTGAGAACATGGGTTCTTCATAAGCGTAAGGCATTCGGAATTCCTTTGCTCTTTTCTTCACCCAAGAAGTGTAGATTTCCATGGCTACGCAATTCCTTGCATTACCCTTTTCTTTCCTTCGTATGTGATGCCAAGCTCTTATCATTCTGGCCTTCAAACCTTGGGAATCTTCCCCTTCATGATAAAAGTAGCTTTCTACTGTAAAACCAAGGGGTTTACTAGAGTTTGCATACCCGAGTTGACGTCTCGCCAAGAATGGGTTGTAGTTGATTCCTCCCTTCGTACCGATGAGAGGTATACGTTGGCAAATTCTCCACAGCTTTCAATGATTTCCATCTCATTGTTTGCCAAGGTATACCAATGGATATCGTCGTTTGTGAGAGACATGAGCCTTCGAGACCAATTCCAATCGTCTTTGTTTTCGCGGAAGATAGGAGATTTAGGCAAATGTGAGACAATCCATTTGAAAACAGAGGTACACAACACACAATAGTTCCATCTCCTTGACAATTCCTGTGATGAATGGAGAAATACGTGTCACCAAGCAAAGTGGGAACGGGATTTCCAATCAGAAAGATCCTTATGGCGTTGATATCAACGAAACTTGGGACATTGGGAAACAACACCAATCCATAGATGAGCAGAGCTAAAACAGCTTCAAAGGCTACCATACTACCGACTTCAGAGAATTTAAGAGCCTTCTCCATTAGGAACTTTGAAGTTAGTCCTAAGAGTTTTCCTTTGGTAGTTAGGTTTTTGTCTATCTCAGATTTCTTTAAGTGAGTCATTGTGGCAATGACTGGTGACTTAGGAATGGCTTCCAAACCATTAAAAGGCACCTTATCTGATACTGAGATACCTAGGATGTGTGCATACTCTTCCAAAGTAGGCATCAACTGACAGTCAGGGAAAGTGAAACAGCGATAGACTGGATCATAAAACTGAACGAAAGTTTTGAGAAGTATCATCAACGTTTGTGTTCAGGACAGTTAAAAGAGTTCCATAGCATTTTCTGAAATCCGAGGGATCTTCTACCAAGGATGCTAACTCTTTTAACTTTCCTACATCAGGAATTCTAAAACCGTATTTCTTGGTGAATCTTCCTCTGACGTCGATCACTCTAACCTAAAATATTTACAAAGAAAAATCTCTAAATTCTTTGGAAATGGGAAGAGAAATGAAGTTTTTGAATGAATGCATGCATGAATGCCACAAAGATTCAAAACATGGCCAGTGGTTATACACACGTTCAAGCGTTTGAAGTCACGAGCATGAGGCCAACGATAAGAACGAAACGTGGGTAAGTTCTAAGGGCTTATTCATCTGTGAAACGGGTTCTACTGATAATACAGGTTCAACGCTTCTCTTTGAAATATTATCGGATTTGTTGAATACTCAAGTCCATAATATTTTCAAGAAAAACTACTTTGATCGTAGTCTCGCATGACAACTATTCTAAGCTTACGCCTGAATAGCTTCTGCACTACATCCTAAATGGCCAGGATGGGTTATGTGTTCTACAGCCACTCAGCTTCATAAGTTCTCTCGAAAACAAAATGTCTTCGCAAATACTTGCTAAACACAAATACTCCCAAGACAATCTCCACTGAGAGAGGGATCTCAAATTAACTCAGTAAGTAATGAAACTTCCCACAAGTTAATAGGACTATACCCCCACCTAGATCTTAGAATGTTTCTTAAATCCGGGTTAGGATTTCTTTCCATCAGATGAAATCGCGAAAACACACAATAATAAAAAAAACAAACATATGCACATATGAAAGCTTAACCCTTTTTTTCTCTTTTTTGAAAACAAAAAAAGCATGGTGCTCTTTGGCAGAGTCACAATTTTTTTGAAAATAAGAGTTTAGCGTACTCCCAGTGAGTCGCCATTTTTGCATTAAAAGTGACGCGAATCGAATTGATTCTCGGCAAAACGATTTACTCTTTTGATTTGTTTATAAAGATGCCGCGAGCATCAAGCTTTATTATTTCCAACACAAGAAAATGATTATGAAAAAGAGGAAAGATGCAATACCCTCAATTGATATGATATGCATTATGACTAGCGAGAACTAGACGCAACGCATTGGGGAGATTCCGGGCAAGGGGGTTTGTTATATAAAGGGAATAGATGTGGCACCCTAAATATATATAGTTATCTATAGCTTTATATATGAATATGTTTGATATGTTTGTGTTTTAAATTGCTATTTCTATTGTTGGGAAAGTTTCTCCTTTGGATTTTAAGAAGGATAGATTATGTGGGATCCTAGGTTTTGTTATTATTGTGCTCGCAAAGATCATTGGGACCTTCTGCATACATATCCCTTAATGGGAATCAGAGCATTTGTAGCTCGGATCTAAAGGGAGCTATGGTTTATTTGGTTTGAGGGAGAAAGAAGTTTGCTCGCCAAGGATGAGACCTTGTGCCTATGTATTCTCAAAAGGATGTTGAGAAAGTCAGAGCAATCGTAGTTCCCACTTATGCTAGTGAAAGCAACGGGATGTTATTAAGAGACAAAGACAAATGTCATCTTAATGAAAAATGTATCTAATCTATTTCATCACATACATTTTTGAAGTGTTGATTGATTTAATCTTTCATAGTAAGTTATAGGTGTTTTGCTTGAGTGTACAAGCGTTACCACTTACGAGTTAAGAAAGATGTTTTTGAAAAATGATTGAATCTTTTAATTGTAAGCATTGGGTGTTTTTCTTGAGTGTACAAGCGTTACCACTTACGATTAAGAGATGTTTTTGTTTGAAAAGAGTGTTTGAAAAGTTTTTGATGTATGTGATGTGATAGATGAGATACTTCTTCCATAGAGATGATAAATGTCTAAATCTCGAGGAGAAATTGATTGTGGATTAGGGGGATGCTTTTAAGAAGCCCGTGGGTCCTTGTATTGTAAGCCCAAGAGGAGGCATTCCGAGGGTCATCGAGGGTCCTTGTATTGTTAGCCCAAGAGAAGGCATTCCGAGGGTCATCGAGGGTCCTTGTATGAAGCTCAAGAGGAAGCTATAGGGTATGGCTGGCTTTTGCTTTAAGAGTGGTTTCACCGGGAAACCATCCTCTTAGGATTCAAGAGTGATTTCACCGGGAAATCATCCTCTCAAGGTTCTATCCTAGCCCGGGTGATTCTTTGTATTGGAAGCCCAATAGGAGGCTGTTAAGAGATTTCCTAGTCTCTTTCTTGTTTGATGCCCAAGAGAAGGCTAAACTCAACGAGGATTTCTTTTGAACGAAGCCCAAGAGGAGGCTAACTCAGTGTTGTCTTATATGAAGCCTAAGCGGCGGCTAAACTCAGTAAATGAGTTTTCTTATATGAAGCCTAAGAGGAGGCTAACTCACTAAATGAGTTATCTTATACGAAGCCTAAGAGGAGGCTAAAAGGGAACTTAGTTGTTAGACTAGTTGTTATGTTATAACTGAACAGTTATATAAACAAGTGTGTGATATGTATTCACAAGAGTTTATGAAGGAAATATAAACAAGTGTATAAAACGAGCGTTTAAAGCAAGTGTAACTTGAATATTTACAAGTTTGAATGTGTACAAGGGAATGAATATGTACACGAAGGGGTGTTTATGTACATAGGGGGGTTGGGACTTACACCATGAGGGAGGCCCATTGGTTTTAAGAGCAGTTTCACCGGGAATAATTCTTCTCTTAATACCAATGGAATTGGTGTATAAACAAGCGAATGAAAACAAACGAAAGAAGTTTATTTATGCTTGGATATTTTTGAAGATGATTGTATATATACAAGGAAAAATTTAATATGTACATAAAAAGGATTGGGACTTACACAGTGAGGGAGGCCCATGATCGATTAAGAAATTCGAGGAAAAAACTGGTTCGGTTTTATCTTCAAATCGAGTCGATCATGGAAAAAGGTGTGTAAGTTTAATGAAAAGTTTCGAAAAGGTTTTGAAAATGATTTTGAAAAGTGAAGTATATTCACAGGAAGTTTTGAAAAGATGAAAGTTTTGAAAGTTCAAAAGAAAACATCTTTGAAAAGTATTAAGAAATACTTAAAATGTCTCATTTTTTACTTAATAAAAATATAATCAAAAGAAAATATTTTTTGGATTTTTTTGACATAATCATAAAATAGGTATATTAAATGACAAGTGTGCAAAAAATCATCTCAAAATGAGAAGTTTTGATTGGTTTTTGAAAATGTTGAAGTTTGATAGAAAAGGTGAAGAAAACAAGTGGTAAAAATTTGATTTTGGTCCCAAGGAGGTTTGAACTCAAGACCTTTGGCTTAGAATTGAAAAGCTTTACCACTGAGCCAAGTGCTTGTCTTGTTATTTACACGCTTCCAATTAATTATATTTAGAAACAAGTCTTTGAAATGTTTTAAAAAATGAAGGAATGTGAAAAAATGACAAAATGGTCTCAGGGGGATTCAAACCCTGGACCATAGGCAAGGCAAGGAACATGAAAAGCGTGATGGCAACCGCTGGGGCGGTAATACATCCGTTCATTTATCCTCTTCCATGTTATTATATTATAAAACAATTATTTGAAATTCTGGAAAACCAAAATCACGCGCGCAATGTTCTTCTTCTTCCTCAAGCCTTTGATTTCATAACTTCCTTGTTTCTCAATAAATTTGAAAGTTGTAAACACGAAACTTGCTCGATTTTTAACCAGGAACACGATGGTGATGATTAATTTCATTTATTTACAGTTTAGAATGATTAATTTTGAATGTGTCCAGATGAACCCTAATTCTAAGAATCAACATGAAATCGTGCATGGATCATGATTTGCTAAATTGATTGAGGGTTAATGATCAGTGATGGTGCAGAAACAAGATGGCCAAGCAATTTTTGAACTGGAATGCATGAATCATAGAGTTAAAAGTATGAGTGACTTACCTCTTCAAACTGAAATCGAAATCCTTTTTAGAGTGTTTCCAGTTGTTGTTTAATGATTGCTATAGCACCACTGAACCTTATGGAAGGTGTTTAAACACTATGCTTGCTTTGAAATGGTCTGGATCATTCCACCCAAGTCCAACTGCAGTTACTTCATGTGAGCTTTGAATTCGTGGTTAGAGATGTAACAGGTCAGGGATGATGATTTAGATCACTCATATGAAGTGTATGGAAGGTTTTTGAAGTGATAAATCAAGGTTAGCACGAGCAAATTAGAAGATGGCAAGTTAAGGCATCATTTGCAAGCTTTTGGATTTTTAACAATGATTCTGAGTTTGGGAAATTCTTGTGATGATTTTAAGTTTTAGACAAGTTCTATTTGATATTTAGAACATGTTAGAAACCTAATTTCTCTCAGATTTTGCAAGATTTGCAAATTGCAAAAATTCCTCACTTTGAACTATGAAACTTGAAACTTAAGCAAGAAAGAAGGAAAGCTTGATTTGGATAGCTTTGGTGTAGTTTGAAAATGAGGAAATGACCTCTATTTATAGGCCAAGAATTCTGAATGATTTGGCAAAGATATCATTGAAGGAAACTTGCAACTTGGTTAAGAGGTAAAATGGAATCTTTTGCATTTAATGCAAAAGTAACTTTCTTAACCATGGTTAAGTTTTTCTCCTTGATCCAATCCTTTCTCAATCATTCACAACTGATATTTATCAGTTATAATCCACCTCTAAGTGATGACAAGGCTTCTAGAAGGAGAAGTTGCAAAAAATGGCTTGTAATTTTGAAGCAAGAACTTGAAATCCATTGTTTTGGAGCTCTATGTTTCAAAATCAAAAGTATAGCTAGACAAAGTGTTTTTGCAAGTTCTTGGACATTTTGGAAAGCTTGTAACAAGGGCTACAACTTTCATGTTTTTAGTTTTTTCTGAATCCAAATGGATCTAGGTGAAAAATGGCCATGAAAGTACGAAAAAATCATGTTTCTTAATACTTAAAAAAATTTCTAAGTGTTAGAAATTTTTCAAATCTTGACTTTTTCACATTTCTTGATTTTTTATGATCATGATGGATCATTTGAAATGTTTTTATGATTGAAAAAGTTTGGTCTTGAAAAAGTTGACCAAAAGTCAAAGTTTGACTTTTCAGTGCGGATGAATTTTCATCAGATGATTCAGAATTTATCTGATGAAGAAACATGGACTTTTGAAATGTTTTGAATCAATAAATTAGGTCAAATTGTTGTATTGAAGATGTTAATATCAATCTCCAAGCAAATAGGTCATTCATTGAACAGAAAGTCAATGATTCACTATCCTCGATAAAACCCTAATTGGTCGATTCATGATAGATCATGAGAAAAAATTGGGAATCAAGATCAAATGTTGATGATTGATTAAGATAGATCAATTGTGGTGAGTGGAAACTCAAACCCTAATTGATTAGATCTTGAACATATGAAATTTTGAAGAAACCCTGATTTTGACTTCTAGAAGCCACACACGATCTATTCTATTCTGAAACTATTAGTGATGCAGTGATGCATATGTGAGATGGTATATTAGGTCAAAAATTGGGGTATGACAACCTTGGTCAAGGAATTTTCTAAAGTGATGCAGGGTGAATTTGAGATGAGCATGATGGGGGAGTTAAACTACTTCCTAGGTCTTCAAATTAAACAACTCGAGGAAGGAACTTTTGTTAGCCAAACGAAGTATTGCTATGAGTTGCTCAAGCGCTTCAGTATGGCAAACTCAAAAGTTATTGACACTCCAATGCCTACCGCGGTTAGCCTAGATCGGGATGAACATGGTAAGTCGGTTGATGTAAAAAGGTATAGAGGTATGATCGGATATCTTCTTTACCTTACCGCTTCTCGTCCCGACATATGTTTAGTGTTTGCATGTGTGCTAGATATCAATCTTTTCCTAAGGAGAGTCATCGAAAAGCTATAAAACGTATACTTAGGTATCTTTGTGGTACTCCTAAGTATGGACTTTGGTTCTCCAAGGGTAGTGATTATTCTTTGGTTTGATATTCTGATTTCGACTTTGTGAGTTGCAAATTGAATAGGAAAAGCACCAGTGGCACCTGTCATTTCTTTTCAAACTTCTTACTTAGTTGGCATAGCAAAAAGTAAGTTTCAGTTGCTTTGTCAACGGCCGAGGCGGAATATGTTGTAGAAGGTAATTGTTATGCTCAAATTTTGTGGCTCAAACAACAATTACTCGACTATGATTTAAAACTAAATCATATTCCAATATTTTGTGATAACACAAGTGCCATTAATCTAACCAAGAATCCAGTTTTACACTCCCGCACCAAACATATTGAAATTAGGCACCACTTCCTTAGGTATCATGTAGAGAAATGTGAAGTCGTGCTTAAGCACGTTGATAGCAAAAATCAACTTGCTGATATTTTTACAAAACCACTTGCGACCCGAACCGTTCTTTCATATTCGTAGGGAACTCGGTGTCCTTGATATTTCTGATAGATTGCAACTCCAATGAGTTGCATTCTCTTTATTTATCTTTGTGTCTCTATGATTCGTGAATATTATCTTGGGCTGGAAACATGTGAGGGCATCGTGTCATTCAAATACGTTCGATAATATCCTTCATACTCTTTCTCATTGGTGACCATTTTGTTTAAATGTTTGTGCTATGAAATTCTTAAATGCTTTATGTGTTATTGCTTATGTGCATGCACACTTGTTTATTGTGTTCAATTAATTTCTACAAAACCTACATGCCATGAAATACAAGAAATTTCAAAATTTTACTTACATGAGCCGACCTATAACTCTGAACGGTCGGTGCACGCCTGATTGAAAAATGTATTTGGGCTTATTTTACTAGAATGCGTCGACGTATCCCTGCATAGGTCGACGCATCGCTGTTTGGAAGCCCATTAGATCTTAGTTTGTATTGTGTGGTTCCATTTGCATGCATCCATTTGCAATGTTGTTGTTCCCTCTTGCTAGTTTTCATTCGGCCTCCATCTCCATCTCAAAACCCTAAAAACCCACTTTGTCATTTCAACTCCAAATCTCTCCAAACCTTCATCCATGGATTCTAAGGCAACAAAGAAGAGAAGTATCAGAGGTAGCTCCTCAAATCAAACTCAGTTACTCCTCTATCACTTCTTCCTCCTGATCTCACTGAAAAGTATGATGAGAAGTTTGCTAGAAGGAGGTTGGTTAGGCAATTCTGTGCCTTCCGTCTCACCGTCAAACACCTGCATATCTCAAATGTGGTGGAATTGTTGGACCATAAAAAGGTGTTTCCATTCCTTGAGTTGGATGGAGACTACAACGAGGTACTCGTCAAGGTATTCTATGCGGGTATACAAGGTAAATTCTCTGATCACCAATTTTCATACAAAATTGCAAATAAGGTTGTCACGGTAGATGATGACATTTGGAAAACTTTTGAGTTGTTCCCTGTTGACACTGATGCTGTTAAAATCACCGACACTAAGCTTCCTACAGTCTATGACTTCAAACATGCCTTGAACTCTATGTTAAAATGACCATATCCTGAGAGTTTTGTGCAAAGTAGTGCTTTTCCTAAAACTGTCACAACGGGTCAATTGGTTCCTCTAGCTCGAACTATGCAATGGATTGTGTCAAGGATAATTCGTCCCAAAAAGGGTGGGTTGTCCCGTATTGATCAACCTAAGGTTTTTTTTTAATTTGGGCTATTCTAAACAAAATTAATATTCATTGGTCGTATTACATCACTAGCCGGCTATTTACATTGAGGGATTCCCCTAGAGGATCTTCTTTGGAGTATCCATCGTTCTTTCATGGAATTCTAAGTCAAGAAAACCTTGACCTTACTAGTATTTCACCTACACCTATCCTGTCAGATTCAGAGTTTACCTCCAAAACTCTCGCACTCATGGGTCATCAATGGGATCCCCAGATTGATAGGTACAAGTACTTTGTAAAATCAAACTGAGTAATGCTTCAAAATGAAGATGTTGAACAAGATGATGAAATGGAAGATGCTGAGGGTGGTGAAGTTGGTACTGAGAATCAAGAAAGTGTGGAAGAGGATGAAGAAGATGACGAAGACAATGATGACCATGAGCCTCATAGATCCTATGATGAGGTGATGCGCAAACTTGAGGAAATGCACGTCCACCATCATGAAGACATGGTATTAGCAAATGAACGAATTAACAATCTTGCTGGCATAGTCAACCTTCAAAACATTCAGTTTAAGGATTATGTTAGCCTCCAAGACCGCCGATATAACACTCTTCATGGAATGATGGAAACGCAAAACACAAACTTGGCAAACTTTCAGTCGGCTTTCATGGCTTGCTTTCCACTAAACCAACCTGTTGAACCACCACAAGACAATGAGGAACAACAACATTAGTTAATGCTTGGCACTTTATTTCTTGCTTGTTATGCTTGTATTACTATGGTCTTGTATTAAACTGTTATACTTCCCGTACTACTTTGTGTTTTATTTTGGGTTTGTAACAACGAACATTGTATTGTACTATTTTATTGGTTATTGCATCTATTATCATTTACACTTGCTTCATATTGTGTGTATGTTAGTTTGTGTTCTTTTTGCAAAGTTGCAAAATATTGGTCATTCTACATTTTTTTTGGTTCTCTTAATCCATGTCCTTGTTTCTTTTTGTTGTTGTCAAAGGGGGAGAAGGAATACACAGCAGAAATATGCAATATCTCAGGGGGAGGATGATTGGATGATTCGCAACCATTGAGACAATTCACATTTGCGGTTTTTGCCATCATAAAAAAGGGGGAGTATGTTAGGGAAAAGGTGAAAGAACTGAGTTTTAATGCTTGTCAAAAACCTATTTGTGCAAATATATCGTGCTTCAAACAGGTGCAAATGAGAAACATCAAAAACAAGCATTTTTCTCAAAACAGACTGCATGAGCCGGCTCATGGAACCTTAGGTCGGCTCATGAAAAGAAGTTTTTGGCTTGGCAATGTTTGGGAAGTTGCACGCCTTCTCTATCCGTCAATGCATAGTTCTGGGAAAACATGAGTCAGCTCATCATGCAATGAGTCGGCGCATGTCTGAAGGAATTTCAACCTCTCTCGTCTGACAAGGCGCACGCATTCTGCACACCCTGCATGAGCCGACGCATCGCTAAATTGTCTCATTTTTTCTGCTTTGTTGTTACTTCATGGGAATCACTTATATATATAGTTTGACTTCTATTTTCTGAAATAACAAGAAAAGTAAAATATTGACACAAGAGCTCTCTTCATCTTCAACCTCTCATCAACCATCAACAACTACACACAATCATTTTTGTTGATCAAGTTTTTGGGATTCAGTTGAGAACGTCCGAATTGAAAGTGAAAATTTCAGATTTGGGTAGAGATCTTTGTGGGTTTTTTCTTGAATAAAACCATTGGGATTTTCTCCTCCAAAATTGGGGGTTTTTATCACAAGTCTTTGCTTCATTGAATTCAGCCGAGCTAAGGGATTGGAAGAACGTGAGTTGTTCAACCGGGTAGCGGTAACTGGAGGATTGTGAAGAAGGATTTGGGGCCAGTTTCTAGGGTTCAAAATCATTCAAGGTAGAAGGAGATTTTGTTCAAGATTTGGCATACTTGATTCATCTAGAATCAAGGGAAAAGGAGTGCAACATATAAGATTCATCAAGTGACTTTGAATTGTGGTAATTGTATCTTCTCTTACAAACTTTGCAAAATTAATTTCATAATCCTAATTCTAGATTCTAGAATTGGAGGCAGAGTAACCCACGCGAGGATGACAAGGTGAACTGCCTTAACAAATATTGTGTCCATTTTAGTTTTCCGCATTTCATTTATATTTGCTTGAATTTGTGAGTTATCAATTTTACTCATTCATACAAAATAATTGTAGTGACAAACAGAATTTTACAACACATATAACATTCATTTGAATTGCTATAATCACTACAATTTGAGTATAACCAAACCTTGTGTAGTACGTACACCAAGTGTTTGGTGAATTTACAACTCACAAATTAGCTTTATCTTCTCCGCAACTAATTCGTAATAACTTACACCTTGTTAAACTTGCTAAAGCGATTCATCATATTCAATTTTATTTGTAAGTTTATTCTCATCATTTTCATCAAATTGGTTCGCATATCCGATCTTTCCAATACGTAAAGTTTAAACGATTAGATTCAGCGTTGTCGCTATCTGATAAAAATAATTTTACATAATGCGCAAAATTATAAAAGGGATCTATTCAACCCCCTTCTAGATCTGTCACGTCGTCTAACAATATTTACTTCAAATTTCATTATATTTTCTCAAGGTTTATATTCATTTCAAATTTCATCAAAATATCTGAAGATTTATGTTCACTTCAATTTTCATCAGATTTTCTGAAGACTTATATTCACTTCAATTTTTACCAGATTTTCTGCAGACTTATATTCACTTTAAATTTCATCAGATTTTCTAAAGACTTATATTCACATCAATTTTCATCAAAATATTTAAGATTTATATTTACTTCAAATTTCATGAAAGTTTTTTAAGATTTATATTTACTTCAAATTTCATTAGATTTTCTTAAGATATATGTTAACTTCAAATTTCATCAGATTTTCTAAACACTTATATTCACTTCAAATTTCATCAAATTTTTATAAGATTTATATTTACTTCAAATTTCATTATATTTTCTAAAGATTTATATTCAATTCAAATTTCATTAGATTATCTTAAAAATTTTGTTCACTTCAATTTTCACTATTTTATCTCAAGATTTATGTTCATTTCAATTTTCACCAGATTTTCTGAAAACTTATATTCACTTCAAATTTCACATGATTTTCTGAAGACTTGTATTCACTTCAAATTTCATTAGATTTTCTTAAGATATATATTCACTTCAAATTTCATCAATTTTTTTTTAAGATTTATATTTACTTCAAATTTCATTATATTTTCTTAAGGTTTATATTCATTTCAAATTTCATCAGATTATCTTAAGATTTATGTTCACTTCAATTTTCACCAGATTTTCTGAAGACTAATATTCACTTCAATTTTCACCAGATTTTTTGAAGACTTATATTCACTTCAAATTTCATCAGATTTTCTAAAGGCTTATATTTGCATCAATTTTCATCAAACTTTTTAAGATTTACATTTACTTCAAATTTCATGAACTTTTTTTAAGATTTTATATTTACTTCAAATTTCAATAGATTTTCTTAAGATTTATGTTCACTTCAAATTTATCAGATTTTCTAAAGACTTATATTCATTCAAATATTATAAATTTTTTTAAAGATTTATATTTACTTCAAATTTCATAATATTTGCTTAAGATTTATATTCCATTCAAATTTCATCAGATTTTCTTAATATTTATGATAACTTCAATTTTCATCAGATTTTTTGAAGACTTATAGTCTCTTCCAATTTCATCAGATTTTCTGAAGACTTACATTCACTACAATTTTCAACAAATTTTCTGGAGACTTATATTCACTTAAAATTTCATCAGATTATCTTAAGATTTATGTTCATTTCTATTTTCACCAGTGAAGCAACTCGATTTTCAAAAATCTTTTAATTCTCGAAAACTAGTGAAATCGCCACCTAATTTTATTTGTTCTAAAAAGAACGGGAAAATATAGATAAAACCCAAAAGCATGCGGATAAGGCGGTCTACGTGACCAAAAAGTGGAATCGGGAGTCGGTTATGTAAGGGGAAGGTATTAGCACCCCTTACATCCATCGTACTCGATGGGACCCATTTAATTCTACGCGTTTGTGTGTGTGTTTATTGCTAAGTTATGAATACCAAAAGGAAAAGAAATTGTTTGTTATTATTTTGAGTTTGACACGGTTTTTGAACCGCGGGCCTACATATTCCCTTGTGCAATGGGAAAGTCAAAACTCTGTAGTTCCTCTTAAAAAAGTTTTAATTTGTTGTTTTGATTTTATAAGAAAAATCGTGCACTTGGTCATTTCAAATACTTTGAACTAGGACTTGTTTTGTTTGTTTGAAAAGCTTAAGTCTTCGTTCATATTTGAAACGACTATTACACTCTCTTTATCCGAAAAGAGTTTTTACAATCGCATATGAGCGATAAAAGATTTTGAGTGAGTTGAATTGTTTTTTATGTGGATGAAAAAGTACCGAACAACGAGGCTAGCGTCTCACGATTCAAATACTAGAAACCCGAGGAACGAAAGTTCGCCCAAGTCGTCTATCATCCAAAAATGTTTTCTTGAGAAAAAGTGAAGTGAAACGAGTTCACGTTATTTAGGAGTCTTTAAGCCACGGGTCTAGCGTCCAACGACTTAAAGACTAAAGTTGTTTGAGGGACAAGTTTTTTAGCAATTAGTCTAGCGTTTAACGACTAAAAAACTTGTACTTTATTATGAAAAAGATTTCAAAAAAATGCACTCGACGTTGGATCGAGGTTTGAAACTTATTATGAAAGTGTTTTTGCAAGGAGTTATGGTTGATTGAATATATGATCCTAATGTGTGATAATGGAAAAAGAGCACACAATTGTATACAAGCATTAAATAAATTAAAAGCCCATACAAGGTGGCTTGGACAAACTATTGTGTAGGTGCATGCACGAAATAAATTCAATCGATTAATTAAACAAAACTTAATCAAGTAATTAGTTTAATAAAATTAATTAGGTAAACTAATTAATTTTAAATAACCTAATTAGATAATTAAATAATATTTAACCGATCAATTAAAGTTTCATTGTAAGCCCAAGAGTAAGCGTGGTGTGTGCGAAAGTGTGGCGTTGGGCCTTCAAAGCTTTGTCCACTCGGGGTTTAAAAGATGGCTCGCACGAGTATTAGTTTAAAAATATTTAGTTTGTGCTTTGTGAATAATTAAATAATAAAGCAATAAAAATTATCTACTAATTATTACAACAAATTGGGGGAATGGGGGTACAAATTTACAAGTGGGGGTAGTATAAAAAAAATGCTAAAAAATCCTAATAATAAAAAATGTTTAACTAACACTATTATATTATTTTGGTATTTTTAGGTACATTAGATATTTTACTGGTAAAAAAACATGTTAATATTTACTAAATTATATTAATAATAATAGTTTTTTTTTTTAATAATAATAATAATAATAATACTAATTGTAATCATATATGTTAGTAATAAAAATAAATAATGATGATAGTGATGATATTAATAATAATATAATAGTGATAATAGTAATAATGATAATATATATAAATATAATAGTAATAATAATAGGATTAATAATAATAATAGCACTAATAATAACAGTTAATAGTTATACTAATAATAATACTAATAACAGTTAATAATAATAATAATAATTAATAATAATAATAATTATAATAATGATTAGTATTTGTGATAATTAGTAATAATAATATTAGTTAATCATAATAATAACACTAATCCTAATAATAAACAAAATAGAAATTAAAAGCAAGAAAGAAGAAACAGAACATTCACGATGCTCTCTTCCTCTCATCCTCACCATCGACCCTCACTGTGGGTTTCTCCAACTCTCATCTCTCTAACCCTAGCGCCGTTCTCACCTTTCTCCGTACTCTCTCGCTGGGAATCGCTCTTCCTCACCTCTATCTCGCCGGAAATCGCTCTCTGCTCTCTCTCACCGGCCGCGATTTCCGCTCTCTTCTTCACCGTCAATCGCTATCATCTCTTTCTCTTCTCTTTGATCTCGTTTGCATGTTGGTTTTTTTCGATTTCTGGTTTGATTTCTGACTTCCTGATTTGTGTTACAGATGGGTAATCTTGACTTTGGAAACCCAAAACCCCATGGCGGTCGGAAATCGTACCTTTCGCGGTGGTATCGGGTGAGCTTGTTCCGAAATCTTCTTTTCTTCTTCTTTTTTCCTCGATTCAGAACATGATTTCTGAATAAATAGACTCTGAAGGATGGTGTTTTAGGAAGATGATGACTGGATCAGGGTTACTGATTGTTTGGTCTGTTGATGCTTGTTTTGCTTTGCTGGTTTTTTCGATTGCCTAAGAACAGATGCTACTATATTTTTTCTGGTTTTCTTTTTGGAACTGGTCTTTTAAAAAAAGAGTGTTTTTGGTTTTTCTGGTTATCCCCTCAGTACCGATGCTGCTCTCTTCCTTGGTTGTATATAGAACAGATACTATATCTTGGCCTCTGAGTCTTCTCTTTTCTGCTGCTATATTGTCATCATACTTTTGCCTCTCTCTCATGATGTAATGTTTTTACTCCTCTGAACCTCTGAACAGGTTTATTCCTCTTTCATTACACTTTTCTTTGCTGGCTTTAAAAGAACGGATACTGCAATGCTCTCTAGATATCATGTCTTCTTTGATTAATTAGTACAGATGCCTTGGTCAATTACTTTCTGCTGCCTGGTTGCTTGTTATTGAACTCCCATTCCTTCTTTCAGCATAAGTCCTGCTCTGTTGTTTACACTTTGAATTTTGGCATCTTGCTTTCTCTGTGTATACTGCCTGCTGTTGTTACTTGGGTAAAACAATTTACCTGATGTTAACCTGGGTAAAAGGAATTCTTGTTTTGCTTGTTGGAAACATAATTCAAAAACATCCTTTTTGGCTGAAATCCGGAAAATTTAAGTGGGCTGTTGGGCTAATACTGATACTGTTGGGCTGATTCGTTGCTTGATCCTTAAGAAAAAATGATGCTGTCTGATTTTCTTCCCCACATCTCCTTTTGTGAACCAAACACAGTTTGTGATTTGCAAAAGGAGATTATGGCCGATGAAAGAATTTTCAAATTCTGAGGCTTGATCGATTGAACGCTGTTAAATCCTTTTTACCTGATTCCTGACACCAATCCTAATGATGAGTTACAACATAAATGCTTGCGTTAACTCTTTTTTGATTAAATTGCTGCTAACCAATTTCCTCTTTTGCTTTTCATGTATTCTGGCGAGTTGGATGACGGCAACGGTGATGAAGAAAGTAAAGCAACATAACGGAAAGGATTGAAGATATGAAGACTCGAACCTTTTTGTAGCAAACTTTAAAAATACTTTGTAATTTTGTAATTAGTTTTGTAAGACCTGTAGGATTTGTAAACTAAAACTTCCTGGAACACACTTGTAACATGGAATGGATGCTTGTATCTACTTTAGAGGAAATTCGTATTAGAAACAATTGTGTAACCGTCTCCTTGTAAGCTTTTCAAGTCTTGGATGATAACTTCGAACAACTTTGTCAATTAAGCGAATAATGCTTTCCTTAGATTCTTGCCATGGTGCTTGTAACAACAAATTCTTTAAAATGAAATCTCGTGGAACAAACGAAATTATTCCAACTACCCTTGTATAAAATGATTCCTGATTGCACAAAAATCTTTGCTTGCGAGTCCACAATTGTAACTGAAACCTTATGCAACAATAAGAACTTTTCGGTATTGAATTTTTATGATTTCCAACCTTACAATTCCGCTTGAAATGCACGACATTCACTATAAATTGAATAAGTTCTTGCAATTATTTTCCGCTAGCAACCTCATACATCAAGAAACGGTATTTCAATCACCGAGTTCAAATTACCCAAGTAACGAAGAATTTCTTTTTAGAATTTGAATTATAAAACAGATAATTATTTTAACTTCAAGTTCTAAAACAAATAAATCCCTCTTTGGACACACAAATCCAAACATTTCCTTTTGCGCCAGTAGTCCGAAGCCAAATTAACATCTTTTGAACTCGAATAGAATTCATCAAAAATAAAAACTTTCCCAGCACATTCTTCATAGAATATTTTCAGTAAGAACTCTTCTGAAGCCACAATAAATTGAACATCTATGCTTGGAATAATGAAGTAAAACAAAGGGAGAATTTTTGGGGTGCGACAACCAGATTTTCTGAAGACTTATATTCACGTCAACTTTCACCAGATTTTCTGAAGACTTATATTCACTTCAAATTTCATCAGATTTTCTTAAAGACTTATATTCACTTTTAATTTCATCAAATTTTTTTAAGATTTATATTTACTTCAAATTTCATTATATTTTCTTAAAGTTTATATTCATTTCAAAGTTTATCAGATTATCTTAAGATTTATGTTCACTTCAATTTTCACCAGATTTTCTGAAGACTTATATTCACTTCAATTTTCACCAGATTTTCTGAAGACTTATATTCACTTCAAACTTCATCAGATTTTCTAAAGACTTATATTTACATCAATTTCATCAAACTTTTTAAGATTTACATTCACTTCAAATTTCATGAACTTTTTTTAAGATTTTATATTTACTTCAAATTTCATTAGATTTTCTTAAGATTTATGTTCACTTCAATTTTATCAGATTTTCTAAAGACTTATATTCATTTCAAATATTATAAATTTTTTATAAGATTTATATTTACTTCATATTTCATAATATTTGCTTAAGATTTATATTCCATTCTAATTTCCTAAGATTTTCTTAATATTTATGATAACTTCAATTTTCATCAGATTTTCTGAAGACTTATATTCTCTTCAAAATTCATCAGATATTCTGAAGACTTACATTCACTACAATTTTCAACAAATTTTCTGATGACTTATATTCACTTCAAATTTCATCAGATTATCTTAAGATTTATGTTCACTTCAATTTTCACCCGATTTTCTGAAGACTGATATTCACATCAATTTTCACCAGATTTTCTGAAGACGTATATTCACTTAAAATTTCACCAAGTTTTCTTTAGACTTATATTCACTTCGAATTTCATCAAATTTTTTTAAGATTTATATTTACTTCAAATTTCATTATATTTTCTTAAGGTTTATATTCATTTCAAATTTCATTAGATTATCTTAAGATTTATGTTCACTTTAATTTTCACTGGATTTTCAGAAGACTTATATTCTCTTCAAATTTAATCATATTTCCTAAAGACTAATATTCACTTCAAATTTCATTGAATGTTTTAAAGATTTATATTTACTTAAAATTTCATTATATTATTTTAAGATTCATAGACATTTCAAATTTCATTAGATTATATTAAGATTTATGTTCACGTCAATTTTCACCAGATTTTCTGAAGACTTATATTCTCTTCAATTTTCAACAGATTTTTTGAAGACATATATTCACTTTAAATTTCATCAGATTTTCTAAAGACTTATATTCACATCAATTTTCATCAAACTTTTTAGTATTTTTATTTACTTCAAATTTAATGAAATTTTATTAAGATATATATTTACTTCAAATTTTATTAGATTTTCTTAAGATTTATGTTCACTTCAAATTTCATCAGATTTTCTAAAGACTTACATTCACTTTAAATTTCATAAAAATTTTATAAGATTTATATTTATTTCATATTTCATGATATTTTTTTAAGATTTATATTCAGTTCAAATTTCATCAGATTATCTTAAGATTTATGTTCACTTCAATTTTCACCATATTTTCTGAGGACTTATATTCACTTCAAATTTCATCTAATTTTCTGAAGACTTATATTCACTTTTAATTTCATCAGATTATCTTAAAATTTATGTTCACTTCAATTTTTACCAGATTTTCTGAAGACTTATATTCCCTTCAATTTTCACCTGATTTTTTGAAGACTTATATTCACATCAAACTTCATCAGATTTTCTGAAGACTTATATTTACTTCAAATTTCATCAAATTTTTGTAGGATTTATATTTGCTCCAAATTTCATTATATTTTCTTAATATTTATATTCAATTCTAATTTCATTAAATTATCTTAAGATTTATGTTCACTTCGAATTTTCACCATATTTTCTGAAGACTTATAATCACTTCAAATTTCATCAGATTTTCTGAAGACTTATATCCACATCAAATTTCATCCGATTTTCTGAAAAGTTATACTCACTTCAAATTTCATCAAATTTTTGTAAGATTTATATTTTCTTAAGATTTATATTCAATTAAAATTTCATTAGATTATCTTAAGATTTATGTTAACTTCAATTTTCACCATATTTTCTGAACAGTTATATTCACTTCAAATTTCATCAGATTTTCTGAAGACTTATATTCACTTCAAATTTTATCAGATTATCATAAAAATTTTGTTCACTTAAATTTTCACTAGATTTTTTGCAGACTTATATTCACTTCAATTTTCACCTGATTTTCTGAAGACTTATATTCACATCACATTTCATCAGATTTTCTGAAGACTTATATTCGCTTCAAATTTCATCAAATTTTGTAAGATTTATATTTACTTCAAATTTCATTATATATTCTCAAGATTTATATTCAAATCGAATTTCATTAGATTATCTTAAGATTTATGCTCACTTCAATTTTTACCATATTTTCTGAAGACTTATATTCCCTTCAAATTTCATCAGATGTTCTGAAGACTTATATTCACTTCAAATTTCAGCATATTTTCTGAAGACTTATATTCACATCAAATTTTATCAGATTACCTTAAGATTTATGTTCACTTCAATTTTCACCAGATTTTCTGAATACTTATTTATATTCACCTTATTTTCTGAAGACTTATATTCACTTTGAATTTCATCAAATTTTTGGAAGACTTATAGTCTCTTCAAATTTCATCAGATTTTTTGAAGAATTATAGTTACTTCAATTTTCATCATATTTTCTGAAGACTTATATTCACTTCAAATTTAATCAGATTATCTTAAGATTTATGTTCATTTCAATTTTCACCAGATTTTCTGAAGACTTATATTCACGTCAAGTTTCACCAGATTTTCTGAACACTAATATTCACATCAATTTTCACCAAACTTTTTAAGATTTATATTTACTTTAAATTTCATGAAATTTTTTTAAGATTTATATTTACTTCAAATTTCATTAGATTTTCTTAAGATTTATGTTCACTTCAAATTTCATTACATTTTCTAAAGACATAATACATTAATATTGTTTAAATGGATTAAACAGTTAGAATAATTTATAACCTAAGAATAGAACTTAGGTTGAATTGATCATGGAAGATATTTCATGAAAATGGTATAAGTTGAATCGTCATTTCCGCCATAAAACAGGAATCATGTATTTGATTATTGTAAAGTTGGAATCATTGGAAGGAGAATATAATTCCTCCTCAAGTGATGAAAATAATTCATTAGTGTGTCATGAGTATTTCTTGGATGTTTACTATTATGTGATAATGTATATGTCATAAATTCGTTGAATGTCGATTATTTATACTATAAACCATATTATGAGATAAATATTATAAATTGTTGATTGTTTTGATAAAATGATGATTGATTATAAAACTATTATAATAAGTGAGGAAACATATAAGTATAACTATGTGAATGAACTAGAAAGATAATATAGGCTATGAAAATGGTTTAAGTGGTGAAACTTGGATGAATGGCACCTCGGTGTGTACCCTAAACAAGTATTTGCTGAATAATAATATATATGCCTTGTATGGAACATGTAGAATGATATGAAAATTGGTAGATGTGACTACCTGGTGGATGGTGAAAGATATCACCTAGTGATTGATGAGTATAATCACGATGAATGATAGAACCTAATCATGTATTCGGAGTTTTCCCTTGATTGTGCAATTTCCAAGTGAGATACTTATGTAAAGTTAAAGTTGGAAATTTGGCACCCATGATTCGCACCTCATAAATGGTTTGAGCCCATAGAGGAGGTTGTCTCATAAGTGGGTTCGAGTCCCATAGAGACGTGGACACCTAAGTGGGTTCAAGTCCCATACGGTGAAAGATACTCAAAGTGGGTTCGAGTCCCATACGAGTGACGGTTTCTAAAGTGGGTTCGAGTCCCATGGGAAACCTATTATCCACGTGAAAGTCGAATCATACGAACATCCGTGACCCTGACCCAGAACTAGACGTAGTTCTGATTTGGGGAAAGATGTTTGTCGTATCCGAATAATGATTGTTTTGAGTGGATGAACTCAAGTGTACATGTTTCCATACAACGCAATAATTTCCCTATACTTAAGTCTTTTTCCCATGTATATGACTTAAGATATAATTGAATAGAAACCTTGTAGAGCCGAGTGAACCCATAGAATAGGGGGACTCACTGAGATTATTATCTCACCCCATGTATTTTTTTTATTAGGGACATGTATACAAAGTTGTCGTTAGTCACTTATGATTGTATATGTACCGAATAATACTATGTATAATAATGTATATTCTAGACATATATTATACAGGGTGTTACATCAATTTTCATCAAACTTTTTAAGAATTATATTTACTTAAAATTTAATGAAATTTTTTTAAGATTTATATTTACATCAAATTTCATTAGATTTTCTTAAGATTTATGTTCACTTCAAATTTCATCAGATTTTCTAAAGACTTATATTCACTTAAAATTTCATCAGATTTTTTGATGACTTATATTCACTACAAATTTCATTTGATTTTCTGAAGACTTATATTAACTTCAAATTTTATTAGATTATCTTAAGAATTATGTTCACTTCAATTTTCACCAGATTTTCTGAGGACTTATATTCACTTCAATTTTCACCTGATTTTCTGAAGATTTATATTCACTTCAATTTTCTCCAGATTTTCTGAAGACTTATATTCACTTTAAATTTCATCAGATTTTTTGAAGACTTATATTCTCTTCCAATTTCATCAGATTTTCTAAAGACTTATATTCACTTCAATTTTCAAAAGATTTTTTTGAAGACTTATATTCACATAAATTTTCATCAAACTTTTTAAAATCTACATTTACTTCAAATTTCATGAATATTTTTTAAGATTTTATATTTACTTCAAATTTCATTAGATTTTCTTAAGATTTATGTTCACTTCAAATTTAATAGATTTTGTAAAGTCTTATATTCACCTAAAATTTTATCAATTTTTTTTAAGATTTATATTTACTTCAAATTTCAAATATTTGCTTAAGACCTATATTCACTTCAAATTTCATCAGCTTTGCTGAAGACTTATATTCTCGTCAATTTACACCAGATTTTCAGAAGACTTATATTCACTTCAATTTTCATCAAATTTTCTGATGACTTATATTCACCTCAATATTCATCAAACTTTATAAGATTTATATTTACTTAAATTTTTATAAAATTTTATATTTACTTCATATTTCATTAAATTGTCTTATGATTTTTGTTCACTTCAAATTTATCAGATTTTCTAAAGACTTATAGTCACTCCAAATTTATCGGATTTTATATTTACTTCAAATTTCATAATATTTGCTTAAGATTAAAATTCAATTCAAATTTCATCATATTATCTTAAGATTTATGTTCACTTAAATTTTCATCCGATTTTCTGAAGACTTATTCACTTTAAGTTTCATTAGATTTTCTAAAGACTTATATTCTCTTCCAATTTCATCATATTTTCTGAAGATTTGTACTCACATCAATTTTAACCAGATTTTCTGAAGACTTATATTCACATCAATTTTCATCAAACTTTTTAAGATTTATATTTACCTCAAATTTCATGAAATTTTTTAAAGTTTTTATATTTTCTTAAGATTTATGTTCACTTCAAATTTATCAGATTTTCTAAAGACTTATATTCACTTCAAATTTTATCAATTTTTTTTAAGATTTATATTTACTTCAAATTTCATAATATTTGCTTAAGATTTAAATTGAATTCAAATTTCATCAGATTTTCTTAAGATTTATGTTCACTTCAAATGTCACAAAATTTACTGAAGACTTATATTCACTATAAATTTCATCAGATTTTCTGAAGACTTATATTCTCTTCCAATTTCATCAGATTTTCTGAAGACTTATATTCACTTATGTTTTCACAATTTTTTCTTAAGACTTATATACACTTCAATATTCACCAGATTTTCTGAAGACTTATATTCACTTCAAATTATCTTAAGACTTATATTCACTTCAAATTTCGTCAATTTTTTTTAAGAATTATATTTACTTCAAATTTCACGAGATTTTCAGAAGACTTATATTCACTTCAAATTTCATTAGATTATCTTAAGAATTATATTCACTTTAAATTTCATCAGATTTTCCGAAGTCTTATATTCTCTTCCAATTTCATCAGATTTTCTAAAGACTTATATTCACTTCAATTTTCAACAAATTTTCTGAAGACTTATATTCACTTCAAATTTAATCAGATTATCTTAAGATTTATAGTCACGTCAATTTTCAAAAGATTTTCTGAAGACTTATATTCACTTCAAATTTCATCAAAAAAAATTTAGATTTATATTCACTTTAAATTTCATTAAATTTTCTTAAGATTTATATTCATTTCAAATTTTTTCAGATAATATTAAGATTATTGTTCACTTCAATTTTCACCAGATACTGAAGACTTATATTCACTTCAATTTTCACCAGATTTTCTGAAGACTTATATTCACCTCAAATTTCATCATATTATCTTAAGATTTATGTTCACTTCAATTTTCACCAGAATTTCGGAAGACTTATATTCACTTCCATTTTCACCAGATTTTCTGAAGACTGATATTAACTTCAATTTTCACCAGATTTTCTGAAATATTATATTCACTTTAAATTTCATCAGTTTTTTAAAGATTTATATATTCACTTCAAATTTCATCAAATTTTTATAAAATTTATATTTACTTCAAATTTCATTATATTTTCTTAAGATTTATATTAAATTCAAATTTCATCAGATTATCTTAAAATTTATGTTCACTTTAATTTTCACCATATTTTCTGAAGACTTATTATATTCACTTAAAATTTCATCAGATTTTCTGAAGATTTATATTCACCTCAAATTTCATAAGATTTTCTAAAGACTTATATTCACCAGATTTTCTGAAGAATTATATTCACTTCAATTTTCACCAGATTTTCTGAAGACCTATATTCACTTTAAATTTCATCATATTTTCTAAAGACTTATATTCACATCAATTTTAATCAAACATTTTAAGGTTTATATTTACTTCAAATTTCATTAGATTTTCTTAAGATTTATGTTCACTTCAAATTTCATCAGATTTTCTAAAGACTTATATTCACTTCCAATTTTATCTAATTTTTTTAAGATTTATATTTACTTCAAATTTCATTATATTATCTTAAGATTTATATTCAATTCAAATTTCATCAGATTATCTTAATATTTATGTTCACTTCAAATTTCACCATATTTTCTAAAGACTTATATTCTGTTCTAATTTCATCAGATTTTCTGAAGATATTCACTTTAATTTTCTACAGATTTTCTTAAGATTAATATTTACTTCAAATATCATCAGATTATGTTAAGATTTCTGTACACTTCAAATTTCATCAGATTTTCCGAAGACTTATATTCACTTCAAATTTCAACATAATTTCTGAAGACTTATATTCACTTCAATTTTTACCTTATTTTCTAAAGACTTATATTCACTTCAAATTTTATCAGACTTTTGGAAGACATATATTCAATTCAAATTTCATGAGATTATCTAAAGATTTATGTTCACTTCAATTGTCACCAGATTTTCTGAAGACTTATTTTCACTTTAAATTTCATCAGATTTTCTAAAGATTTAGATTCACTTCAAATTTCAACAAATTTTTATAATATGTATATTTAATTCAAATTTCATTATATTTTCTTACGATTTATATTCAATTCAAATTTCTTCAGATTATATTAAGTTTTATGTTCACTTCAATTTTCACCATAATTTTTGAAGATTTATATTCACTTCAAATTTCATCAGATTTTCTGAAAACTTATATTCACTCAAATTTCGTCAGATTATGTTAAGATTTATGTTCACTTCAATTTTCACCAGATTGTCTGAAGACGTATATTCACTTAAAATTTCATCAGATTTTCTGAAGACTTATATTCACTTAAAATTTCATCAAATTTTCTGAAGATTTATATTCACTTGAAATTTCATCAGATTTTTTGAAGACTTATATTCACTTCAAATTTCATCAGATTATTTTATGATTTATGTTCACTTCCATTTTCGCCAGATTTTCTGAACACTTATATACTCGTCAATTTTCACCAGATTTTCTGAAGAGTTATATTCACGTCAAATCATCTTAAGACTTTTTGAAGACTTATATTCACTTCAAATTTCATCAAATTTTTTTATGATTTATATTTACTTCAAATTTCATGAGATTTTCATAAGACATATTCATTTCAAATTTCATTCGATTATCTTAAGATTTATGTTCACTTCAATTTCCACCAGATTTTCTGAAGATTTATGTTCACTTTAAATTTCATCAAATTTTTGGAAGACTTATATTCTCTTCCAATTTCATCATATTTTCTGCAGACTTATATTCACTTCAATTTTCAACAGATTTTCTGAAGACTTATATTCACTTCAAATTTCATCAGATTATTTTAAGATTAATGTTCACTTCCATTTTACCAAGATTTTCTGAACACTTATATTCTTGTCAATTTTCACTAGATTTTCTGAAGACTTATATTCACATCATATTATCTTAAGTCTTTCTGAAGACTTATATTCACTTCAAATTTCATCAATTTTTTTTATCATTTATATTTACTTCAAATTTCATGAGATTTTCAGCTGACTTATATTCACTTCCAATTTCAATAGATTATCTTAAGAATTATGTTCACTTCAATTTTCACCAGATTTTCTGAAGACTTATATTTACTTCACTTTTCACCAGATTTTCTGAAGACTTATATTCACTTTAAATTTCATCAGATTTTCTGAAGACTTATATTCTCTTCCAATTTAATCAGATATTCTAAAGACGTATATTCACTTAAATTTTCAAAAGATTTTCTGAAGACTTATATTCACCTCAAATTTCATCAGATTATCTTAAGATTTATGCTTGGCTTCAATTTTCCATAGATTTTCTGAAGACTTATATTCACGTCAATTTTAACCAGATTTTCTAAAGACTTATGTTCCCTTCAAATTTCATCAAATTTTCTTAGGAGTTATATTCACTTTAAATTTCATCAGATTTTCTAAAGATTTATATTCACTTTAAATTTCATCAGATATTTTTCGGAACACTCTTATTCTCGTCAAATTATCTTTAGACTTTATGAAGACTTATTCACTTCAAATTTCATCAAATTTTTTTATGATTTATATTTACTTCAATTTTCATGAGATTTTCAGAAGACTTATATTCACTTCAAATTTAATTTGATTATCTTAAGAATTATGTTCACTTCAAATTTCACCAGATTATCTGAAGACTTATATTTACTTTACTTTTCCCCAGATTTGTTGAAGACTTATATTCACTTTAAATTTAATCAGAATTTCGGAAGACATATATTCTCTTCATTAGATTTTTTGAAGACTTATATTCACTTCAATTCTCACCAGATTTTCTGAAGACTTATATTCACTTTAATATTCACCTGATTTTCTGAAGACTTATATTCGGATCAAATTTCATCAAATTTTTTGAAGACTCATATTCACTTCAAATTTATTATATTTTCTAAAGACATATATTCACTTAGAATTTTATCAATTTTTTTAAAGATTTATATTTACTTCAAATATCATAATATTTGCTTAAGATTTATATTCAATTCAAATTTCATTAGATTTTTTTAAGATTTAAGTTCACTTCAATTTTCACAAGATTTTCTGAAGTCTAATATTCACTTTAAATATCATCAGATTTTCGGAAGACTTATATTCTCTTCCAATTTCATCAGATTTTCTGAAGACTTATATTCACTTCAATTTTAAACAGATTTTCTGAAGACTTATATTCACTACAAATATCATCAGAGTATTTTAAGATTTATGTTCACTTCCATTTTCACCAGATTTTCTGAACACTTATATTCTCGTCCATTTTCACTAGATTTTCTGAACACTTATATTCATGTGAAATTATCTAAACACTTTCTGAAGACTTATATTCACTTCAAATTTCATCAAATTTTTTTATGATTTATATTTACTTCAAATATCATTAGATTTTAAGAAGTCTTATATTCACTTCAAATTTCATCTATTTATCTTAACAATTATGTTCACTTCAATTTTCACCAGATTATCTTAAAACTTATATTTACTTCGCTTTTCACCAGATTTGCTGAAGATTTATATTCACTTTAAATTTAATCAAATTTTCTGATGACTTATATTTTCTTCCAATTTCATCAGATTTTCTAAAGACGTATATTCACTTCAAAATTCATCAGATTTTCTGAAGACTGATATTCACTTCAAATTTTATCAAATTATCTTAAGATTTATGTTCAATTCAATTTTCACCAGATTTTCTGAAGACTTATACTCACTTCAATTTTCACCTAATTTTCTGAAGACTTATCACTTCAAATTTCATCAAATTTTCTGAACATTTATATTAGCTTCAAATTTCACCAGATTTTTTGAAGACTTATATTCACTTCAAATTTCATCAAATTATCTTAAGATTTATGTTCACTTCAATTTTCACCAGATTTTCTGAAGACTTATATTCTCTTCCAATTTTATCAGATTTTCTGAAGACATTCACTTTAAATTTCAATAGATTTTCTTAAGATTGATATTTACTTCAAATTTCATCAGATTATGTTAAGATTTATGTTCACTTCAATTTTCACCGTACTTTCATAAGAGTTATTATATTCACTTCAAATTTCATCATATTTTTTGAAGACTTTCTATTCACTTCAAATTTCATCAGATTATTTTAAGATTTATGTTCACTTCCATTTTCTCCAGATTTTCTGAAGACTTATATCTTCTTCCAATTTCATCTGATTTTCTGAAGACATTCACTTTAATTTCCAATAAATTTTCTTAAGATTGACATTTACTGCAAATTTCATCAGAATATGTTAAGATTTATGGTTAGTTCAATTTTCACCATATTTTCTGATGACTTATATTCACTTCAAATTTCATCAAATTTTCTTAAGACTTATATTCACTTTAAATTTCATCAGAATATCTTAAGATTGATTTTCACTATAATTTTGACCAGATTTTCTAAAGACTTATATTCGCTTCAATTTTCACCTGATTTTCAAAAGACTTTCATTCACATCAAATTTCATCAGATTTTATGAAGACTTAAATTCACTTCAAATTTCATCAGATTTTCTGAAGACTTATATTCACTTTAAATTTTATCAGATTATCTTAAGATTTATGTTCACTTCAATTTTCACTAGATTTCTGAAGACTTATATTCACGTCAATTTTCACAAGATTTTATGAAGACTTATATTCACTTCAAATTTCCTTAGATTTTTTGAAGACTTATATTCACTTCCAATTTCATCAAATTTTTTTCAGATTTATATTTACTTAAAATTTCATTATATTTTCTTAAGATTTATATTAATTTCAAATTTCATCAGATTATCTTAAGATTTATGTTCACTTCAATTTTAACTAGATTTTCCAAAGACTTATATTCACTTCAATTTTCACCTGATTTTCTAAACACTTATATTCCCTTCAAACTGCATCAAATTTTCTGAAGATTTATATTCACTTTAAATTTCATCAGATTTTCTAAAGACTTATATTCACTTCAAATTTAATCAGATTATCTTAAGATTTATGTTCACTTAAATTTTCACTAGATTTTCAAAAGACTTATATTCACTTCAAATTTATCAGATTTTCTAAAGACTTATATTCACTTAAAATTTTGTGAATTTTTTTAAAGATTTATCTTTACTTCAAATTTCATTAGATTTTCTTAAGATTTAAGTTTACTACAATTTTCACAAGATTTTCCGAAGACATATATTCACTTTAAATTTCATCAGATTTTCTGAAGACTTATTATATTCTCTTCCAATTTCATCAGATTTTCTGAAGACTTATATTCACTTAAATTTTCAACAGATTTTCTGAAGACTTATATTCACTTCAAATTTCAATAGATTATTTTAAGATTCATCTTCACTTCCATTTTCACCAGATTATCTGAACACTTATATTCGCGTCAATTTTCACCAGATTTTTTGAAGACTTATGTTCACGTCAAATTATCTTAAGACTTTCTGAAGACTTATATTTACTTCAAATTTCATCAAATATTTTTATAAGTTATATTTACTTCAAATTTCATGAGATTTTATGAGGAATTATATTCACTTCAAATTTCATTAGATTGTCTTAAGAATTATGTTCACATCAATTTTCACCAGATTTTCTGAAGACTTATATTCACTTCAATTTTCACCTAATTTTCTGAAGACTAATATTCACTTCAAATTTCATCAAATTTTCCGAAGATTTATATTCACTTCAAATATCACCAGATTTTTTGAAAACTTATATTCACTTTAAATTTCATCATACTTTCTGAAGACTTATATTCTCTTCCAATTTCATCAGATTTTCTAAAGACGTATATTCACTTCAATTTTCAACCGATTTTCTAAAGACTTATATTCACTTAAAATTTTATCAATTTTTTTAAAGATTGATCTTTACTTCAAATTTCATAATTTTTGCATAAGATTTATATTCACTTCAACTTTCACAAGATTTTCCGAAGACTTATATTCACTTTAAATTTTATCAGATTTTCTAAAGACTTACATTCTCTTCCAATTTCATCAGATTTTTGAAAGACTTATATTCACTTCAACTTTCAACAGATTTTCTGAAGACTTATATACACTTCAAATTTCATTAGATTATCTTAAGATTTATGTTCACTTAAATTTTCACTAGATTTTCTGAAGACTTATATTCACTTCAATTTTCACCAGATTTTCTGAAGATTTATATTCACTTCAAATTTCATGAAATTTTTTTAAGATTTATATTTACTTAAAATTTCATTAGATTTTCTTAATATTTATGTTCACTTCAATTTTCACCAGATTTTCTGAAGACTTATATTAACTTCAATTTTCACCTGATTTTTTAAAGACTTATTATATTCACATCATATTTCATCAGATTTTTTGAAGACTTATATTTACTTCAAATTTCAACAGATTTTCTAAAGACTTTTATTCACTTCAAATTTCATCAGATTGTCTTTAGATTTATGTTCACTTCAATTTTCACCAGATTTTCTTAAGACTTATATTCACTTCAATTTTTACATGATTTTCTAAAGACTTATCTTCACATCAAATTTAATCAGATTTTTGAAAGACTTATATTTACTTCAAATTTTATCAATTTTTTAAAGATTTTTATTTACTTCAAATTTCATTATATTTTCATAAGATTTAAATTCAATTCAAATTTCATCAGATTATCTTAAGAATTATGTTCACTTTAAATTTCATCATATTTTCTCAAGATTTATATTCACATTAAATTTCATCAGATTTTCTAAAGACTTATATTCTTTTCCAATTTCCTGAGATTTTCTAAAAACATTCATTTTAATTTTCAACAGATTTTCTTAAGGTTTATATTTACTTCAAATGTCATGAGATTATGTTAAGATTTATGTTCACTTCAATATTCATCAGATATTCTGAAGACTTACATTCACTTAAAATTTCATAAGATTTTTTGAGGACTTATATTCATTTCAAATTTCATCAGATTTTCTGAGGACTTATATTCTCTTCAAATTTCATCAGATTATCTTAAGATTTATGTTCACTTCAATTTTAAATAGATTTTCTGAAGATTTATATTCACCTCAATTTTTACCTGATTTTCTAAAGACTTATGTTCACTTCAATTTCCACCAGATTTCCTGAAGACTTATATTCACTTCCATTTTCACCTAATTTTCAAAAGACTTATATTCACATCAAATTTACATCAATTTTCTTCAGATTTCCTGAAGGCTTATATTCACTTCAAATTTCATGAAACTTTTTAAAGATTTATATTTACTTCAAATTTCATTAGATTTTCTTAAGATTTATGCTCACTTCAATTTTCACCAGATTTTCTGATGATTTATATTCACTTCAATTTTCATCAGATTTTCTAAAGACTTATATTCACATCAAATTTCATCAGATTTTCTGAAGACTTATATTCACTTGAAATTTCATCAGATTTTCTGAAGACATATATTCACTTCAAATTTCATTAGATTATCTTAATATTCATGTTCACTTCAATTTTCACCAGATATTCTGAATACTTATATTCACTTCAATTTTCACATGATTTTCTTAAGACTTATATTCACATCAAACTTCATCAGATTTTCAGAAGATTTATATTCACTTCAAATTTTATCAAATTTTTTTAAGATTTATATTTACTTCAAATTTCATTATATTTTCTAAAGATTTAAATTCAATTCAAATTTCATCATATTATCTTAAGATTTATGTTCACTTCAAATTTCACCATATTTTCTGAAGACTTATATTCACATTAAATTTCATCAGATTTTCTGAAGACTTATATTCTCTTCCAATTTCATCAGATTTTCTGAAGACATTCACTTTAATTTTCAACAGATTTTCTTAGGATTTATATTTACTTTAAGTGTCATGAGATTATGTTAAGATATCTGTTCACTTTAATATTCACCATATTTTCTATAGACTTACATTCACTTCAAATTTCATAAGATTTTCTGAAGACTTATATTAACTTAAAAGTTCATCACACTTTCTGAGGACTTATATTCACTTCAAATTTCATCAGATTATCTTAACATTTATGTTCATTTCAATTTTCACCAGATTTTCTGAAGACTTATAGTCACCTCAACTTTTACCTGATTTTCTAAAGATTTATATTCACATCAAATTTCATCAGATTTTCTGAAGACTGATATTCACTTCAAATTACATCAGATTTTCTGAAGACTTATATTCAATTCAAATTTCATCAGATTTAAGTTCACTTCAATTTTCACCTGATTTTCTTAAGACTTATCTTCACATCAAATTTCATCAGATTTTCTAAAGACTTATATTCACTTCAAATTTCATCAAAATTTTTTAAGATTTATGTTAACTTCAAATTTCATTATATTTTCTGAAGATTTATATTCACTTGAAATTTCATCAGATTTTTTTAAGACTTATATTCACTTCAAATTTCGTCAAATTTTCTGAAGACTTATATTCACTTCAAATTTTATAAGATTATCTTAAGATTTATGTTTACTTCAATTTTCACAAGATTTTTTGAATATTTATATTCACTTCAATATTAACCTGATTTTTGGAGAATTTATATTTACTTCAAATTTCATTATATTTTCTAAAGATTTATATTCACTTCAATTTTCACTAGATTTTCTGAAGACTTATGTTCACTTCAAATTTCATCACATTTTCTAAAGACTTATATTCACTTAAAATTTCATTAGATTATCTTAAGATTTATGTTCACTTCAATTTTCACCAGATTTTCTGAACAATTATATTCACTTCTATTTTTACCTCATTTTATAAAGACTTATATTCACTTCAAATTTCATCAGATTTTCTGAAGACTTATATTCTCTTCCAATTTCATCAGATTTTCCGAAGACATTCACTTTAATTTTTAACAAATTTTCTTAAGATTTATGTTTACTTTAAATTTCATCAGATTATGTTAAGATTTCTGTTCACTTTCATATTCACCAGAATTTCAGAAGACTTACATTCACTTCAAATTTCATAAAATTTTCTGAAGACTTATATTCACTTCAAACTTCATCAGATTTTCTCTAGACTTATATTCACTTCAAATTTCATCAGTTTGTCTTCAGATTTATGTTCACTTCAATTTTCACCTGATTTTCTAAAGACTTATCTTCACATCAAATTTCATCAGATTTTCTGAAGACTTATATTCACTTCAAATTTTATCAAATTTATTTCCAGATTTATGTTAACTTCAAATTTCATTATATTTTCTTAAGATTTGTATTCACTTGTGATTTCATCAGATTTTCTGAAGACTAATATTCACTTCAAATTTCATCAGATTTTCTGAAGACTTATATTCACTTCAAATTTCATCAGATTATCTTAAGATTTATGTTCACTTCAATTTTCACCAGATTTTCTGAAGACTTATATTCACTTCAATCTTCACCTGATTTTCTGAAGACTTATATTCACATCAAATTTCTTTAGATTTTCAGAAGACTTATTTTCACTTCAAATTTCATCAATTTTTTTGAAGATTTATATTAATTTCAAATTTTAATATATTTTCTGTAGATTTATATTAACTTCAAATTTCATTATATTTTCTTAAGATTATATTCACTTCAAATTACATCGATTTTTTTTTTAAGATTTATGTTTACTTCAAATTTCATTATATTTTCTTAAGATTTATATTCACTTGAATTTTCATCAGATTATCTTAAGATTTATTTTCAGTTCAAATTTCATCAGATTTTTTGAAGACTTATATTCACTTCAAATTTCATTAGATTATCTTAAGATTTATGTTCACTTCAATTTTCACCAGATTTTCAGAACACTTATATTCACTTCAATTTTCACCTTATTTTCTAAAGTCTTATATTCACATCAAAACTTCATTAGATTTTCTGAAGACTTATATTCAATTCAAATTTTATCAAAATTTTTTAAGATTTTTATTTAATTCAAATTTCATTATATTCTCATAAGATTTATGTTCTACTCAAATTTCATCGGATTATCTTAAGATTTATGCTCACTTCAACGTTCACCAAATTCTTTGCAGACTTATATTCACATTAAATATCATCAGATTTTCTAAAGACTTATATTCTCTTCCAATTTCATCAGATTTTCTGAAGACATTCACTTCAATTTTTAACAGATTTTCTTAAGATTTATATTTACTTTAAATTTCATTAGATTATGTTAAGTTTTCTGTTCCCTTCAATATTCACAAGATTTTCTGAAGACTTACATTCACTTCAAATTTCATCAGATTTTCTGAAGACTTATATTCACTTCAAATTTCATCAAATTTTTTGAAGATTTATATTTATTTCAAATTTCATTATATATTCTTAAGATTTATATTCACTTCAGATTTCATCAGATTATCTTAAGATTTATGTTCACTTCAATTTTCACCATATTTTCTGAAGACTTATATTCACATTAAATTTCATCTGATTTTTTGAAGACTTATATTCTCTTCTAATTTCATCAGATTTTCAGAAGACATTCAGTTTAATTTTCAACATATTTTCTGAAGATTTATATTTACTTCAAATTTCATCAGATTGTGTTAAGATTTCTGTTCACTTCAATTTTCACCATATTCTCAACATATTTTCTTAAGATTTATATTTACTTCAAAGTTAATCAGATTATGTTAAGATTTTTACTCACTTCAATATTCACTAGATTTTTTGAAGAATTATATTCACTTCAACATTCATCAGATTTTCTGAAGACATATATTCACTTCAAATTTCATCAGATTATCTTAAGATTATGTTCACTTCAATTTTCACCAGATTTTCTGAAGACTTATATTCACTTCAAGTTTCAGTAAATTATCATAAGACTTATATTTTGGAGACTTATATTAACTAAATTTCATCAGAATTTCTGAAGACTTATATTCTCTTCCAATTTCATTAGATTTTCTGAAGACATTCACTTTAATTTTCAACATATTTTCTTAAGATTTATATTTACTTCAAATTTCATCAGATTATGTTAACATTTCTGTTCACTTCAATATTCACCAGATTTTTTGAAGACTTATATTCACTTCAAATTTCATTAGATTTTCTAAAGACTTATATTCACTTCAAATTTTATTAGATTTTCTAAAGACTTATATTCACTTCTAATTTCATCAAAAAATTTTAAGATTTATATTTACTTCAAACTTCATTATATTTTCTTAAGATTTATATTCACTTCAAGTTTCATCAAATTATCTTAAGATTTATGTCCACTTCAATTTTAACCATATTTTCTGAAGACCTATTTTAACTAAATTTCATTAAATTTTCTGAAGACATTCACCTCAATTTTCTACATATTTTCTTAAGATTTATATTTACTTCAAATTTCATCAGATTGTGTTAAGATTTCTATTCACTTCAATATTCATCAGATTTTCTGAAGACTTATAATCGCTTCAAATTTCATTAGATTTTCTAAAGACTTATATTCTCTTAAATTTTTATCATATTTTCTGAAGACTTATATTCACTTCAAATTTCATCAGATGATCTTAAGATTTATGTTCACTTCAATTTTCACCTGATTTTTTGAAGACTTATATTCACTTCAATTTTAACAAGATATTCTGAAAACTTATATTCACTTCAAATTTCATCCGATTTTCTAAAGAATTATATTCACTTCAAATATTATCAATTTTTTTTAGGATTTATATTTACTTCAATATTCATCATATTTTCTAAACATTTATATTCACTTCAAATTTCAACATATTATCTTAAGATTTATGTTCACTTCAATTCTCACCATATTTTATGAAGAATTATATTCACTAAATTTCTGAAGACTTATATTCTCTTCCAATTTCAGTAGATTTTATTGAAGACATTCACTTTAATTTTCAACATATTTTATTAAGATTTATATTTACTTCAAATTTAATCAGATTATGTTAAGATTTTTGCTCACTTCAATATTCACTAGATTTTCAGAAGACTTGTATTCACTTCAACTTTAATCAGATTTGCTGAAGACTTATATTCACTTCAACTTTCATCAGATTTTCTGAAGACTTATATTCACTTCAAATTTCATGAGATTATCTTAAGATTTATGTTCACTTCATTTTTCACCACATTTTCTGAAGACTTATTTTCTCTTCAAATTTAATCAAATTTTCTGAAGACTTATACTCACTTCAAATTTCATTAAAAAATTTTAAGATTTATATTTATTTCAAATTTTATTATATTTGCTTAAGATTTATATTCACTTCAAGTTTCATTAAATTATCATAAGACTTATATTCTGAAGACTTATATTAACTAAATTTCATCAGATTTTCTGAAGACTTATATTCTCTTCCAATTTCATTAGATTTTCTGAAGACATTCACTTTAATTTTCAACATATTTTCTTAAGATTTATATTTACTTCAAATTTCATCAGATTATGTTAAGATTTCTGTTCACTTCAATATTCACCAAATTTTCTGAAGACTTATATTCACTTAAAAATTTCATTGGATTTTCTAAAGACTTATATTAACTTCAAATTTTATTAGATTTTCTAAAGACTTATATTCACTTCAAATTTCATCAAAAATTTTTAACATTTATATTTACTTCAAACTTCATTATATTTTCTTAAGATTTATATTCACTTAAGGTTTCATCAAATTATCTTAAGATTTACGTCCACTTCAATTTTCACCATATTTTCTGAAGACCTATATTAACTAAATTTCATCAGATTTTCTGAAGACATTCACCTCAATTTTCTACATATTTTCTTAAGATTTATATTTACTTCAAATTTCATCAGATTGTGTTAAGATTTCTGTTCACTTCAATATTCACCAGATTTTCTGAAGACTTATAATCACTTCAAATTTCATTAGATTTTCTAAAGACTTATATTCTCTTCAAATTTTATCATATTTTCTGAAGACTTATATTCACTTTAAATTTCATCAGATTATCTTAAGGTTTATGTTCATTTCAATTTTTACCTGATTTTCTTAAGACTTATATTCACTTCAATTTTCACCAGATTTTCTGAAGACTTATATTCACTTCAAATTTCATCCGATTTTCTAAAGAATTATATTCACTTCAAATTTCATCAATTTTTTGTAGGATTTATATTTACTTCAATATTCATCATATTTTCTAAACATTTATATTCACTTCAAATTTCATCATATTATCTTAAGATTTATGTACACTTGAATTTTCACCATATTTTATGAAGAATTATATTCACTAAATTTCATCAGATTTTCTGAATACTTATAGTCTCTTCCAACTTCATCAAATTTAATTGAAGACATTCACTTTAATTTTCAACATATTTTATTAAGATTTATATTTACTTCAAATTTAATCAGATTATGTTAAGATTTCTGCTCACTTCAATATTCACTAGATTTTCTGAAGACTTATATTTACTTCAACTTTAATCAGATTTTCTGAGGACTTATGTTCACTTCAACTTTCATCATATTTTCTGAAGACTTATATTCACTTCAAATTTCATCAGATTATCTTAAGATTTATGTTCACTTCAATTTTCACCAGATTCTCTGAAGACTTATATTCACTTCAATTTTCACCAGATTTTCTGAAGACTTATATTCACCTCAAATTTCATCAGATGTTCGGAAGACTTATATTCACTTCAAATTTCATCAAATTTTTGGAGGACTTATATTTACTTCAAATTTCATTATATTTTCTTAAGATTTATATTCACTTCAGATTTCATCAGATTATCTTAAGATGTATGTTCACTTCAATTTTCACTATATTTTCTGAAGACTTATATTCAAATTAAATTTCATCAGATATTTTGAAGACTTATATTCTCTTATAATTTCATCAGATTTTCGAAAGACATTCATTTTAATTTTAAACATATTTTCTTAAATTTTTATTTACTTCAAATTTCATCAGATTGTGTTAAGAGTTTTGTGCACTTCAATTTTCACCATATTTTCTAACGACTTATATTCACATTAAATTTCATCAGATTATGTTAAGATTTCTGTTCACTTCAATATTCACCAGATTTTCTGAAGACTTATATTCACTTCAAATTTCATCAGATTTTCTAAAGACTCACATTCACTTCAACTTTTATTTGATTTTCAAAAGACTTAAATTCACTTCAAATTTCATCAAAAAATTTTAAGATTTATATTTACTTTAAACTTCATTATATTTTCTTAAGATTTATATTCACTTCAAGTTTCATCAAATTATCTTAAGATTTATGTCCACTTCAATTTTCACCACATTTTCTGAAGACCTATTTTAACTAAATTTCATCAGATTCTCTGAAGACATTCACCTCAATTTTCTACATATTTTCTTAAGATTTATATTTACTTCAAATTTAATCATATTGTGTTAAGATTTCTGTTCACTTCAATATTCACCAGATTTTCTAAAGACTTATAATCACTTCAAATTTCATTAGCTTTTCCAAAGACTTATATTCACTAAATTCATTTCAAATTTCATCAGATTAGCTTAAGATTTATGGTCACTTCAATATTCACCAGAATTCTTGAAGACTTATATTCACTTAGATTTTCACCTGATTTTCTAAAGACTTATATTCACATCAAATTACATAAGATTTTCTGAAGACTTCTATTCAATTCAAATTTCATCAATTTTTTTAAAGATTTATATTTACTTCAAATTTTATTATATTTTCTTAAGATTTATATTCACTTGACATTTCATCAGATTATCTGAAGATTTATGTTCACTTCAATTTTCACCTGATTTTTTGAAGACATATATTCACTTCTATTTTCACCAGATTTTCTGAAGACTTATATTCACTTCAGATTTTATCCGATTTATACTCACTTCAAATTTCATCATATTATCTTTAGATTTATGTTCACTTCAATTTTCACCATATTTTCTGAAGAATTATATTCACTAAATTTCATCAGATTTTCTGAAGACTTATATTCTCATCCAATTTAATCAGATTTTCTGAAGACGTATATTCACTTTAAATTTCATCAGATTTTTTGAAGACTTATATTCACTTCAAATTTCATGAGATTATCTAAAGATTTATGTTCACTTCAATTTTCACCAGATTTTCTGAAGACTTATATTCAATTCAATTTTCACCTTATTTTCTGAACACTTACATTCACATCAAATTTCATTAATTTTTCTAAAGACTTATATTTACTTCAAATTTCATCAAATTTTTTTAAGATTTATATTTACTTCAAATTTTATTATATTTTCTTATGATTTATATTCACTTGAAATTTCATAAGATTATCTTTAAGATTTATGTTCACTTCATTTTTCACTAGATTTTCTAAACACTTATATTCTCTTCAATGCTCACTAGATTTTCTGAAGACTTATATTCGCTTCAAATTTTATCAGTTTATCTTAAGATTTATGTTCGCTTCAATTTTCACCAGATTTTCTGAAGACTTATATTCACGTCAATTTTAACCAGATTTTCTGAAGACTGATATTCACTTCAAATTTTATTAAGATTTATATTCTATTCAATTTTCAACAGATTTTTTGAAGGTTTATATTCACTTGAAATTTCATCAGATTATCTTAAGATTTATGTTCACTTCAATTTTCACCTAATTTTCTGAAGACCTATATTCACTTCAAAGTTCATCAGATTTTCTGAAGACTTATATTCACTTCAAATTTCATAAAAAAATTTAAGAATTATATTTACTTTAAATTTCATTAATTTTCATATTATTTCTTTTCACTTCCAATTTCATCAAATTATCTTAAGATTAATGTTCACTTCAATTTTCACCATATTTTCTGAAACCTTATGTTCACTTTAAATTTCATAAGATTTTCTGAAGACTTATATTCTCTTCCAATTTCATCAGATTTTCTGAAGACTTATGTTCCCTTCAATTTTCATCAGATTTTCTGAAGACTTTTATTCATTTCAAATTTCATCAGATTATCTTAAGATTTATGTTCACTTCAATTTTCACCTGATTTTTTGAAGACTTATATTCACTTCAATTTTCACCAGATTTTTTGAAGACTTATATTAACTTCAAATTTCATCTGATTTTCTAAAGAATTATATTCACTTCAAATTTCACCAATTTTTTTTAAGATTTATATTTACTTCAATATTCATCTTATTTTCTAAACAATTATATTCACTTCAAATTTCATCATATTATCTTAAGATTTATGTTCACTTCGATTTTCATCATATTTTCTGAAGAATTATATTCACTAAATTTTATCAGATTTTCTGAAGACTTATATTCTCTTCCAATTTCATCAGATTTTTTGAAGACATTCACTTTAATTTTCATCATATTATCTTAAGATTTATGTTCACTTCAATTTTCATCAGATTTTCTGAAGACTTATATTCACTTCAAATTTCATCAAAAAATTTTAAAATTTATATTCACTTCAATTTTTAACAGATTTTTTGAAGACTTATATTCACTTCAAATTTCATCAGATTTTCTGAAGACTTAGATTCTCTTCCAATTTCATCAGATTTTCTGAAGACTTATATTCACTTCAATTTTCAACAGATTTTCTGAAGACTTATATTCACTTCAGATTTCATCCGATTTATACTCACTTCAAATTTCATCATATTATCTTAAGATTTATGTTCACTTCAATTTTCAACATATTTTCTGAAGAATTATATTCACTAAATTTCATCATATTTTCTGAAGACTTATATTCTCATCCAATTTCATCAGATTATTTGAAGACATTCACTTTAATTTTCAACATATTTTCTTAAGATTTACATTTACTTCAAATTTCATCAGATTATCACAAGACTTATATTCTCTTTAAATTTCATCAGATTTTCTGAACACTTATATTCACTTCAAATTTCATCAGATTATCTTAAGATTTACGTTCACTTCAATTTTCACCAGATTTTCTGAAGACTTATATTTGCTTCCATTTTCACCTGATTTTTTGAAGACTTATATTTACTTCAAATTTCATAAATTTTTTTAAAGATTTATATTTACTTCAAATTTCATTATATTTTCTTAAGATTTATATTCACTTCAAATTTCATCATATTATCTTTAAGATTTATGTTCACTTCAATTTTAACCAGATTTTATCAACAGTTATATTCACTTCAATTTTCAATAGATTTATTGAACACTTATCTTCACTTCAAATTTCATAAGATTTTCTAAAGGCTTATATTCACTTCAAATTTCATCAGATTATCTAAAGATTTATGTTCACTTAAATTTTCACCGGATTTTCTTAAGACTTATATTCACGTCAATTTTCACCAGATTTTCTACAGACATATATTCACTTCAAATTTCATCAGAATTTCTGAAGACTTATATTCACTTCAAATTTCATCAAATTTTTTTAAGATTTATATTCACTTCAATTTTCAACAGATTTTCTGAAGACTTATATTCACTTCAAATGTCATCAGATTATCTTAAGATTTATGTGCACTTCAATTTTCACCAGATTTTATAAAGACCTATATTCACTTCAATTTTCACAAGACTTATATTCACTTCAAAGTTCATCAGATTTTCTGAAGACTTATATTCACTTCAAATTTCATCAAATTTTTTAAAGATTTCTATTTACTTCAAATTTCATCAAATTTTTTAAAGATTTCATCCAATTTCATCAGATTTTCTGAAGACTTTCCCTTTAATTTTCAACAAATTTTCATAAGATTTATATTTACTTAAAATTTTATGAAATTATCTTAAGATTTCTGCTTACTTCAATATTCACCAGATTTTCTGAAGACTTATATTTACTTCAAATTTCATCAGATTTTCTAAAGACTTATATTCACTTCAAATTTCATCAGATTATCTTAAGATTTATATTCACCTCAATTTTTACCATATTTTCTGAAGACTTATATTCACTTCATTTTTTACCATATTTTTTGAAGGCTTGTACCATATTTTTACCAAATCTAGTTTGCATTTTTTACCATATTTTTACCTTAAATTTACTCCAAATTTCATTATATTTTCTAAACATTTATATTCATTTAATGTTTCATCAAATTATCTTAAGATTTATGTTCACTTCAATTTTCACCATATTTTCTGAAGACTTATATTTAACTAAATTTCTTCAGATTTTTTGAAGACTTATATTCTCTTCCAATTTCATCAGATTTTCAGAAGACTTATATTCTCTTCAAATTTCTTCAAATTTTCTAAAGACATTCACTTTAATTTTTAACATATGTTTTTTAAGATTTATATTTACTTCAAATTTCATCAGATTATATTAAGATTTCTGCTCACTTCAATATTCAACAGATTTTCGGAAGACTTATATTCACTTCAAATTTCATTAGATTTTCTAAAGACTTATATTCACTTCAAATTTCATCAGATTTTCTGAAGACTTATATTCACTTAAAATTTCATCAAATTTTTTAAAGATTTCTATTTACTTCAAATTTCATTATATTTTCTAGAGATTTATATTCACTTCAAGTTTCATCAGATTATCATAAGATTTATGTTCAGCTCAATTTTCACCAGATTTTCTGAAGACTTATATTCACTTCAATTTTCACTAGATTTTCTGAAGACTTATATGCACTTCAAGTTTCATCAGATTTTGTGAACACTTATATTCACTTCAAATTTCATCAGATTTTCTGAAGACTTATATTCAATTTAAATTTCATCAGATTTTCTGAAGGCTTGTATTCTCTTCCAATTTCATCAGATTTTCTGAAGACTTATATTCACTTCAATTTTCTACAGATTTTATGAAGACTTATATTCACTTCAAATTTCATCAGATTATCTTAAGATTTATGTGCACTTCAATTTTCACCAGATCTTCTAAAGACCTATATTCACTTCAATTCTCACAAGACTTATATTCACTTCAAAGTTCATCAAATTTTCTGAAGACTTATATTCACTTCAAATTTCATTATATTTTCTAAATATTTATATTCACTTCAAGTTTCATCAGATTATCTTAAGATTTATGTTCGCTTCAATTTTCACCATATTTTCTAAAGAGTTATATTCACTAAATTTCATCAGATTTTCTGAAGACTTATATTCTTTTCCAATTTCATCAGATTTTATGAATACATTCAGTTTAATTTTAAACATATTTTCTTAAGATTTATATTTACTTAAAATTTCATCAAATTATGATAAGATTTCTGCTCACTTCAATATTCACCAGATTTTCTGAAGACTTATATTCACTTCAATTTTCATCAGATTTTCTGAACACTTATACTCTCTTCAAATTTCATCAGTTTTTCTGAAGACATTCACTTTAATTTTCAACATATTTTCTAACGATTTATATTTACTTCAAATTTTATTAGATTATGTTAAAATTTATGTTCACTTCAATATTCACCAGATTTTCTGAAGACTTATATTCACTTCAAATTTTATCAGATTTTCTTAAGACTTATATTCACTTCAAATTTCATAAGATTATCTTAAGATCTGTGTTCACGTTAATTTTCACCAGATTTGCTGACGACTTATATTCATTTCAATTTTCACCTGATTTTCTGAAGATTTATATTCACATCAAATTTCATCAGATTTTCTAAAGACTTATATTAACTTCAAATTTCATCAAATTTTTTTAAGATTTATATTTACTTCAAATTTCATTATATTTTCTTAAGATTTATATTCACTTGAAATTTCATCAGATTATCTTAAGATTTATGTTCATTTGTATTTTCACTAGATTTTCTGAAGACTTATATTCACTACAAATTTCATCAGATTTTCAGAAGACTTATATTCACTTCAAATTTCATCAAATTATCTTAAGATTTATGTTCTTCTCTTCAGAGCGCAAATTTTAGGGTTCTCTTAGTATTTAATCTCCTTCTACCTTGAAAGTTCAAAAGGCTATCGCCAAATTCACTTTCAGGTTTAAGACGATTAAATAGGGGCAGCTGTTGCACCCCAAAATTTGCTTTCCTATATCAATTTTACCTGGTTTAGGCTTTGCATTCATTTGCATACGTTTCCATTGGGCCACTCGCTTTAGACATTCATTCGCTCATCACATCTGCATCATTACTTGCATCTAGGGTGATCGAAATTCAAACTCGTATCATTTTGTGTTTGGAAAGTTCCTGCTATTGCACATTCATGCATTAATGTCATTGATTCTAGGGTTTTAGGCTTGGACTGGCTCAAGGTAATTATTTTACAAGTTATGGAAGATGTTTGTTGTTTTCAATCAACCCAAGAGAGTTGAGAATGACAAGGTTTTTAGCGGTAAATCTTATTTTCTCCTATCCATCGGATCTTATGTGTGGATTTCTATTTTAGAGGTCACGTTGAATTTTATCTCCTTCCACAAGTGGTTTTTGCTCATCAAAAGGTATAAGAAGGTGAAGTTGAAGAATTATGCTCACATGGGTTACATTTTTCTTTGAGAACTTTCTTGAAGGATTGAGTTTTAATTGCAAGATAACTTGGATTTCAAGGTTTTGGGTTACAAGATTATCAGTTTTATAATGCATATTCAATGCATTATTGAGTTTGAAAGAGGATTGAGGAAATTGAAAATGTTTGCAAGATACTATTTTCCCAAATATTCAAGTTTTCATTCTCACCCGTAAGTTTCGAATAGCATGAATACTTCATCAACTTACGTGAGTTTACTTCATGAATATGCAAGGAGAGTTCATGTTCTATGACGTTTTTCCCGAATATATATTATCCCATGTTTTATGTCCTATGGCCTAGTTATATCTATAACATGATTTCTCCATCAAGGGCTTTCAAGGAATTTTTTGGCCAACCATAAGAATCAAGTCTCAATTCAAAGAGCCAAATTTCAAGCAAATGCATTCAATATTCGAAATTCATCTTTTCCAATCTTGTCATTCGAGGTTCAAAGTTTCATTCAATTCTAAGACGACATTCAAAGAATGCCCATTTACAAAGTAGAATCAAAATTCCAAACTCAACATTCAATTAAATTTGGCAAGATTATTTTGTTCAAACTCATTTATTCGCATAATACAATTTGTCATTCAAATTCACTTCAAGAAACTTTCAAGTTTCGAATTAGTTGTTCAAGATTACAAACACAAGTACAAATTGGCCAAGAGTTCTAAGCATACAAGCTATATGGCCTAAAGTTCAAACATACAAGCAATATTACATGTCCTATGTCCTAATCCTATGTTTTCTAACGGAAATCTTCGTTACTTTCCTTTCCTCCAAACTTTCTTGCTCCATCTTCAAGCCTCTCCTTCTCGTCCAAGGTTTTCCTCTACCATCCATCCACACCATCGTTGCAATTCATGGAACAAGAAAAAGAAAATGGTTAGCAAGTAACGGGCGGCAGTGATAATACAAGGCTTTACACAATTTTATTAATCTCATCATTAGGGAAATCTAGTAGGAATCAGGAAATCAAGGTCGGGTTTGGATCATGTTCAACAACAAGCCTCATAACAAATCATTGGCTACGAACTCGCTACTACAAATCCTCAAGAAAATTAATCCTTGGTTCACAGTAGGAGGTGCAAAAGGGAAAAAGGCAAAGAATAACTCAGCATAACATCATAGTACAGAACATTAATACAGGGCAGCAAGGGTAGGTACAATTTTGGTCAGAGTTTTACCACAAACAGCAATGTACAGCCTAACACAACCAGAAAAACATCAGCCCAATACATCAACAGCCGAATACAGTCAGAAATCATCAGCCCAATGCAAATATTGGAAGCCCAACAAGCATTTTCGTAAGGCCTCATTCCTGTAAAATCAGAACAACCAAAGTCCAGCCAAACCCTATTTTTGACACTATAAAAACATTGAAGGCACAAGAACCAAGGCAGCCACTAACAGAAACCCTAAACAGAGCAACATTCAAGAAACCCAGAAAACCAAAACTAAACTACGATTCATAACCCCCAAACAGCAAAAAATCATCATTTTCCCACAGAGTCCCTTCAGAAAAATCGAAAAAGAAGAAGTGATTTGTAAGGTAATACCCGTTTTTGAAGAGAGAGGTGGAGGTTGCGAACTCTGTGTCGCCATCCTTCTCCTTCTCTCCCAGATTCTTTCATTTTCGCATAAGCATCACTGTCGCCGTCACAAATAGGGCTTAGGGTTTCTCATTTTCCCCTTTCCATTTTCGATTTCCTGTGAAAATCAAAACAAATATTGAGAAATCAACAATAACAGTAACAGATCGAGAGAGAGATGAGAGATAGTTCCCAGTGAATCGCGAGCAAGAGAGAACGGAGAGTTCGAGAGAGATGAGAGATAGCTCCCAGTGAATCGCGAGCAAGAGAGAACTGAGAGTTCGAAGAGAGAACAGAGAACAGGGTGAATCGCGAGCAACAATCGTGAAGGCGAGAGAGATCAAGAACAGTAACGAAATCGCGAGAGAGAAGAGAGGTTTCACTGTGAGAATCGCGTGGATGAGAGAGGGACAGATTTAGTTTCTGTTGATTTGTTTTTTTTAGGTTTATAATTATAAAAACTTAGTTTTAAGTATTATTGTTAAATATAATCATGATTAGTTTTTTTTAGGTGGTTAATAAATTAATAAAACATAATATAAGTATCAGTTTTTTTTTTAAATTATATTAGTTTTTTTTATATTTTATTTGATATTTAAAATAAAGTTAATATTTTATTTAATGAGTGTTTTAGATTAGGATGTGTTGTTTAGTACAGGTGGTGACACTTGTCACCGTCTGTGTGGTCTATGAGAAATCTGTTGCAGGTACACTCACAATAAGCTATTATGCTCCTTTCCTTACAATCATCAGATCTGTTAAGATCCAGATCCAACGCTCCAGAATGATGGTCCGCCTTGCATTGCCATGGAGCTTCCATACAAGATCCAGCAAGCCATTGGGCTTGGGCTCAGCTTTTCTCTTCACACCTCCAGATTTGACTACAACTACAGGCCCATTTCTAAATTCCTTCTTTAAATTAATTATTATGCAAGTATTTTTTTTATTTTGATGTATTAAATAATAATTAGTATATGATAGTTTTTATTTGCTAAATTATCGATTAAATTATTAGTTGATTTTTTATCAAGTAGAAAAAATCTATCCTAATAATTATTTAAATTCCGATTGTATTGTGTGTTAATTTTCTTTATTATCTGTCTTATTATTTTATCCGCTTGTATGTTTTATTACACAATCGTACACCCCACTCACAAATTAATATAAAAGAAACAACGTCTCCGATCTCTCATTTTTGGTTCCCAACACCAAATTCTCTAAGGGTCTCATGGTTGGGGATGGGCATGGCCATCCTCACGAGGTTAATCAAAGCCCTCATTGCTTTGATTAATCATAAACCGAATAAACATTGGTCCACATACCAATTATCCATGCACCAGGGTCTCATGGTTGGGGATAGGAGCACCTATCCTCACGAGGTTAATCAAGTCCACATACTTGGTTAATCATAACCTGAAACATTACTTCTCTTCGCCCGATATCGAACTCTTAAAACACTTTCAAATTAAAATAATTAATTGAATTTGTTTTCTTTAAATCAACTTTTTCTATAAAAAAAGAACACTTGGATGGGATTTGTTTCAATTATTAGATGTTATCCTAACGATTTAAACAAATCGAAGTTTCTAGTTTGTTAGATGATAGCCTAATAAACTAAAAACTTCTATCCACGTTCTAAAACAAAAAATATAGTGTTATGGCATTTAATTAAATTGTTGGATGATAGCCCGACGATTTAATTAAATTTAAAGTATTTGGGCCATTAGATGATAGCCTAATGACTTAAATACTTTTATTCCATACACTTAATAAATGTGAACTTTGTTTCACCTCACCCTTTTCTTAATAAAGATTTTGGATGAGAGATGATTGGTCGAGCTCACTCACCAATTTCGAGTATTCGAATCGTTAGATGATAGCCTAACGTTTTGGTATTTGTCATCCACAAATTAAAATCAATTCAACCCATTCAAATTCTTTTTTCCGCTCATATGTGATCATCAAAAACATTTCTACTAAAATCAACACAACCAATTCAAACATTTTCAACAAGAACTACGGAGTTTTGACTTTCCCATTGCACGAGAGAATACGTAGGCACACGGTCTCGAGACCGTGTCAAACTCAAAATAATAATAAACAAACCCCTTTTCTTTTCATAACTTAGAAATTAGCGAATACACACACAAACACTTTTGGAACTAAATGGGTCCCATCAAGTACGATGGACGTAAGAGGTGCCCATACCTTCCTCTTGCGTAACCGACTCCCGAATCCATCCTTTTTGGTCATGTAGACCGCCTTATCCGACATCGTGGGTTTTATCTATATTTTCCCGTTCTTTTAGAACAAATAAAATTAGGTGGAGATTTCATTGTTTTTTTTAAATTAACCAAATGATTTTTTGAAAAATGAGTTGCTTCACCATCATCATCTTCTATAGAATGAACTCCATTCTTGTTGATGTGGAACGGAGGTCCACCGGCACGTTCGCGGTGTATCATCTTATGACCTTTGGAGGTGAAGATCAAACCAGTCTTGTCAGATTTGAACGGAAAATCAGGTAGCTGACCCCAAATAGTACAACCTCATTCTTCAACTACAGCTCTGGCGTCTTTCAGCGAGGCCATCTTTGGTGGAACTCTAGTAATCTTAGGAGTGACAGGAGAGTCGACAGGTGACTGTAAATGGCTGTAAATGTATCATAATGACTGTAAATGGCTTACCATGTATTCTTCTTCTCTGCATACTATAACAATCGTCCCCTTCACTGGATACTTCAACTTCTGATGTAGAGTAGGTGTAACGGCGCCAACCCCATGTATCCAAGGGATTCCAAGCAGGCAAGAATAAGTTGGACAAATGTCCATCACAAAGAAAGTAGAGTCAAAAGCCTAGGAACGTACTTTGATCAGCAGGTTGAGCTCTCCAATTATTGTTTTCATTGAACCAACAAAAGCTCTTACGATTATGTCACTGGGCTTCATGACTACTTCTTCAGCATTAAGTTGGTCTAGAGCACTCTTCGGTAGGAAATTCAGAGCATAGCCAGTATCCACCAATACATGAGACAATGTAGTGCCCTTACACCCTATGGAAATGTGCAAGGCTTTGTTATGTTTCCTTCCGGCAAGAGTCAGATCATCATTAGAAAAGCCCAAACCATTGTCTACAGTCAGGCTAGCAATAGAACTTTCAAATTGGTCAGCAGAAGTATCTTGCAGTATGTGAGCACTCTTCAAAAAATTCACCAAGGCCTCACAATAACAGATCTAGCATGGAAATCTTGGATGGGGTTTGTCCCAACTGCTCCACGATATTGTAGTCTCTCTTCTTAATGATCTTCAGAATTTCCTCCATTTCTTGTTTGGAGGTATCTTTAGCAAATTCCTTTGGTACTGCCGTCTGAGCAGGTTAAGCCACTTTCTCTTTCCCTCGAGCCTCAGGAGTTGGTTTAATAGCAGGAATGCAAACTGGTGTAGTAGTATCCTTCGGAGGAGAGATATCTGGAGAAAACACTCTTCTGGTTCTGGTTACTTTGCTCGATCCGGTGATATTGTCAATGTTAGGATTTGTAGCTTCAGTTGTATTGTCTTCAATGGTTAATGGCTCTTGCTTGACGCCATAATAGTAGACTTCGGATCCATAATTCTAAGGTATAGCTTTTTCATAGGAATATGGAATTGATCTGGGTGAGGTAATAATTAGAGGTGTCACTCTGGGTGCAGGATCGGTAGAGGTGATCCTTATTGTGTTTACATCAGCATATTCTTCGGGATAATCATCTCCCCATCCAGTTGCTTTATGTCTTCAATTGCAATCTTGTAGCTTTCAGGAGCGGTATACTTCACCATGAAATCAAACTTCCCACTTGGTTGCCCAAGGTATCCCAGACTTCTAGTACGGCTTCACTTATGTCTTCGATCTTCAAACTTTTAGAAACATCTTCGCACAGACTCTCTACAAATGGAGCTTTTAGGAATAGCACTTCTCAGTTGTCCATCATGCGTTGAATATGTCTCTTCAACCAAGCACATCCATTAGATTCAGATGTGCACCAACAGCAGTTCTTAGGATATCCTGGAAATAAACCGGCTTGCAACAAATCCTTCTTGACAGTCATCAGGGGAATGGTCAGCTCATTCACATCAAAGACATAGGAGTCATTATCAATGGCGTTGGCACTTTTACCATGGTCAGGCATTGGTGTATTGATCACATTCGGAGTTTCGACAGGAGGGTCAAATTCAATTTCCCAGGCTTCAATCATGTCTTGAATCTTGTTCTTCAGGGCCCAACAGTTGTTGGTGTCGTGCCCTAGACTGTTGGAGTGGTATGCACACCTTACATTAGGATTGTACTTAGGAGAGGAGGTGTTGACATACTGAGGAGGATCCTTCAAAGTAATTAGTTATGCTTTCAACATGTGTCGTAATGCTTGAGACAACGGCATGTTGATCTTTGTAAACTGTCTTCTTGGCACGTTCTTCCTATGCGCATTGACTTTTTGAGGTTGAACTGGTGGGGGATTGGAGATCAGGACTGCCCCCACAGATTGAGGGAGATCAGCTTTGTCACGGCTCTTCAGACCATATACAACATTGGCTTCTTTCTTCCCACCAAAAGATCTCTTCGCAACATTTGAGGATGTTTTGACTTAAATCATTCTGCTATTGATTCCAACTTCAATACGTTCGCCTGTCAGTATCAGCTCGGTGAATCCGGCCGAAGAGTTTCCAATTAAATGATTGAAGAATGGGTTTGTCAGTGTTCCCATGAACATGTCAACCAATTCCCTATTAGACAAGGGTGGTTGAACTCTGCCTACTAGATCTCTCCATTTTTGGGCGTACTCTTTGAACTTCTCATCACGGCCCATAAACATGCTCTGCAATTGCATACGGGTTGGTGCCAATTCAGCATTGTATTGGCACTATTTGTAGAAAGCATCTACAAAATCTTTCCAGGTATGAATGTGGGTATTATCTAGCTGGTAATACCACTCCAACTGTGTTCCGGACAAACTCTCTTGAAAGAAATGTATCCACAACTTCATGTCTTTAGTATGAGGATGGATCTTCTGAACATAGGACTTCGGATGAATCTTTGGACAAGAAATACCATCGTACTTAGCAAAAGTAGGAACTTTGAACTTGCGGGGAATGACCACCCCATGAACTAGACTCAGATCATCAAAGTTCAACGCTAACATTTTCAGATTCTCCACAGCATTCAGACGGTCTTCAAGTTTCTTATACTTCTCATTGTCAGGAGGATACTGCTTGCTCATATAGTCTTCCTCTTTGTTTCGCCGCTCTTGTCTGAGAATTCAAGTTGTCTGACCCCCTTGACTAGACCTCTGTACCTTTTCCCTATATTGAGAATGCCAATGGTCTTCTTCTTTTTGGTGACGAGCTTTTTCAGATCTTTCTGACATTGGGCCAAATTGGTGAACATCTCTTGGAACTGAGCGTTCTGAGCCTGGAGATCTTTGACAGTCTGTTCGAGAGCCATTTCTGGTGAAATAAACAATGAGAGAATGACAAAATCGATCTTCAGAGTACCTGTTATGAAATGATATGCTATGATATGCAATATCATGCAATGCAATGTTTTCAAGGACCTTAGGAATTTAAATTTGGTAAACAAACAAGAACAAACTTTTTATTAGTTGACTTAGCAAGTACAAATGAGAGTTCAAACAATAAAAATGAGATTCCTAGAGCTTAGTTCTCCCGTGGACGCTTCCTCTTTGTGTTGACGTAGGTGTTAATGCTTTGTTCCCCGTGAAGTAGTTTTGTCAGCTCCAACACTTTTTTCTTGCTTGCATAGCATTGGGCTTCGAAGGTATCCCTTTCTTCTTTGAGTTGAATCCATGATCTCTTGAATTCTTCAAAATTAGTAGGCATGTCTGGATGAAGAATGGTGTAAGATTCATCACCTTCGGCAACAGGTTCTATAACTATTGGTAGGATAGCAGCATATGGCATCATGAGATTTTGAGCGTTAGCCTGCACCTATTTGAGGTAAGGTTCCCAAGGAATGTAATTTTTATGCCCCAAGGTCTTGGTATCAGTTTTCTTCACCATTCCCCAAGCGTGCACAAATCTTCGGCGATAACCTTGGAGATCGTTGTCGTAGTCAAACATAATGCCTTGGATAAGTATGAGGACCGTCTCTTCGAGCATAACCAAACTGTCGTAACGCTAAAGAAGGATTGTAAGTGATACCTCCCCTTATGCCAAGGAGTGGTAAATTAGGGAATTCTCCACAACGCTCAATGAAAGTGAAGTCCTTTTGAGAGTAGAGACACCAACGGATATTTGAGTGAGAGAGTGACATCAACCTTTGAGACCATTTCAACCTTTGTTCGTTCTTCATTACTGATTGAGGAAGGTGCTAAATAAACCACCTAGATAATAACGGTATGCAACACATGAAAGTCTCTTGCCTTTTCTTAGTACGAGTGTGGAGAGAATGCAGAATATCTCCATGTAAGGTAGGCACATGATTGTGAGTGAGGAATGTCTTGACGGTGTTCACGTCTATGAACTGATCTGGATTAGGAAATAGCACCAAACCATAGATTAGCAAAGCAAAAACGTCTTCGAAAGCGTGGAAACTCATAGCCTTTAGGAATTCTCGAGCTTTCTTTATCAGAAATTTGGAAAGCAACCCCTTAACTCCACTTCTTGTTTCCCAATTGTCTTCAATGTCTGGTTGCTTTAGATGTAACGCTGATGCAATATCTTTGAACTTCAGAACTTTTTCTGAACCGGTGAAAGGTATCTGATCAAGAATAGGTATCCTAAGTAGCTTAGAGAACTCTTCCAATGTAGGTACCAACTGATAGTCTGGGAAAGTAAAGCAATGATGCTTCGAATCAAAGAACTGGAATACGACGCTCATTATATCTTCTTCAAAACCTGAGGTAACCAAGTCGAGTAGGTAACCATGCCTTTTGATGAACTGAGCGTGATCGAGAATTTCTGAGACTAACTCCTTGAGTTGAGAAGGAATACCCACAAAGTTGATTCGGATAGTCTTCCTGGAAACCATAACCCTACAACACATAGCAAAGATAAATCCCTAGGTCCTTGAAATGGTTAGAAATGATATGATGTTATGATGTTATGATGTTATGATGTTATGATGTCATGATGTAATGTTAAAATAGCAAGCACAAGCAATTCACACAATAACCCTAGGTTTAAGGCTTGTATGAGGTATAGGTGTCTACCCTACTAGAGTTTAAGTTGGTTCAACCTGTCCTATAATAGTAACCGGGTTCTAGGAATCTCATATCACGGATCTTTCTTGCAGGCTTTATTTCAATACGACTACCAAGTGGTCGACCTAAACATCCCGAAAGTCTAATCTCAATGAGCGTAGCATCAAGTATCAACCAACCTCAGTCTACATCGAAGCCGGCTATCTCACTACCTTCTAATGGCCAAGATGGGTCAATTATGGTTCTAAAGTTGAGTTAGTGCTTATGACACCACGCAGACGCCAAATATTTCCTCAACTGAAAATGAGGAACATCAGGACATCCAAAGTGTCGCACTAACCGTAGCCATCATTTTAACCGTTTCGGTCTACGCCGGACAATCGCGATGATCTATTGCTACTTACCTAAGGAAACCTGGATCCGTGTGTAGGATCCCCCACAAATATAATACCCAAGCAACCCTTAAAAATAAAGCATACAAAGAAAACAGAAAGCAATAAAAGTTATTTATAGCCCTAAGGTAACCTCTCTTTAGGTAGTCTCCTCGGCAGAGTCGCCAGTTTTGTAACACGGTGGGAGAACTGACTTGTTTGTTTTGCATTTTATTCTAATGAAATACTAGATTTATACAATTGGTCCATCTATTTGTAATTTGCCATGACAACAAAATAGAAGACTTGGAATTGAAAGACTTGACCACTGTCATTGAATCTATTTCTAACCAAAGATTGTGTCAATTTCTCTCATGGGAGAACTCAATTGCAAACATCGCACCGGAGAGTTCAGTAAAGAAATAATAGGCTCTACCCAACCGCATAGCAAAAGCTTCCAAAAAAACACCATCATTATTTCTCGCAATGCCTCCACAAGTCGAATTACTAGAAGAAGTGTAACACTGTGGGAGAACTGACTTGTTTGTTTTGCGTTTTATCGCAAATTTCACGGATAGCAAGAGTCGCCACCGACTTTTCTTTTATCCAATAAAGGAAAGGTGAAAAGAACAGGAAAAGACCTTCGTTAGATTATGAGTACGGGAGGTAATTATGAAAAGGGAAGGTATTAGCACCCTTTCCATCCGTAGTTATCTACGGGCTCTTAATTGCTTAGCTCACTTTTGAAAAACTGCTTTCTGTGTTTGTGTAGTTTGAAAAGTATTTTGGAAAAGTTATTTCGCTTTGACTTCGTAATGATTCTCGTTGGAATGTATACGAAGTGTTCATAAATGTTTGTTTGGAAAATGTTTAACTTTGTAATGATTCTCGCTGGAAAGTATACAAAGTGTTTTTGAAAGTATTTCTGAAAATAGTGTGAGGTGTAAAAAGTGATTTGTTTAATTGGAGCAAGCAATGGAGTCTTATTTACCTACTCAGATTGGTCGTTTCTTGTTATTTTTCCTTCTTCTTTAGAATAAGGCTACCCATACCATTAGTTGGTAGGTAACTTTATCTGTTGGATGTGAAGGGACAATCGTAGGGTCACCGTATGGTCATTGAAGGCAGCATGTAAGGATACCTTAGCAATTTTGTAGGAACGATCATCACTTATTCGTAGGAAAAAATCGAGGGAAGAGATTATATATTCGTAGGCAACATCGAGGGTCATCGAGGGACTATTATCTTTGTATCAGAGGGACTATGATGATATTATTCGTAAGCGTCTTTGTTAATGGTACCCCTACGTTCGAGGGACATGACCATTGTTTATTCGTAAGGCAACAAGAGAGGATACCCTAAGGGGGTGCAAGTGTGATATAGTGTTTTAAGTTCAGATTTTTTGGTCTAGAATAAGGGTGATCTAAGATTTCTTTTAGTCTTGCCATACAAACCCTAATTACTAGCAGTTAAATATATACAGTTATAGGGTGTAGAAAGTAAAGGTGCGGAAAGTAAATGTCCTACGCTATTACATGGCTTTGGAGCAGTTACATAATATAGGTGCGGAAAGTAAAACCCTAATTAAACTATTACATCCCATGAGTAGTTACATAATAGTAAAAAATGTGTGAGAAAATAAACCCTAGCTATTACAACTTGTGAGCAGTTACAATAATCGAAAAAATTATCGTGGAAAGGATTAAATTGAAATAAGAGAAGATAATGTTAGTAAAAAAGTTTTTTATGTTAGAAAAAATATTTTAGGGTTAGTAAACCTATTTGAAAGAAAGAAAATATTTTGTGTGAATTTTTTGGATCAAATTTATTTGAGAAAAATAATTAAAGTCTAATTTTATGGTTAATTAAACAATTAATTAAAATAAAAGAGAAAAAAAAAAGATTTTTTTTGTATCAAAAATTAAATAATTATTTTATTTACCTAATTCTGAAAATAAAAATATTTTTGTGATTTTTTGTTGACTTTTAGAAAATATTTTAAAAGAATTAAAATAAATAAAAGAAATTGAAAAGAAATTAGAAAGAAAACATGAAAATAGGTTAGTTTTGGAAAGTGGTAAAAATATATGGGGTAGCCAGGAATCGACCCCTGCCCCAAAGGTCAAACGCGTGCCTCCCTTGCCAACTGAGCTGTGTGGATTATTTGTTAGTAAACGAAACAAAATTAATATATATTAAACTTAAATTTTAAAAATATATTAACCAAAACACGCGCGAAAGGGGCTTCGTCCTCGATTTGAAATTCTGAAGCCTATACCGACGGCCAAATTGTATGTAAAGCTTTTACCTACGGATTTCATCCGTAGCAACATCCCTGCAAAAATCAAAACTTGAAAAATACGAATGATAAATGAGATGTGAGACCATGGATCGATTGGAATTGGTCCTCTGAACATAATGGTGCCCATGGTTTGGTCCAATTTTGTATATTTTGGAAAACCCCAATTTGGAGCTTGGAACCCTAACCATGGAAAGTCACGATCCCTGCACTTAAACTTAAATCAAATGACCCATATAGCTTCGAAACTTCATCACAAACACAAATATATGGTCAAATACAATTAAAGATGCATGTATGTTCAAAATCGAAATTCAAAAATATAAATCAAACAGTGATCGTGTTCTTGGTGTTCTGGGTGTTTCGATCGATGGTGATAGCCTGGTCAACTTCAGAAAACACCAAGGAATTGATTGGAATGCTTTGTTTGGCTTGAATTGAAGCAAAACTTTGGCTGGAAGTTGTTTAAATGGCACGAAATTTTGAGACTTGGCTAGGGTTCTTGAGGCTGCAAAAAATGTGTCCTTGGCATCAGGAAATCTTGTGTATATATAATAGAAGCAAATTAGGTCAAGAGATGTGAAGAAAATATATGGCATTGATGAAAAGATATTTGATTTTTCAATCATCCAAATTTGCATCTAAGGTTTCAAATTTTGTATCAATCTCATGTAAATCATATATTTTCGAAATTTCCAGCTACTGATGAGTATCTTGGACCTCAAGAATGACAAATATCCAGCCTTGCATCAATTAATTTGAATTTTAGTATTTTATTTTAATTAAAATTGGATTTAAATGAATAAAATCCAAAATAAATAAAAATAAAATAAAGGAGGCGTGACCTTGGTCTTGGAGGTCATAGATAATCTCAAAAACAAGTTTGGATCACAAAAACTTAGGCCCATTTGGAAAAAAAATTGAATTTGCTAAGTATTTTTCTTCATGCACTTCTTCAAAAATGTCAAACTTGCACATTTTGTATCTTGCTTAATTTTCAACATTTTGAAGTGTTCTTGGACTTTTTAAAAAGTTCAAGATGTCCTATAAACAATCTTTTTGGTTTCATCTTCATTGAAGTTCCCATGCTCATGTAAACTTTTTTGCAAAAATGTGACATTTTGTTGATCTTCAGGAGGACCTATAATGTCTTGATCCGTAACTCTCAAATGAAGCATTTTTGGACAAAGCTTGTGAGACATGAAGTTGTAGATAGTTGATTTCTCTTTAAAATGAGATTTGGTAGAAATTTTTTTGATAAGGTATGTGAAAGTTATGCCTGGTCAAAGTTCTGTTGACTTTTTTTCAAAAAACCCTAATTTGGAAACTTTGACTTTTGATCAAATCTTGAGTTTTCTTGATGAATCATGATCAACCCTTGATCAAATGATGAATGTGACTTCAAAATCTTGATTTTGACCAAAAATGATGAAGTTTGGCTGTATATTGACCACAATTGACTTTTTGTCCAATACAACTTAATTTCAACCATCTGAGCAATTGACTAGCAAACTTGAGTTGTGAGGCTTGAAACTCGACATGGTGATACCTTGAGACATATGAGGAGGTGTGATGACCACTTGAAGCATTAGAACTCATCTTTGACTTGAGAGAATCAAAACCCTAGTTGTGGGTTGATTGCTTAAGAGAGGGTTCATCTGGTCAACCCTTGAGAAATTCTAAGTATAGAGATGTGGAGTGTCTTGAAAAATAGGAGGGCAAATTTTGGGGTATAACAAGGAGAAACCATGGCTCCATCACAATTAATGTTTATCCAATTTCAAGGATAGGGCTTCCAGATGACCTCTATAAATTTAGGGGCATTAGGGAGATGAATGATAACCAGAAAATTCTTAAGCAACACAAAACCCCGCATATTCAAGAATGCAACATCCGTCATGCTACCAGCTATGGAGACTACATCAAGAATAAAAGAAATCAAAAAATATATGCTAGGGGTAATATTTTGGAATCTAAATATGTTAGGAGATTTCCAAATAGAATTGAAAAGAAAGATAATAATTGACCTGCAAGTGACTCTAACTGTCCCGAGAAATTCTTGCTAAGGATATCACCAATTTCAGACCAACCATGAATAGAACCATGATAGTTCATTTGATTTTCAACCAACGCCAAAGCTGAACAACAAAACTACATTTGAAAAACAAATGTTGAGATGATTCTTCTACCACTTTACACAAGTCACATCGAGACGGGAAAGCAAAAATTCTTCTTTTACATTGGTCATCGGTAGAACGCTTGTTGTGGAGAAGTTTTTATACCAAACAAGAATTCGACGGAGGAATAGATTTAGACCATAACCAAATCCACCAATCCTTACGAATTCCTTTCGATATCTTGAGCTCAAAGGCAAATTTAAGAGAAATGTCCCTATTAAAAGAATGATTCCAAACTCTATTCACCAAGTGACTTCATAGTGATCACTTTCATACTCTTTCCACCAAACTAGGATTGTATAACATACATTACAAATTAAGAGGGTGTTAAACACAATCTATTCAAAAGACTAACTTCCCTCTCCTACTTTTATAGGCCACTTATTCTATTAAATTGGACTCAATCAAATTAGTGAAATGTTTATTCATTTGTTTTATTTTCTTTGTTTTTTGATAATGGCATTTGCCTCTCTGCGTTGACATTGTAACGCATTGTTTGGGTTGTGCTTTATTGCCTTTATAGCGGCAAAGACACCATGTTTTTGTTGGAATAATATGCAAGTGTGAGTAAGTAAGAAAATAGTCTCACATTGAATAGAAATGTGGAGACTTAAGCATATATAAGAACCCACTTACCTATCACCTTAAGGTTTTAGGTGAACAAGTGGTGTGTCTCTCACAAGGGTGATTGTTCCTCAATTTTATATCAATGTTGTTTTAGGTGGACAAATAGTGTATTTCTCACAAAAGTATTTATTCCTACACTATGTACCAGTACCCCTAGCAACTCCCTCTAACCGTTTTTAAACTAAAATTCACCATTTTTTTAAAAAAATCTATTATCTAACATTTACTGATGGATTGCACAATCTTCCGAAAATACCCTTCAATTCAATTTTATTTACACTGCAAACTGGACAACAAGGGAATTAGCAAATTCACCCTTACAAAGTTCCTACTTTCTCATTTCAGTCAACATGTGTTGCACTATGATTGGACAGAATTAATTTAACATTTTTCCCTTCAACATAGCAAGTCTTTCTTCTTTCATTATCTCACATTGAAAATGTTGTCCAAGCTTTTTCTCCCGTCTTCTCTTCTCTAACTTTCTTCATGAAACCCTAAAGTCGTCGCCGCTCTTTCTCCCACGATTTACGGCCACCATCACTTTCAATGAAAAATCAAAGGCATATTTGCACTTCTCATCTCACGATCTTCCTAATGAGACCTTTTTTCATGAAACCCTAAAATTGCCGCCGCCTTTTCTGACTCAAGGTATGTCGGTATGCGTTTGACTTCAATCGAGTTTCATCTTTTTCTGGTTTTTATGTTTTCATTTTTGCTGACAAATGTAAAGGATTACCCCCTTGAAATACTGTTGTTTCAAATGATTTAGATTTTTCCTGTGATATAGCTGAAGTTTGGAACTTATTCATGTTTTTGCAGGTGTAAGTAATCTCTTAGATTTTTCTTTTGCGTGGTGTACATAAAAGAGAGGTAGAAAACATGTATGGCTTTATTCAACTCACCTTCTACTATTTTCTGTAAATCTTGCTCTAAAACCAACTTCTTCTAAAATAAAATTTTCCTTGATGGTATCTATTTTAGAGTTAGATGAGTCATTTCAGTTTTATATATGCACATCTTGTGTTTGATAAAATTGTGTAGGATTCTCAACAACATTGGCATCATTAGGTTTGATATTTTTTAATTCATGAATGTTTTATTAAATTTTGTTATTTGTTTGGAAAAAGTAGAAGGTAAAGACCATGATTAAGACATGATGTTTATATAAATTCTTTAAATCTGTCATAGTTATTGATGAATAGACCATGACTAACCAAAAAATTATATTTTCTTTATCTTCAATTTGAAAGAAGTATATTTTACCATATAATGATGTTGCTTATATCCACTGGGTATTTTTGCTCTTGATAAATTCACAGCTTCTAATCTTGAGTAATTTTTCGCCACTTTTCTTCTCTTATGGCTTTTATGACAACAAACCTGTTTATTTTTACGGAAAAAAAATCAATTGGCTCAATATCTCCTTGGTGCAGATGTACACAGTGCTATTATTATAGGTTTGAGCATACTCTTTTACTTTTTTGCTGCTTAGCCACTAGAGGGCTCTGCTTCATCATTCATACCAGAATTTTGATAGCTGCAATATTTCTGTATTATGAACTATTCTTAGGTTCTGATTAGTGAGTGATCTTTTAAATAGGTGAAGTCTCATCTAGATATTTATGAAGCATATGTTCCCATGACATATAGTGAATATTTGGAAAAGATGTCTAGGTAATAACTTTTACTCTTAGATGCTCGTCATCGCGGAAAAGGTTTTTTGAACTTGATTCTCAGTTTTGATCACCAAATGAAATTTTAATTATGTATTTGAAGGTTCTTACGGGACGAATGATCTATAAGTTGAATGTCCCAAATTTATATTTATAGTCTACAAATATTCTCACTCTTAAATATATGAGTAAATTTTCACTAAATTTTCACACCATGGTTTGAGGGTGTTGCATGTGTATATGTGCTGCAAATGTTGTTGCTATTGTATTCTACTTTTTGGTTGATTGTGCAGCTTTCTTGAATGAAATATAGTTTGTTTTCAACATACATTCTCTAATATATATTTTAGTCATGTGCTTAAATTGCATTAGATGGTAAGAAAGATGCGCACACATCAACCTCTCACCCCAAGATAGGTGCAAAGACTCCAAGCATTGAAGACAAATCTCTCAAGTCTGCAGGACATGTCTCTTGCAGTAGTTGCAGCAAGTATGTTGAATTTAACCTAAACCTGATAATTAATTTCTTATTTTTAGGTGGTCTGTGATTAAGTTTTTAGCTTGATGTTGTTGTTACTGCGTAAGTATATGAAGTATACATACTATTCAAATTGAAAGTGTCTATATTATTATTGAATTGCTTTTAACATTTAAACACATTTTTATGGCAGGTTTCTCCATACATTCGGAAAGGGTTCTTCACTAACAACATACCTAGGGAATGAAGAACATTTTTGTCTTAATATTAAATTACCAAAAAGCACTTTTAATCACTTATAGTATGAGATCCTTCTAAACTCAAGCATTTCTCCACATTGGTTATGTAATTGACCTTTCCATTAATATGTGTTCTCATTTGTTTAAAAAGCAGTATCAAAAGGATATATAGATTAATTATATAGTAGCACAGTCAATTTTTTAACAAATTTTGAGAAGAAAAACTATTTATCTCTGTTCAAAGTGGTTATATAGATTCAGTATTGAATTTATTGGGAACTAAAATATGAGTAAATGGGTTTTGCATTGTTGAACTTTTTGGGTTTATGTCCCTCTCAATTCCATTTTTTAGTTTTAATACAATTTAAAATTTATTTACATCAATTTACATATTGAGTAAATCAACACTATCTAATTGAATTATTTTATTTATCTCACGGGTCACTAATTATTTTATTTTTTTAATTTCAATCAAATTAATATTTTATTTTACTTTATTCAATAATAATACATAATCATTTACACAACTAACTTTTTATCTTTTAGCTTATGAATCAATATTAAATTATTATCTTTATTTAAAGACAATTATTATTTTCAAATGTCACATTCTTTTTCTTTCTCTATATTCCAAGTTTTTATTTAAAATATTTAATGCAAAATTAAAATTGTATTTTATTTCATTCAATAATAATACATAAGTCATTCACACATTTAGTTTTTTTATCTTGGGTCACTTTCAAATCATTACCTTTATTTATTTAAAGACAAATTTATTATTTTCAAATGTCACATTTTTTTTCTTTCTTCATATCTCAAGTTTTTTAAAAAAAATATTTAATACAAAAATTAAAATTGTATTTTATTTCATTATAATAATACATAAGTCATTCACATAACTAACTTTTTATCTTACGGGTCACTTTCAAATTATTATTTTTATTTAAAGACAAAATTATTATTTTTAAATGTCACATTTTTTTCTCTCCATATCCCAAGTTTTTTTTTAAATATTTAATACAATTGAGTTTATATAATAATTGTTTATTTTACAATTATGTAATTCAATTTAAATTTACATGTGTATTTAAATACATCATTTGACAAATTTACCATTATTTTTTATTATAATCATATTAATTGTTTTTAAGATTTTGATTTTATAATTTATCATTGTATTTTTTTAATATAAATGAGCATGTATATCTAAAAAAATTATTCCTACCATATTAAAATAAATTCACCCGTGCAGGAGCACGGGTACGTGACTAGTTAAAATTAAAATAATATAATGAGAGAAAATATAAAGAGGGAGAAAAAGAAAAAGGCCTTAATGAGTAAAGACACTAAGCCCTGCCCCCATTGCTCACCTACTCATTCAGAGGTTAAAGAGCTAGTCGATACTAAGACACACAATCAGCTGTAGCACTAGAAAAACAAAATTGTTTTGTTGCTTTAGAATTATACTAGTATATGTGCAGACAAAAATATTGTAGGTATCCAAAGTCCAAACAAATTACTTGCCACCACGAAACTCCGTCGAGTACTTCCACTCACCGAGACAAAATGTTCTTCTATATATATATATATATATATATATATATATATATATATATATATATATATATATATATATAAAAAGATCAAATTACACTCCAAGAGTTATACCACGAGTTATATCTGCTCAAAACGCTATTTCAATTAATATTTTTAAAATTAACTGTTGAATTAAAACATATCATCATATATATATATATATATATATATATATATATATATATATATATATATATATATATATATATATATATATATATATATATATATATATATATATATATATATATATATATATATATATATATATATATATATATATATATATATATATATATATATATATATATATATATATATACGTTTCACTAATAGATAAAAATAAATATTAAAAAATATTTTTTTTATTATGAGTAAAGAAAACTTACAACCGTGATAAAAAGGTTATTTATAATAAGCAGGATGTGCTCGACATTTTAAAAAAAAAAACTTAAAAATATATTTACTTGAGTAGGTTGAGTCATCAAACACTTTTAAAATGTAGTATTTGGTTTAAGTGATAAATTGACCTGTCCGTATCCATTAAGACAACTAGTCGCAATCAAATTGGAAAAATGATTGAACAAAACTGAATGTTAATTTTGATAAAGAGAAATGTCGTGACTGCATTATTGAAGCAGAAAGTACTCACGGAAAATGGATTTTGAAATAAATGAATTTTTGTGTATTTTTCAAAAATAGTTTTAAAAAAGAAAGGTAAATATAGGGATGATATTTATAAGAGAGTTCAAAATAACAATCCTAATGTGTGTTTAGAAAAACACAAAAGCACGGTGAAAAACTATAGTAGGTGAGAAGTTACAAAAAGCAGCTTCATACAATTAAAGCGAGAAGGATCCAAAAGCACGTTGCGGTGGGGAAAAAAAACAGTTTCAAACACTCATTATATCTCAAATTTTTCTATGATCCAAATTTTTCTCAAATTCAAGTCGAGAGAGGTTATGAGAAAGAAGGTTTGTAGACATTTGAAAAAGAGAATGAATTGAAATGGATAAAAAAAATAGCATTGCTTGAATACTTTAGAGTTTTGTTTACTATGGATAGTTTTCAGATAAAATTAATTTGAAATTTACAATATTCAACAAATTTTAAACATTAAATCATTAAATAATAGTTAAATATTCAACAATTTTTCAAATAACATATTGCTAAAAAACAAGGCAAACATTAGTGGTTGGATATATAATTTGTGACCCTTGATTTTTTAATAAATTAATTAAAGTTTTGTTTAAAATTAAATAATAAAAAAACAGATTAAAAGACTTTGAGACGAGCAGAATGTCAAGAAAAATAAATAAATTATAAAAATAAAATTAAATAATTTTTTATCTAGAATATTAAATAAACACTTGTTATTAATATATTTTTAATACTAAAATTATTTTAATAAAATATATTAAATTTAAAGAATAAATGTAAATTTTAAAAATTCTCAAAAACATCATTGGGGGCATAAATTTGAGTTCTCATAAATTTTAAAAAAAGAAATGTATACCAAAAGTCTTTTAAAACGCTTTTTTAAAAAAAAAAACTTTAGTGTATCTTTTTTCTTTTTTCAAAACTCTTGTTTCTTTCCAACTCTCAAATATAAAATAAAATGGAAGAGAATGAAGCACGTCATAGGGCCATATTTATTGGTCGAGAGATAAACAACATAACAAATTCCATTTCTAGTAAGGAGTGTGGAAATTGTATTTCAATTATGTGATTATATTGTCACAAAAGAAGCAAGATAAATTGCGGCTATTAATAAGCATTATAGACTAGTCAATTTTTACACTGGCCACCCTAAAGACAATGATAAGATAGTACCTAATAAAAAAGCAGATGTGTTATCCCATAGATTTTAAGAAAACGCGATGTTATGAAAATTTTGATTTTGTCCAATTATAATAAAAGGATAGTTATTGGAAATAACCACTAAATTCTTTCGAAACCATGTTAAAATTAATTTAATCTTAAAGATATTATGGACGAATTGCGTCAAGCTTCAATCATAGAAATTTGACATTAAATGTTGTTAATGTGTCATGGTTGAAAGACACATCCATTTAAAAAAAATTATTTTTGTTGATTTTTCCATAATTTTTCTATTGTTCTAATGGACCTTTCATTCTCCTCAATGTATTGAGCAATGAAAAGTCACATTTATTACTCTTATCATCGCACACAATTCAACCTATCCCTATCATCATCGCCTTCACCAAAATAACATTTATTTCTCTCTGAAAATCATAATGAGAATTACAGTTTCAATTAAAGATTCGAGTATCTAAACCTTCTCTCTGAATTCTTAACCTTCTTTTTTAACTATCTTCATTCGTTGTTGTCGATAGTCCTAAAGGCTTCGCCGCCGGAAATTAAGGTAAACCTTCTTTTGTCACTTGAATATGTACTTGATTTGGGCGATGAGATTGGAAAGAAGAAAATGGAATTTGATGTTGAATCTGAGGGCTGAAAGGAGATATTCGATCTTCCATCTTTCATCTTACATTTTTTTGTATTTCTATATGCTTTTATGATCGAAAGTTCTCATCCTATGTTAATTTTGAGGATTTTTATGATGAACACAGTAAAATCATATGAAAAAATAATACAATCGATAATCACCAAAGTGAAAGCAAGACAAATCTTTAATATATAGCAGAGGAATTCCATACGTTGAAGTCGATTTGTATACTAACAAAGTTGTATTTCGTGCATTTGCTCCCTCCAACAACTCATATGGAATATAAGCTTTGAATTAATCTATTTGCAATTCATTATCATTCATTCAGATGCATTCAAATTGATTTTTATTGATTCAGTAATAATTGTGACCATTGTTTGTAGAATTTTTTATAATTATTTGTTAATATTATTAAGAAAAGCTATAGCTTAATATAATTTGTCATTGATTTAGTAATAGTTGTGTCTATTTAGTTTGATGATTGATTTCAGTTCTACATACCTTATGTGATTTAGTTCTTTTTTTATTTTTGTTATCTCAGTTGGTTTTGCTTCTGTCAAAATTTTCTCTTGGAAACTCTTCTCTTTTACTTATGATTTTTGTTCCTCTTTCTATGGTTTGTGAGCCTTATTTGACTATATTTAATGTAGTTTCTACTCTCCCTTTTTTGTTTTCGAGTTCCAATGTCTTTTTTTTTTGTAAATTATGATATTGCAAGTTGTTAAATGTTTGCATATTATCTTTAAGTTTGTGTTATTTTTGTTATTTGGAATGAGGAACTCAAGAGTACTACTATAAAAATGGCTGAGCATAGTAATTCTCAATACTCCTGAGATTGAGAAACGAACCAAAAGAGAGTTTTTTGAAGCGTTTCGTCAAGAACTTGAGAACATGATTAATTAGCTTACGTGACAAGTTTGGTCACAATGCACAGTCATGTAAAAGCACTAGTCATGATCCAAATGGTCTCAAAAGAAAGGTATGATATATATATGTCATATAATTGTTTACTTGTTGTGAGCGTATGATACATATGTATGTTATGTCATATAACTGTATATATGTTGTTTTTTAATAGAAAAAGGTCAAGACACAACCAACTTAAACTGGTACAAGTCAAACTGATGAATATGTTACAACTCAAACTGGTGGAAATCAAAATGATGCCACCCAAACTCCTGCAAGTCAAACTGATGCCATTCTAAGTACTGCAAATCAAAATGATGTCACTCTAGCTGATACAACTCAAACTAATGCCTTTCCTACTGATGACACTCAAACTGTTGCAAATAAAAATGATGCAATTCCAAATGATGCAACTCCAAATGATGTCATTCCAAATGCTGCAACTCAAACTGATTACTTTGATGGCATAATTGATGACATAATTTCAAGCCTACCGGACATCACCACATCTCAGGCACATGCTGAAGTATGCAAAACTACCAACAAAAAAAAGAGGGAAAGAGGTGAAGCGATTGAAAATGAGTTCTAGTTATAAAAAATAAAAAAAAACCATTCACAGGGTCTGGATCAAACAGTGACCAGCCTATGTCTATGACAGATGAAGAATAGGGAAGAGGTTCACAAAGAGCAAGGAAGAAACTTAGGAAATAGAATGTTATGACTTTATTATGAATATGTTATGATTAGTATGTTGGAACCCTTTAACTGCTTTAAGTATGCTCAGACCTTATGTATTGTTCAATCTTTTGTGTACTACATTTTGCTTATGGCCAATGTAAGGCTTGTGTGTAATGCTTATGGTCAAAGTAAGGCTTATAACCTTATGTAATGTCTACTACATTTTGTGAAAGGATTATGCCCAATGTTATGTACTGCATTATTTCTTCTGTTATTATTATGCCTTATGTCATTCTTATGGCTTCATTTCAACATTTATCAACTCATTAAAAACATCATATTACATAAATTATAAACAAAATTCATAATAGCTTATAACAACAAAATCCATGATAGCTTATAACAAAATTCATGATAGCTTAAAACATCATATGACATAACTTGTAAACAACATATTGCATTAATAAACTTAACTGAGTTTTACATAACTTATAACAACAAAAATCCATGACAGCTTTTACAACAAAAATCCATGACAGCTTTTACAACAAAATAACAAAATCCTAATTCTACACTTTTGTTACATAAACTTGTACACCACTTCCAACAAAATCCAACACAACCATAAGGCCAGTTTCATTTGAACATTCTTCTTCTGCATAATGTCAAGCTTCAACTTGGCTTTTTCTAGCTTTTTTACTGTTAATTCAAACTTCAATTCAGACTCTGCAAACACAAAATGCATATAATTCAATGGCATGAAAATTGTATTCAAATTATATACGTAAATCACGAAACTACTTACCCCTACATTACAAAATTTCCAAAACTTCCTATTTCTGTTTTGCATTGTATGCGCGACCCACATCTTCATAGGCCGATAACAACCACACTTGGGAACGCTTGAAATCTCAAAGAAATTGGTGCTTCCATGGCTGCTACTTGGATCCATGTCTCTGACAGATGACCAAGTAGAAAACGACAACGCAACCCTAGGGTAGTTGACAATGAAGGGGATGATGAAATGGTGACGAAGTAGAAGATGATAGCGCAACCCTAGGTTTTCTGAGTTTTGAATTGGTAAAATGAAGTCGGGAACAAGGAAGAAGATGTGTTGCCATTTCAACGTGGCAAATTTTAAACATTAATTAGCAATGTAACATACACGTAGGATGGTAACTTGTGATCTTAGGTAAAAAAATGGTTCAGGGTGTAAAGTGTTGGAATCTTTATTTGGTAAGGTCTGCGCAACAAAAAAATATTTTCAGGGGGCAAAACCAAAACACGCTTATTTGGCAGGGGATAAAAGGTATTTAACCCTTAAATATTCAAGTCTTAAATGCACTTTTGACCCCCTATATTAAAAGCTAATGTTTTGGTCCCTAAACTTTAACTCACTCGGGATTACATTGATCCTCTCTAGTTTTGAATACGTGGCATCCTTATTAATGACATGACACTATTATAGTAACTCTATGTTAGATGAACACACATTGTAGGGAGTTACTGTAATAGTGTCATGTCATTAATAAGGTCGCCGTGTATGCAAAATTATAGGGGAACTAACAAAATCTCGAGTGAGAGAAAGTCTAGGGACCAAAAAGTTGACTTTTAAAATAGGGGGAGTAAAACTTAAAAAACTTGAAAATAGGGGGACCAAATGTGCATTTAAACCAATATTCAATTACTGTAATTTTTTTGATATATTTCCTCATGTAATTGTAGGATGAAAACACACTTGTTGAGCTTATTGATGCAATGATGAAGTCTGGAATTTTATTTTGAGATATTTAAACATGTTTTGTTTTAACATGTTTAATGTAAGAAATCATAACTTTACAACATAACATAAGTAACATCTTGCATTTTCAAGTTTATTATAAGTACAGATCAATGCTTAAAAACTTATGCATGATTTAACATTTTTAATGTAAGAAATCACTACAAGAAATTTGATATTTACCAACGAAACAAATTCGTTGGTAAAAGTCAAACAACCGTTGGAAAAGGTCTAAAAACCTATACCAACTGACATTAGTTTCCATCAACTATAATTTCCTATACCAACAGCTTTTTTCCGTCCCAATATCTTATATCAATGGCAATTTTTAAAGGTTGGAAAAAATTTATTGGCTATAGCAACAACTATTTCTCTATTTAATACTTTATCCACCACGTATTTCCGTTGGTATAAGACTAAGTTAGCCGTTGGTAAATGTCAATTTTTTTGTCTCAAATTTTTCTTTCCCACAATTAATGTTTTCTAATAAAATCAAATTTTGCCAATACTTTGATGCACCACACATAACACATAATTTGAATGAACATCAAATAAAATTTTAATTATATTAACAAAATAGTAAGTCTTACAAACATATCAAAATAACAAAGTAATGTCAATTATATAATAACAACCACTAAAATAGATGTTACGACAACAAAAAACACAAAACATATCTAAGATATAAAGCATTCTCTAATCTTCCTCTCTTCCATCTTCATCCGTGTATAGACTTCGAAAATTTGTTTGGGTTGGAGCACTAGCAGTATCTGTAGCCTATTAAAAAAAATTTACAAACTCAACTTAATAAATGTTTTTATAATATTCGAAATATGAACTCGAAGAGTATATTCTAGTAAAATATTCTAGTATTTTTTAAGTTTTACGTTACAACTCTTGTAGTGAATATGGATGATATTCTCAACTCAAAATATTAAAGTATTATCTTTAACACATTTATATGGATGCTCAATAGGATTGTCTCTGCCTGGTATGAATACTACCAAGATAATATCTATTATTTCAATAAGATATCACCTAGCTTATTGGCTATACAAACTCTTCAATGTTTTGAGAGAGATAGGAACTTTGATGCTCTTAAAATCAGAAGGTTTAAGGTGACTAACCACTACTACAAATAACACTTGTAATATCGGACGCGAAATATGTTTTACCTCGGCAACCCAGTCGAGGTTACTAAGGTTTTCATGGGAAGTCTGCACTTAACACTTCGGTGTTTTTAACACTGAGATTATTATTGAAAAGGCCATGGGTTCGATCCCTAGGAACTGCATATTTTTATTTTATTTTATTTTATTACACACTTTATATAGCTATCAGTTTATTTATAATCCTGGATAAAATGGTATTCGTTTTACCTCAGTTTTAGAGAATAACCGAGAGGTTTATAATTTAGCTTTTTGGCTATATCTATCAATTTCATTGACCCACTGTATTATTCTTTGTCTGTATCATTTTCACTGGCCTGTATCATATCATTATAATAAATCTATTAGCCTGCCAATATTATTTTACACAGAAACTACAAAATATGTAACATAATTGAAATAATGTCATATATCATTTATATACAAAATAACATTGTTATCATCAAGATGAAATAAAAAAAACTCTGTTCATATACAAAATAACAATGTTATCATCAAGACAAAATAAGAAAACCTTTGTTCATATACAAAATAGCATTGTTAGCAACCAACAAAAACTATTTTTCTTGTTCTCGAGCTTCATAATGAGATATGGAGACACTGACCCAACGAGATCGGATGTCATCAATTCCTCTGTTGAATACGGTTTTTGGTTTCTAAGCTCCTACGATTAGAACAAAATTTAATCTAAAAACAACAAAATTAGTTTAAGAAGTATACATGACATGGATTAAGCTAATCCCTTATTCTTCATAAATCCTTGTGTAATGCCATCAGAGACCATATGGAGCATATATCTCATGATATAATATCCACAAGAATGAAAATCGGCTTGTTTACGCTACTACAAATAATTTTGATTTATTAATGTCACAATAATACACACAATTAATAGAATGTCAAATAGAACAATTACTATACTTACTCTTGAGTAATGAAAGATTGGCTTTCTACCTATTAAATTTCTTTTTTGCGCATTATATTCCTCCATCACTCTACAAGTGTAGGTTAAAATTAAACATGACATGAAACCTCTTCAATTCTAAAGTTAAATTTGAGTATAAGAAATAAAACAACTTACCCATTCAAAGCGTTGATCAAAGCGTGTGAATCTATACTTCATATGACAAGTAGTTGCCAATGTTAAAATCACAATAATATTATTTTTCTTTTGTACATAATGACAAGAATCGTGACAATCTTATCAAGATAAAAGAATACTTCATGGATGTACTTCAAAACTCAAGAATGTATATATCAACAAGCTTTATGAGTTCATCTTCCATCTAAATTTAATTAATTTAAAACCCATACTAATGGATTCACTACAGCAACAGATGAATATCAAATCTAATTCTAAAAATATAACAATTTGTAGAAATAGATTAGCAGATGTATGTTTTAAACCGAGTAGGGAGCATTTACTAGAAGCACCTTTAGTGAGAGACACACACATTAAGGTGATTACTTATAAAGTATTCAGTGGGACTTCTTCCTCACTTATAAGTTTCATTTTCCACATGTAACTTCTCAACACTATCTCATAGGCTCATGAAACATTTACATTTCACAACAACCTTTAAGGTGATAGGTGTGGATTCCTCACTTATAAATTGTTCATTCTTCATTTTTTAACCAATGTGGAATCAATACTTGTGGAACGATTTTACAAAATTATGAACAACAATGAACAACAATGGCAAATGCATGAACTTCCAACACTAATTGTATTTATATATATATATATATATATATATATATATATATATATATATATATATATATATAGAGAGAGACTTTTATTAATTTTTTAAAAATAATTTTTGAATAATATATATAAATTATATTCTATTTATATTTAAAAAATCCATTCTATAATAAATCCATTTGTTATTAAATTTATATAAAAATATAATATATTATTATTTGTGTCTAGTTCTATTAATTTTTATTTTACTTTATAAAAGTATTATTATAAAAATATATATTATAAAATTTTATTTTATAATAATAAATTAAAGCCTAAAAAATTTAATATTTTTCCAGGGGCTCTAAAATGTCGGGTCCGACCCTAGATTCAATATTCGGTATCATCATCTCTAGTCTCTGAAGGCTATCTTGATTTGATGGTGAGAGTTCAAATTGTCCTGGTTGGCAGAAAAACAATGTGTCGCGTTTGTATCACACGTAACTTTTTCAACTACATTCTCTTGAATTTACATTTTTGAATTTGTAAGGCTGAGTATACCCAACAAACTCAATGTCTACATCATAAAAACAACATAAATACAATCCAAAATTGAAATACGCAGACAATAACAACAACAAAATATAGCTTATACCTCAAGAACATTGTGGGTACACTTCTGAGTCCTCTTCTTGCGATTCATCCTTTCTCGCTCCTCTTGCTCCTTCTGGACACTCTCTCGCGCCTCCAACAATAACTTCTCGCTCTCCTCCTCCAAAAACTTCTCATGCACCATTTGCAACAACTCTCTCCCTCTCTCTCTCTCATCATCATCCAAGAACTTCTCTTGCACCGTCTGCCACAACCTCCACCTCTCCTCCTCCAAGAACCTTTCCCACAACTTATCTCTTTGCTCCCCTAACTTAACAACAACAATCTCTTCAACCACTCTCTTAATCATTTTCTCTCTAGATGATTGACCGCATCCAAAATATGCCTTGAAGCCAATGCCTCTACCAAGACCACAGACACACCCAGGATGCTCCTCTGTTCTAATCGCTTATACCAAGATGTCGTGACAACCTTGTAAAGTAAAGAGGTCGACTTTGGTTTACAACACGTTAAATTTTATCTTTACTAAATTGATTTAACTAAAATAAATATTCTTAAAAAAAAAGTATCTAATTACAATCCTTTGAGCCACTTCGCACGTAGCTTCTGATGTGTATCACCTCCTTTTCTTTGGCATGCCTTCTTCTATTTATCATGGCGTGATGGCGGAGATGAACTTCAATCAAGACTTATAGAATCTCTCAGCTCTTCTTTCATTTTTTTCTTTTTTTGTCCATGGATTTTTTTTCCAATTCTTCGATATCCTCCACGAGACAACTTATGTGGATAGATATTTCTAGCTCGGTTTTCCCTTTCTTTTTGGCTCTTTGCCAAGAATTCGAGAGTTCTACGAGACTCTACAAATTTCTCCGAGTAGATTTATTAATAAATGAATATAACTCATATAGAGGTTTTTCTTTATCTTCTCCATGTTTAATATAATCATGGGTGAGTTGTGTCTTAAAATCCCTCCAACGCTCACCACAATAAGTAAGAATTTTCTTTTTCACGTGGTCATTATCTGAAGTAACAATGAAGTGATCTTATGTTTACACAATACAAATGTTATTAGTATTGCACAAAAAATATACTTGTAAAATAAATGATAGGATACAAGATAAATACCTTAATATCATACCATATGTCGTTTGTTAATTCACCGTCCATGTCATGTCAACTTTTTTATCAAAATACTCACTTTACTTATACCTTGTAACGCAATGTAACGTAAAAAATCATCAACTTTTTCACTTTCAACCTTGTCGGTTTCTGCATCAAATATAATCGAGTGTCGAATACCAGATTTGTTGGTTTTTTCACCTTTCTATACGTCGTGGCACCTCTAGTTTTCCTTTTAAGACTTTGGGTATTAACAGAGTTTGCAACAAATGTTGTATGGGAGGTTCTTGTCGAATCAGCCATGACTATCAACAATAACATTTCAGTCAACACAAATGAAAAATAAAGATGAAACAAAATGATCCATAATCAAAGTAACGAACAAAGCCTAACCAAAATGATCAATAGGCAAATTGAAAAACTAGCGTTGATGAATATACAAACTAACGATTCAGTGAAGAACAAACATATTGCAAAAATGATGTTTGATGAATATCTTTTGGAAGAGTTTTGATGAATATAGCCTAAGGTTTTTTGTGAAATGAGAGTGACGAGCTGACGTTTGAGTGTTGATAGGGTAAATGAAAAGTTAGAAACTAGCTAGATAGTTCTATGAAGAGTTTCTCATGCAAAATAAGAGTCATTTTGGTTTTACACAAAAATCGGCGTGGTAGTGTTATTAAAAATATAAAATTATAGAAAAAACTTCATAGCGTCATATTCTGGGAATTCATTTAAAAGATATATCACGTCGGATTATCATATAAAATATTAAAATAATATTTTGAAATTAGTATTGTGAAAATGTTAATGCAAAATATATTGCGTCTCAGTTAGATCATGTAACCGAGATAAATACTAATGGAACAAATAGAAAAAAAATAAAAATGAAATTGGAAAGGCGTCAAGTGAGAAGTGCCTACTATTAATTTTAAAAAACATAAAATTCAAACACTCACTATATCTCAAATTTTTCTATGATCCAAATTTTTCTCAAATTCAAGTCGAGAGAGGTTATGAGAAAGAAGGTTTGTAGACATTTGAGAAATTGAATGAATTGAAATGGATAAAAAAAATAGCATTGCTTGAATACTTTTGAGTTTTGTTTACTATGGATAGTTTTTAGACAAAATTAATTTGAAATTTACAATATTCAATAAATTTTAAACATTAAATCATTAAATAATAGTTAAATATTCAACAAATTTTAAAATAACATATTGCTAAAAAACAAGGCAACATTAGTGGTTGGATATTTAATTTGTGACCCTTGATTTTTAATAAATTAATTAAAGTTTTGTTTAAAATAAAAAAAAAAAACAGATTAAAAGACTTTGAGACGAGCTGAATGTTAAGAAAAATAAATAAATTATAAAAAAATTAAAGAATTTTTTATATAGAATATTCAATAAACACTTATTATTAATATATTTTTAATACTTAAATTACTTTAATAAAATAAATTGAATTTAAAGAATTAATGTAAATTTTTAAAAATTCTCAAAAACATCATTGGAGGCATAAATTTGAGTTCTCATAAATTAAATATAAAAAAATGGAAGAGAATGAAGCACGTCATAGGGCCATATTTATTGGTCGACAGATAAACAACATAACAAATTCTATTTCTAGTAAGGAGTGTGGAAATTGTATTTCAATTATGTGATTATATTGTCACAAAAGAAGCAAGATAAATTGCGGCTATTAATAAGCATTTTAGACTAGTCAATTTTTACACTGGCCACCCTAAAGACAATGATAAGAGTACCTAATAAAAAAGCAGATGTGTTATGTCCCATAGACTTTAAGAAAACGCGATGCTATGAAAATTTTGATTTTGTCCAATTATAGTAAAAGGATAGCTATTGGAAATAACCACTAAATTCTTTCGAGAAACGATGTTTAAATTAATTTAATCTTAAAGATATTATGGACTAATTGCGTCAAGCTTCAATCATAGAAATTTGACATTAAATATTGTTAGTGTGTCATGGTTGAAAGGCACATCCATTTTAAAAAATTTATTTTTGTTAATTTTTCCATAATTTCGCTATTGTTTTGATGGATCCTTCATTCTCTTCAATACATTGAGTAATGAAAAGTCATATTTATTGATCTCATCGTCGCACACAATTCAAACTATCCATATCACCATCGCCTTCACCAAAACAACATTCATTTCTCTCTGAGAGTTACCGTTTCAATTAAACATTCGAGTATCTAAACCTTCTCTCTAAAATCTTAACCTTCTTTGCTAACTATCTTCATTCGTTGTTGTCGATAGTCCTAATGGCTTCGCCGCCGGAAATTAAGGTATACCTTCTTTTGTCACTTCAATATGTACTTGATTTGGGCGATGAGATTGGAAAGAAGAAAATGGAATTCGATGTTGAATCTGAGGGCTGAAAGGAGATATTCGATCTTCCATCTTTCATCTTACATTTTTTTTGTATTTCTATATGCTTTTATGATCGAAAGTTCTCATCCTATGTTAATTTTGAGGATTTTTATGATGAACACAGTAAAATCATATGAAAAAATAATACAATCGGTAATCACCAAAGTGAAAGCGAGACAAATCTTTAATATATAGTCGAGGAATTCCATTTGTTGAAGTTGATTTGTATACTAACAAAGTTGTGTTTCGTGCATTTGTTCCCTCCAACAACTCATCTGGAATGTTGTTGAAGCGGTAAAGCGATAAGCAAAGAGTTGGTATTATTTTTACCGAGTGATATATACCGGTTAGGTTATATCGTATCGTGTCCACAGAGATTGGTTATTGATTCGTTGTTCGACAATTCTACCATTAATGAGTTTGAGATTAAAAGAGTTGAAAATAAAAGATAAAAAGTAAATGAACAAAAATTATAAAGGATAGACAGCTTGTCTGAAACGAATGTAAACTACCCGTCACAGACTTAAATCTACCACCCATGTCATACTCGGCCTACGATACTTGTCCGTGTCATCACATACCTCTCAATACCTAAGCTATTTCTAACCCAAATTGAGAATCCTCCCGAATCACCTCAATATCCATTTTTGGCATACCTCGACAACCAGAAGTCAACTGCATCTCCTTCATACCCATCTCTGGCATACTTCACCAACGCAGAGGCATTAAGATAAGATACTTTATAGTGAATGTCAGCTCTAAACCCATTTCAAACATTCAGAAACTAACAAATAATCATCCTAGGTAAGAATCTAAGCAATCTATCTCTAGCAAAGCTCAAATCCCTAACACAGAGTAAAAACCTAAGACAATTAGCAACACAGATTCATAAAGCAAACTTTATACAACGCCAAGGGCGATAAATATACATGTGTTTAGAGTAAATATACATACACAACCAACAAAATAGATAAATACAAAGAGAAGAGAGGAGATAAACTACCCATTTACACTGGTTTGTCAAAGCCTATCGAAGAGCAATCCACCTCCAATCAACCATGAGTAAGACCCTAGTGTTGTTTTCTAAGCTAAACTATCAAAAATTAAATGAGTGATGGAATTGGGAGAAAGAATCTCACACCCGAAAACCATACACCAAAATGAAATGAAAATGAAAGTATAAAGAAAATCTGGTTACGCAGCTTCGCCCGACGAACTAAAAGCATCGCCCGACGAATACTTATTTAACTTGGCCCAAATTAAGCCACGTTCTCAGCCTGTACAAATATCTACCTTAGCCTGGCGAAATTTAGCTTCGCCCGACGAAATTCTCTTTTCCTCGCCCAACGCCCAGGTAGCGAAACAAGTCAGAACGAAGCTCATTTTCCTCTAACAGGATCGTCGTCCAGCGACGCAGGGCCCTCGCCTGGCGAAATTGCCCAGGCAGCAATTTTTGTTGCTTTCTTGTGGCTTCCACCTTCAAGCCTTATTCCTTTATTCGATCAAAAATGCATCTTGGAGCTCCATTTGGACTTTATTCTCAATGCTCCAATAATGCAACAAATACCTGCAAAATATATACAAAACTAATCAAATTATACAATATGTACACAAAACGCAATAAAACGTATTTATAACAAAAAGTCAGGATTATTCAACTAAATATCAACAAAAGAACGGATAAGTGCCACAAAATGTATATACAAAATAACTACATTTTGCAACTTATCAACTCTCCCCAACTTGACACATTATTTATCCTCAAACAAAGTCAAGTAAACCTAAAGAAACAAAAGACGACAATCAAAGAATCACGAATCAACAAGTTTTTAAAACGGAAAACAAATGTATGGTTCAAACAAAAACGTACACGAAAAAATACAAACTTACCACTATCCTACATGTCATACCCCAAAATTTTCCCTCCTACTTCTCAAAACATTTCATACATCCTTACTCAAGGATTCCTCAAGGGTTGATCAGACAAACCCTCTCCTAGACAATCAACCCAAACTAGGGTTTGGCAATTCTCAGATCAAGATGGAATTCCAACATCTCCAATGGTCATCATGCCTCCTCATATGCTTCAAAGATTCTCCATGTCAAGTTTCAGGCCTCACAAGTCAAGTTTCCTCAAACAATTGCTCAGATGGTTGAAAATCAGTTGTATTGGACAAAAAGTCAAATGTGGTCAACATACAATCAAACTTCATGATTTTTGGTCAACATCCTTATTTTTAAGTCAAATTCATAATTTGATCAAGGGTTGATCATGATTCATCAAGAAAACTCAAGATTTCCTCAAAAGTCAAACTTTCCAAATTAGGGTTTTCCAATGAAAAGTCAACTGAACTTTGACTGAGCATAACTTCTTCATACTTTCTCAGAAATTTTTCCACCACCTCTAATTTTGAAGGAAATTCAATTCTCTACAACTTCATGTCTCACAAGAATGTTCAAAAAATGCTTCATTTGGAAGGTATGGATCAAAACATTACATGTCCTTTTCAAAGTCAATAAAAAGTCAACTTTTTGTAATGAAGTTTTATTGAGCATGGAAACTCCAATTGAGATGAAACCAAAGAGGTTGTTTAGAGGACACTTAGAGCTTTCTAAAAAGTCCAAGAACACTCAAAAATGTTGAAAATTAAGCAAAATACACCTTGTACAAGTTAGGCATTTTTGGACAATTGCACAAAGAGAGATACTTGTCAAAATCCAATTTTTTCCAAATGGGCCTATAATTTTATGATCCAAACTTGATCATAATATTATTTGTGACCTATTGATGCCTTGCCACGACCACCTTTTATTTTTTTGATTTATTTTTGAATTTAAAAGCATTTAATTCAAATTTAAATTATATAAAATAGGAAAACAAGGTATATTTTCAAATGGGTTGGATTTTTATCAAACTTGAGGTCCAAGATAGCCCACACAACTTGCCAATTTCGTGCTAGCTCTCACATGGAAGGGAAAATCAAATTTTCAAAAGATTTGATTTTATTTGAAAGAGAAATTTTTTTGCATTAAAGAGGAGATCTTTTTTCATTCTTTTTGCTTCCAATTCTTACTCTATAAATACTCAGCACATTGCACAAGACCAAGGACGAAACCCTAGCTCATACAAGCAACCCTTATTTTCAAAAAAAAAATTCAAAGTTGACAAATTCGAATTCCAAGTTCCAGGAAGTTTCAGCCCAAGCCAGCCATCCCATTGTGTTCCTGAGGTTCCCAGGGATCAATCCCAGCCTTTATTCAAAGCCCAGACTGCCCACATCGTGCTCCCTAGCTTGCTCCGATTTGGTATTTTCTTGAATTTCGATTTCATAAATCCATGCATTGCTAATTGTTTTTGTGTGTTTATTTGAACTCAGGACATGTATTAGATCACATTTGAACCATTACATGCAAGCTTGGACGTAGAAAACACGAATCACCATGGCTAGGGCATTTTGAACTGTTTCGCTCGAACCGGCTTATACAGGCATTTTCAGGGGAAACGAACACCACCATCGTGTTCGCAGCCCTCGATTTAGGGGGGTAGGGTATCCCTTTGCCTTTTGTTCTTCGTATTTTGCAGGTTTTGATTTTAGGTTGGCGGAGACGACGGAGCTAGGGCTCGCCGTTGACTCATCCCGACCGGCAAGGCTAGCGTGGCACGGCAATCCGATTCGTCCATCCATGCATCCTGGGTCCCACGCGTGTTGACTGTGTTTTGAGTTATAATTATGACACGTTATCACATATAATGCAATGTTTCCAGATTTCAAACACCAAACACGCTTTGGTTCAGTGGTAAAGGCAAGGGAGCGTGAGTTTTCATCCAGATGGTCACCAGTTCGATCCCTGGCAAGACCATTCTTTTTTACTCTTTTGAAAAGCTAACTTTTTTTTCCTTTTCTTATTTTTTTTTCTAATATTTTTCATCTAATTTAATTAATCTTTAACTAATTTTATCATGCATTTAAAAAATCACAAAAATATTTTTCTTTTTTGCATTATTATCAGAAAATGTTTATTTAATTTTTAATATTAAAATTAATATTTTTGCATGCATATTTTATTTAATTGCCAATTAATCATTAAAAAAAATTTTAATTGCTTTTAAATTACCAAAACGATCCAGAAAATTACCAAAAAATATCTTATCATATTAATGTCATTACTAATCAAAAATCTTTTTCCTCATTCAAAAATATTTCTTTCTACTAACATTTTCTTCTTATGCAATTTCTCTTATTTTCCGATTATGTATCTATTCACAGGTTGTAACGTTTCGGACAATTTTCTTTCGCTTTCTTTTTCAATTATGTAACTGCTTATGGGATGTAATAGTTTAATTAGGACTTTTACTTTCCGCACTCTTATTATGTAACTGCCCCAAAGCCATGTAATAGCGTAGGACTTTATCTTTCCGCACTTTACATTTCCGCAATTTACTTTCTGCACCCTATAAACTGCTAGTAATTAGGCGTGTATGGCAAGATAAAATTGGACATAGATCACTCGTAATTTCAAGATAACATATAATTGAATTAACACACTCTTTTCACACATGCACCCCTTAGGGTAATTCTCTCTCGTTGCCTTTCGACTAAATGGTCAAGTCCCTCGAACGTAGAGGTATTCTAGCACTGTTGCCTTCAAAACAAATCATCATAGTCCCTTCGATACAAAGATCATAGACCCACGATGTCGCCTACGAATACATGATCTTGACCCTCGATTGTCGCCTACGAAAAATGATGATAGTCCCTTCGAATGTGCTAGGATACTTCCTACAAGTTGCCTTCTATGACCATCTGATGTCCCTTCGAATGTCCCTTTTACATCCAACGAATAGGGTTACCTACCAACTAATGGTATAGATAGCGCTATTCTAAAGGAACGTAAAACAACACGAAAACGACCAATTATGAGTAGGTAATAAGACTTTTAGTTGCTTGCTCTGTCAAATACTTTTCACACCTCACACTTTTTGTCAAAGTTCAAACTCTTTTCAAAAAAACGAAACATTTCCGAACGCTTTGTATACATTCCTACATGAATCATTACAAAGTCAAAGCGAAATGCCTTTTTCAAAACATTTTTGTCAAACACACAAAAAGCACAATTTTAAAGTGATCTAAGAGCAACTAAGAGCCCGTAGATAACTACGGATGAAAAGGGGTGCTAATACCTTCCCTTTTCATAACCTTCTCCCTTACTCAGAATCTAACGAAGGTCTTTTCCTGTTCTTTTCACCTTCCCTTAATTGGATAAAAGAAAAGTCGGTGGCGACTCTTGCTATCCGCACATTTGCGATACAAAATTCTCAAAGTCAGTTCACCGTATTACACTACAACGATAACATATAAACGAAATAAATCCTAAGTACAAAAATCATGCAAAACATTCTAAAACAAAACAAGCTCAATCATGAATCACACCTAGCAAAAATTCATCGGTAGATGAAGAACACACAAAGGTGGGGGATAAAAAAACACTCCTCCACAATCTTGCAAACAATAGACTAAATTATGCATTCATCCAAAAATGTATTGAAAGTACAAAGGCAAGAATCACAATGGCTTTTCAAGGTTGTAATGTGGCTTGGTTAACAAACAAGTGATAAGTCCTGAAGCTAATCGAAACAAAAAATTGCCTAAACCTAAGGGAGTGATCAACTCACAAAGCTTCAAACAATACAATTTCAATCAAACTTCTTCTTCATCACAAATTTCACACAGAAACACCTTACTTATTAACACAACATTATTCGTACTCTTTTTGTTTTTCTTTTTCAAAGCTTTTCTTTTTCTAATCTTTCTTTTTCACAATTTTTTTTCTTTTTATTTTCTCTTAACCTCATACCAACCACAATATAAGTATATAAGTATTTCTCTCCCCAACTTGAATCCAACCAATATCATTATGTGAATACTCCCTACTTTCTAAGGCAAGGTAAAAATTTATACAACAACATATAGTTAAGGGTTCAAGAAACAAAGAAATCAACATCCATACAAAAAAGGTGAATTCAACACTCATAGACAAGCATCAAGTTTAAATAAAAATGGATATTGATAAAAGGTCAAAGGGGTTAACAAAGGTTCACATACTCACAAGGTGAATTGAATATTTGGCCAAGGTAGTTATGCTCAAAATCAAACAAAATGCCTTGATCATTTTCATACAATCATACAATCAACACAAAACAAAAGATTAAGCATAATAAAATCTAGTAAAAACAAGAATTGTGGCCTCAAAAATATGTAAACAATGGAAAACTTCCTCACATTTATGGGTAAAAAGAGAAACTAAAGTGATTCAATTCATGAGCAAGTAATGTAAAAAGAATTAATAGCATGGTAATTATACAAATGATAAATTTCCTAAACATGTTATGCTTAGAAAGCGATAAACGAGTACCTGACGTGTACCAACTTTGAAACTATCATTACCATACATCCGCGAGTTGAAACGGTCAAACTCGAAATATCACCTCAAAAGTCTTCAAGTTACCGGACCAAAATTTGAGTCCAAACAACAACAAAAGAATTAGAAAAACAAAATTTACAATATTTACAACCAACAAAACTCCTCAAGCTAAACACAACAAGCTTGCGGAAATATAACATTTACGTAACGAAACAAAAGCAAATTACGATACGAAAACATGGTGAAAATGAATTAACAAGTTGAAAGGTGAAGATTTAAAATTAAGAACAGGTCCTATTACAACTTGTTAAAACACAAGTCACCACACACATAAACAAACATGCTTGTTTTACGTCGTAAGCTCGGCACCTTTATTGTGCGAGCAGTAGTAACCTCCTCTCTTCATGCCATGGTATTGCCACACCGCACAAACTTAAAGAAAGTGTCCTAACATTCACACAACAAAAGTTACGAGTACGAGACATTTCACAACAATACGTGAAACAAGGAGAATCACGATTATGTACAAGTATAGAAAGCAAATACAACATGTAAAAGTAACATATACAAGTTCATATACAAAACCTATACAACATATACAATAATTACAAAGCTCAAAAACAACGAAAATTTCGTAATACAGAAACAATAAAACCAATCCCCGACAACGGTGTCATTTTGTTGAAGCGGTAAAGCGATAAGCAAAGAGTTGGTATTATTTTTACCGGGTGATATATACCGGTTAGGTTATATCGTATCGTATTCACAGAGATTGGTTATCGATTCTTCGTTCGACAATTCTACCGTTAATGAGTTTGAGATTAAAAGAGTTGAAAATAAAAGACAAAAAGTAAATGAACTAAAACTATAAAGGCCAGATAGCTTGTCTGAAACGAATGTAAACTACCCGTCACAGACTTAAATCTACCACCCATGTCATACTCGGCCTACGATACTCGTCCGTGTCATCACATATCTCTCACAACCTAAGCTATTTCTAACCCAAATTGAGAATTCTCCCGAATCACCTCAATATCTATTTTTGGCATACCTCGACAACCAGAAGTCAACTGCGTCACCTCCATACCCATCTCTGGTATACTTCACCAACGCAGAGGCATTAAGATCAGATACTCTATAGTGAATGTCAGCTCTAAACTCATTTCTAGCATTCAGAAACTAAGAGATAATCATCCTAGGTAAGATTCTAAGCAATCTATCTCTAGCAAAGCTCAAATCTCTAACACAGAGTAAAAACCTAAGACAATTACCAACACAGATTCATAAAGCAAACTTTACACAACGCCAAGGGCAATAAATATACTGTGTTTAGAGTAAATATACATACACAACCAACAAAATAGAGAAATACAAAGAGAAGAGAGGAGATAAACTACCCATTTACACCGGTTTGTCAAAGCCTATCGAAGAGCAATCCACCTCCAATCAACCATGAGCAAGACCCTAGTGTTGTTTTCTAAGCTAAACTATCAAAAATTAAATGAGTGATGGAATTGGGAGCAAGAATCTCACACCCCAAAACCATACACCAAAATGAAATTAAAATGAAAGTATAAAGAAAATCTGGTTACGCAGCTTCGCCCGGCGAACTAAAAGCATCGCCCGACGAATATTCATTTAACTTGGCCCAAATTAAGCCACGTTCTCAGCCTGTACAAATATCTACCTTCGCCCGACGAAATTTAGCTTCGCCCGACGAAATTCTCTTTTCCTCGCCCAGCGCCCAGGCAACGAAACAAGTCAGAACGAAGCTCGTCTTCCTCTAACAGGATCGTCTCCCGATGACACAGGGCCCTCGCCTGGCGAAATTGCCCAGGCAGCAATTTTTGTTGCTTTCTTGTGGCTTACACATGCTTCCACCTTCAAGCCTTATTCCTTTATTCGATCAAAAATGCATCTTGGAGCTCCATTTGGACTTTATTCTCAATGCTCCAATAATACAACAAATACCTACAAAATATATACAAAACTAATCAAACGGTACAATATGTACACAAAACGCAATAAAACGTATTTACAACAAAAAGTCAGGATTATTCAACTAAATATCAACAAAAGAATGGATAAGTGCCACAAAATGTATATATAAAATAACTACATTTTGACACTTATCAAATATAAGCTTTTAATTAATATAATTGCAATTCATCATCATCCGTTCAGATGCTTTCAAATTGATTTTTATTGATTCAGTAATAATTGTGACCATTGTTTGTATAATGTTTTATAATTATTTGTTAATATTATTAAGAAAAGCTATAGCTTAATATAATTTGTCATTGATTTAGTAATAGTTGTGTCTATTTAGTTTGATGATTGAATTCAGTTCTACATACCTTATGTGATTTAATTATTTTTTTATTTTTGTTATCTCAGTTGGTTCTTGTTCTGTCAAAATTTTCTCTTGGAAACTCTTCTCTTTTACTTATGATCTTTGTTCCTCTTTCTATGGTTTGTGAGCCTTATTTGACTATATTTAATGCAGTTTCTACTCTCTCTTTTTTGTTTTTGAGTTCCAATGTCTTTTTTTTTAATTATGATATTACAAGTTGTTAAATGTTTGCATATTTTATCTTTAAGTTTGTGTTATTTTTGTTATTTGGAATGAGGAACTCAAGAGTACTACTATAAAAATGGCTGAGCATAGTAATTCTCAATACTCCTGAGATTGAGAAACAAACCAAAAGAGAGTTTTTTGAAGCGTTTCGTCAAGAACTTGAGAACATGATTAATTATCTTACGTGACAAGTTTGGTCACAATGCACAGTCATGTAAAAGCACCAGACATGATTCAAATGGTCTCAAAAGAAAGGTATGATATATATGTCATATAATTGTTTACTTGTTATGAGTGTATGATACATATGTATGTTATTCCATATAATTGTATTTATTTTGTTTTTTAACAGAAAAAGGTCAAGACACAACCAACTCAAATTGGTACAAGTCAAACTGATGGAGATGTTACAACTCAAACTGGTGGAAATCAAAATGATGCCACCCTAAGTGCTGCAAATCAAAATTATGTCACTCTAGCTGATAAAACTCAAAGTGATGCCTTTCCTACTGATGACACTCAAACTGCTGCAAATCAAAATGATGTCATTCCAAATGATGCAACTCCAACTGATGTCATTCCAAATGCTGCAACTCAAACTGATTACTTTGATGGCATAAATGATGACATAATTTCAAGCCTACCAGACATCACCACATCTCAGGCACCTGCTGAAGTATGCAAACCTACCAAAACAAAACAAAAAAAGAGGGAAAGAGGGGAAGCCATTGAAAAGGAGGTATAGTGAGAGAATTAAGATTAACTGGGTTAAAAAACCAAAACCATTCACAGAGCCTAGATCAAACAGTGACCAGCCTATGTCTCTGACAGATGAAGAAGAGGGAAGAGGTTCACAAAGAGCAAGGAAGAAACTTAGGTAATAGAATGTTATGACTTTATTATGAATATGTTATGATTATTATGTTGGAACCTTTTAACTGTTTTAAATATGCTCAGACCTTATGTATTGTCCAATCTTTTGTATACTACATTTTGCTTATGGCCAATGTAAGGCTTATGTGTAATGCTTATGGCCAAAGTAAGGCTTATGACCTTATGTAATGTCTACTACATTTTGTGAAAGGCTTATGCCCAATGTTATGTACTGCATTATTCCTTCTGTTATTATTATGGCTTCTGTCATTCTTATGGCTTCATTTCAACATTTATCAACTCATTGAAAACATCATATTACATAACTTGTATACAAAATCCATGATAGCTTATAACAACAAAATCCATGATAGCTTATAACAAAATCCATGATAGTTTAAAACATCATATGACATAACTTGTAAATAACATATTGCATTAATAAACTTAACTGAATTTTACATAACTCATAACAACAAAATCCATGACAGCTTTTACAACAAAATAACAAAATCCTACACTTTTGTTACATAAACTTGTACACCACTGTCAACAAAATCCAACACAGCCATAAGGCCAGTTTCATTTGAAAATTCTTCTTCTGCCTAATGGCAAGCTTCAACTTGGCTTTTCTAGCTTTTTTACTATTAATTCAAACTTCAATTCGGACTCTGCAAACACAAAACGCATATAATTCAATGGCATAAAAATTATATTCAAATTATATACGTAAATCATGAAACTACTTACCCCGACATTATGAAATTTCCAAAACTTCCTATTTCTGTTTTGCATTGTATTCGCGACCCACATCTTCATAGGCCGACGACAACCACACTTGGGAACGCTTGAAATCTCAAAGGATATGGTGCTTCCATGGCTGCTACTTGGATCCATGTCTTTGACAGATAACGAAGTAGAAGACGATAATGCAACCCTATGGTAATTGACAATGAAGAGGGTGATGAACTAGTGACGAAGTAGAAGACGACAACGCAACCCTAGGTTTTTTGAGTTTTGAATTGGGAAAAATAAATTTGGGAACGAGGAAGAAGATGTGCTGCCATTCCAACGTTGCAAATTTTAAACATTAATTAGCAATGTAACAGACACGTAGGATGGTAACTTGTGATCTTAGGTAAAAACATGGTTCAAGGTGTAAAGTGTTGGAATCTTTATTTAGTAAGGTCTGCGCAACAAAAAAATATTTTCAGGGGGCAAAACCAAAACACGCTTATTTGGCAGGGGGTAAAAGGTATTTAACCCTTAAATATTCAAGGCTTAAATGCACTTTTGATCCCCCTATCTTCATGTTTTTTAAGTTTTAGTCCCCCTATCTTAAAAGCTAATGTTTTGGTCCCTAAACTTTAACTCACTCGGGATTTCATTAATCCTCTCTAGTTTTGAATATGTGGCACCCTTATTAGTGACATGACAATATTATAGTAACTCTATGTTAGATGAACACACATTGTAGAGAGTTACTGTAATAGTGTCATGTCATTAATAAGGTCGCCATGTATGCAAAATTATAGGGGAACTAACAAAATCTCGAGTGAGAAAAAGTTTAGGGACCAAAAAGTTGACTTATAAAATAGGGGGAGTAAAACTTAAAAAACTTGAAAATAGGGGGACCAAATGTGCATTTAAGCCAATATTCAATTACTGTAATGTTTTTGATATATTTCCTAATGTAATTGTAGGATGAAAACACAATTGTTGAGCTTATTGTTGCAATAATGAAGTCTGAAATTTTATTTTGAGATATTTAAAAATGTTTTGTTTTAACATGTTTAATGTAAGAAATCACAACTTTACAACTTAACATAAGTAACATCTTGCATTTTCAAGTTTATTATAAGTACAGATCAATGCTTAAAAATTTATGTATGATTTAACATTTTTAATGTAAGAAATCACTACAAGAAATTTGATATTTACCAACGGAACAAATTCGTTGATAAAAGTCAAACAACCGTTGGAAAAGGTCTAAAAACCTATACCAACTGACATTAGTTTCCATCAACTATAATTTCCTATACCAACAGCTTTTTTCCGTCCCAATAAATTATTGGCTATAGCAATGACTATTTCTCTATTTAATACTTATCCACCACGTATTTCCGTTGGTATAGGACTAAGTTAGCCGTTGGTAAATGTCAATTTTTTTGTCTCAAATTTTTCTTTCCCATAATTAATGTTTTTTAATAAAATCAAATTTTGCCAATACTTTGAAGCACCACACGTAACACATAATTTGAATGAACATCAAATAAAATTTTAATTATATTAACAAAATAGTAAGTCTTACAAACATATCAAAATAACAAAGTAATGTCAATTATATAACAACAACCACTAAAATAGATGTTACGACAACAAAAAACATAAAACATATCTAAGATATAAAGCAGTCTCTTATCTTCCTCTCTTCCATCTTCATCCATGTATAGACTTCAAAAATTTGTTTGGTTTGGAGCACTAGCAGTATCTGTTGCCTATTAAAGAAAAGTTACAAACTCAAATTAATAAATGTTTTTATAATATTCGAAATATGAACTCGAAGAGTATATTCTAGTAAAGTAATCTAGTATTTTTTTAAGTTTTACATTACAACTCTTGTAGTGAATATGGACATATTCTCAACTCAAAATATTAAAGTATTATCTTTGACACATTTATATGGATGCTCAATAGGATTGTCTCTTGTTGAATACTACCAAGATAATATCTATTACTTCAATAAGATGTCACCTAGTTTATTGGCTATACAAATTCTTCAATGTTTGGAGAGAGATAGGAACTTTGATGCTCTTAAAATCAGAAGGTTTAAGGTGACTAACCACTACTACAAATAACACTTATAACATCGGACGCGAAATATGTTTTACCTCGGCAACCCAGTCGAGGTTACTAAGGTCTTCATGAGAAGTTTGCACTTAATACCTCGGTGTTTTTAACACCGAGATTATTATTGAAAAGGCCATGGGTTCGATCCCTAGGAACTGCATATTTTTATTTTTTCATTTTATTACGCACTTTATATAGCTATCAGTTTTATTTATAACCCTGGGTAAAATGGTATTCGTTTTACCTCAGTTTTAGAGAATAACCGAGGGATTTATAGTTTAGCTTTTTAGTTGTATCTATCAATTTCATTGACCCATTGTATTATTCTTTGCCTGTATCATTTTCACTGACATGTATCATATCATTATAATAAATCTATTAGCCTGACAATATTATTTTACACAGAAACTACAAAATATGTAACATAATTGGAATAATGTCATATATCATTTATATACAAAATACCATTGTTATCATCAAGATGAAATATAAAAAAACCTCTGTTCGTATACAAAATAAGAAAACCTTTGTTCATATACAAAATAACATTGTTAGCAACCAACAAAAACTATTTTTCTTGTTCTCGAGCTTCATAATGAGATATGAAGACACTGACCCAACGAGATCGGATGTCATCAATTCCTCTGTTGAATACGGTTTTTAGTTGCTAAGCTCCTACAATTAGAACAAAATTTAATCTAAAAACAACAAAATTAGTGTAAGAAGTATACATGACATGGATTAAGCTAATACCTTATTTTTCATAAATCCTTGTGTAATGCCATCAGAGACAATATGGAGCATATATCTCATGACATAATATCCACAAGAATGAGAATCGGTTTATTTACACTACTACAAATAACTTTGATTTGTTAATGTCACAATAATACACACAATTAATAGAATGTCAAATAGCACAATTACTATACTTACTCTTGAGTAATGAGATATTGGCTTTCTACATATTAGATTTCTTTTTTGCGCATTATATTCCTCCATCGCTCTACCAGTGTAGGTTAAAATTAAACATGACATGAAAACTCTTCAATTCTAAAGTTAAATTTGAGTATAAGAAATAATACAACTTACCCATTCAAAACGTTGATCACAACTTCAGGCAGTGTAAAGTGAATCGGGCAAAACACAAATATATTATTTTTCTTTGGACATATGACAAGTAATTGCCAATGTCGGCTGCATAAACATTCAGAGCAATTAATAATATGGATAAAGTTGATTTATAAATGAAAACAAAAATTAATATATACTTACTCGCGGTAAAATGGGGCCAAATAACAATCTCTGATGCTCCCTCTCTTCATCAACTTAACTTGTACGTAATTTTTGACTTCGTGACCTGGAGAATCGTGAGTAAGAGCAATCTTCGTAGCATCCAAGATAAAATACTTGTTTAGAAGATTCTTTTCTAAACAGAAGTAATGGATGTACCTGCAAGGTCAAAACTTTATGTTAAAGTACAAGAACATATGTATATAAAAAGAAATTAACATAACACTACTTACGAGCACCAAAATAGCATTATGGACACGTCTAGTTCCTCATCTCCCATCATAAATTCATTTAACGAAGTCTTGTTAAGAAACAATAAACAAAGTGGACCATAATTTAATTTGAAACCCATAGTAATGGATTAAATTAGGGTCGTCCTTGGGCTAGGGCAACCAGGCCCACGACCTCAAAAATTCGGGAGCCTCTAAATCGGGAAAATAGGTAAAAAAAACTAATTAATAATAAATAATAAATAAAATGTTTGCTAAAAATATAACAATTTGTAGCAATAGTTTAGCTGTTAGATGTATGCTTTGGAAATAGTATGGTCTTAGGTTCAATACTTGTTTTTACAATTTTATTTTTTTTATTTACAATGGAACGAGAGGTTACAATTTCCAATGTTCAGGCAATGTCATAGCCAACTTTCCTTCTCATAAAATACAAGATTGTGCTTATGTATTTTAGCTTTTTTCTTTTACAATTTCACATTTTTAATTTTTTATGAACAATAATGGCAAATGCATGAACTTCTAACACTATATATATATATATATATATATATATATATATATATATATATATATATATATATATATATATATATATATACTTTTTTTTTTTTAAAATAAATTTAATAATATATATAAATTATATTTTATTTATATTTAAAAAATCCATTCTATAATAATTCATTTGTTATTAAATTTATATGAAAAAATATAATATATTATTATTTGTGTCTAGTTCTATTAATTTTTATTTTACTTTATAAAAATATATATTATAAAATTTTCTTTTATAATAATAAATTAAAACAAAAAATTTAATATTTGTCCAGGGCCTCTAAAATGTCGGGTCCGACCCTAGATTCAATATTCGGTATCATCATCTCTAGTCACTGAAGCCTATCTTGATTTGGTGATGAGAGTTCAACATTGTCCTGGTTGGCAGAAAAACAATGTGTCGCGTTTGTATCACACGTAACTTTTTCAACTACATTCTCTTGAATTTACATATGATTTGGATTTGTAAGGCCGAGTATACCCAACAAACTCAATGTCTGCATCATAAAAACAACATAAATACAATTCAAAACTGAAATACGCAGACAATAATAACAACAAAATATAGCTTATACCTCAAGAACATCGTGGATACACTTATGAGTCCTCTTCTTGTGATTCATCCTTTCTCGCTCCTCTTGCTCCTTTTGGACACTCTCCCGCACCTCTAACAACAACTTCTCGCTCTCCTCCTCCAAAAACTTCTCATGCACCATTTGTAACAACTTCTCTCTCTCTTATCATCCAAGAAATTCTCTTGCACCGTCTGCCACAACCTCTACCTCTCCTCCTCCAAGAACCTTTCCCACAACTTATCTCTTTGCTCCCCTAACTTAACAACAACAATCTCTTCAACCACTCTCTTACTCATTTTCTCTCTAGATGATTGACAACGTCCAAAATATGCCTTGAAGCCAATGCCTCAACCAAGACCACAGACACGCCCAGGATGCTCCTATGTTCTAATCGCTTATACCAAGATGTCATGACAACCTTGTATAGTAAAGAGGTCGGCTTTGGTTTGTTCAACAAGATCATCCTACAACACGTTGAATTTTGTCTTTACTAAATTGATTAAACTAAAATAAATATTCTTAAAAAAATTATCTAATTACAATCCTTTGAGCCACTTCGCACGTAGCTTCTGATGTGTATCACCGCCTTTTCTTTGCCATGCCTTCTTCTATTTAACATGGCGTGATGGTGGAGATGAACTTCGACCAAGACTTATAGAATCTCTCAGCTCTTCTTTCATTTTTTTCTTTTTTTGTCCATCGAAATTTTTTCAATTCTTCGATATCCTCCACGAGACAACTTATGTGGATAGATATTTCTAGCTCGGTTTTCCCTTTCTTTTTGGCTCTTTGCCAAGAATTCAAGAGTTTTGCGAGACGCTACAAATTCCTCCCAAGTAGATTTATTAATAAATGAATATAACTTGTATGGAGGTTTTTCTTTATCTTCTCCATGTTTAATATAATCATGGGTGAGTTGTATCTTAAACCCCCTCCAACGCTCACCACAATAAGTAAGCATTTTCTTTTTCATGTGGTCATTATCTGGAGTAACAATAAAGTGATCCTATGTTTACACAATACAAATGTTATTAGTATTACACAACAAATATACTTGTAAAATAAATGATAGGATACAAGATAAATACCTTAATATCATACCATATGTCATTTTTTAATTCACCGTCCATGTCATGTCAACTTTTTTTTATCAAAATACTCACTTTACTTATACCTTGTAACGCAATGTAACGTAAAAAATCATCAACTTTTTCACCTTCAACCTTGTCGATTTCTGCATCAACTATAATCGGGTGGCGAATACCAGATTTATTGGTTTTTCCCCTTTCTATACATCGTGGAACCTCTAGTTTTCCTTTTAAGACTTTGTGTATTTACAAAGTTTGCAACAGATGTTGTATGAGAGGTTCTTGTCGAATCGACCATGACTATCAACAGTAACATTTTAGTCAACACAAATGGAAAATAAAGATGAAATAAAATGATCCATAATCAAAGTAACAACAAACCCTAAACAAAATGATCAATAGGCAAATTGAAAAACTAACGTTGATGAATATACAAACTAACGATTCAGTGAAGAACAAACATGTTGCAAAATGTTTGATGAATATATTTTGGAAGAGTTTTGATGAATATAGCCTAAGGTTTATTGTGAAATGAGAGCGACGAGCTGGTGTTTGATTGTTGATAGGGTAAATTAAAAGTTAGAAACTAGCTAGGTTATGAAGAGTCTCTCATGCAAAATAAGTGTCATTTCGGTTTTACACAAAAACCGGCGTGGTAGTGTTATTAAAAATATAAAATTATAGAAAAAACTTCATAGCATCATATTCTGGAAATTCATTTAAAAGATATATCACGTCGGATTATCAAATAAAATATTAAAATAATATTTTGAAATTAGTATTGTGGAAATGTTAATGCAAAATATATTGTGTCTCAGTTGGATCATGTAACCGAGGTAAATACTAATGGAACAAATAGAAAAGAATAAAAATGAAATTGGAAAGGCGTCAAGTGAGAAGGGCCTACTATCAATTGAAAAAACATAAAATGCAACAACTGGATGTCAAAGTGAGCTCCCTTAAGCATCGCTTATCTCGATCATAATAAATAACTGAGGTCTAATGTTTTTTATTTATAAAAAATTAATACAACATTGCGCTCCCATGACCTATACCCTCGTTTTTTCATTGTTCGAGGTGTAACATTCATCATGAAAAACTGTTGAATGTAGTGTGTAAGTCAAGTGTAGATTGAAGGCTTCAGAAGGTGTTTCTAAAACAACTTATTCAAAAAAGTTGTTCTGCTACTGAAGCAGAATTTCTGGGTTTCGAAGAGGAACCCGGTTTCTCCAAATGAGGAAACTGGTTTCCACCACGAAATTTTGTTTTTCTTCACTGCCATGGCAGTTTTCTGGTATGTTTTGTTGTGTTGTTTTTTTGGTGTGTTATGTGTAGACACTGTAAATACTCTCCCTCTCATGTAATGTTTAGAGTGAATGCCATTATGAATAATACAGTTAATTTTCTCCTCAATTACTCTCTCTCTCTCTCTCTCTCAATTCTCTATTTTCTCTCTAAACTTCATCTTCTCCAATCACACTTTTCACCATTGATTCACCTTATCCCAGTTGTGTATGTTCCAACAACTGATATCATGAGCCTTTGGTTTCGAGATAGGGACTCGACTTGCTTGTATCAAAAGTATCTCCACATGGGCAAGGGTAAGAGTCTCGCATGTAGATAGAAGTGTCCCATTGAAGAGAGCCAATGGCGGTACAAGTGTAAGGAAGAGCATTGTGGTAGACTCACACTTGAGGGTGGAGTATTAGAAATATTACAAGTGTGAGTGTGGGATAATAGTCCCACATTGGATAAGAATGTGGTGACTTGAGCATTTATAAGTGGGAGAACCCACTCACCTTTCACCTTAAGGTTTTAGGAGGACAAGTGGTGTGTCTCCCACAAAGGTGTGTTGCTCAAACGGAAAGCCTCGAAAGTAAGAATGCTCCTCGCTTGACACTCCCCCTATGGTTGCGCCAATATCTAGCGTCAAGAGCACTGGTTCTGATCCACTAATCCGCTGCAAACATGACAATCATCGATCGAATCCCTACCCACCTCCCAATTCTTGATTCCAAGAACTATGATAAATGGTGCAAACAAATGAAAGTTTTGTTTGGGTATCAAGAAGTCCTTGAAGTGGTGAATGATGGAGTAACACCACTTGTTGCATAGGCTACAGCTGCACAACAAGCCACATTCAAGGAATAAAAGAAGAAAGACTACAAAGCCCTCTTCTTGATACATTCTTGCGTCGACAACGACAACTTTGAGAAAGTTGGTGATTGTACGTCGACAAAGCAAGCTTGGGAGATCTTGAAGAAAGCGTATGAAGGTGCTGACAAAACGAAGGTGGTGAGTTTACAAACTCACAAGAGGTAGTTCGAGTTGGTACAAATGGAAGAGAAGGAATCGATCAACGACTATATTACGTGAATCAAATTAAGGCTTACGGTGAAACTGTTACGGTGCAAAATGTAGTGGCTAAGATCTTGCATTCTTTAACGTCAAGATTAGACAACATAGTGGTAGCCATAGAAGAGTCAAAGGACCTTCTCACCATGAGCAAGGAGGAGCTTCAAATCTCATTGGAGGCACATGAGGAAAGATTGGATGAAAGAGGAAATGACAAGGACAAGGCGGAAATTGCATTTCAAACAAGGTTCAATGAGAAGAACAAGAGATCGAAAGGCAGGTGGTCTTCAAAGGGCAATGCAAATTTCCAGAATTTTGGTGGAAAAGATCCACAAAATTCAAGGGGTTCCATGGCTCAAAGGGAAGATAGAAGCTCCAAGGGTAGTGGTAAAGGCAACAACTACAAGAAAGGTGACAAAAGTAATATGAAGTATTACAATTTTCAAAAACTTGGCCATTTCGCAAGAGAATATAATGCAAAATCGAAGGAAAATCATGGAGATGAGGCCAGAGTTGCTAGGCAGGAGGTAGACGATGATGATACGCTTCTTGATATGATCACGGATGATAACAATGGCTGCAAAGAGGGGATGGACAACAACTCTACTATGTGTCGACGGATGGACATCAACTCTAACAGTGCAGAATTTTCTGCACAAACGCGTCCGAAGGGAAACGCAATGGTAATCGTTCGAGGTGTAGTCTAAAGTAGTGATGAGTGGTACTTGGATTCAGGTTTTTCAACTCATATGATAGGTAGAGTGGATTGGTTTGTGAAAATAAATCAAGCCACGAAGAATAGAGTGAGATTCGCGGATGACACCACTTTAGCGGCCGACGGTGTGGGTGATGTCTTAATCAAGAAGAAAGATGGAAGTCATTACTTGATCAAATATGTGTTGTACATTCCTAGAATTAGGTGTAATCTCTTGAGCATTGGCCAATTACTCGAGAAGAATTACATAATTCGGATATAAAACAAGGTTTTGCGCGTTTTTGACCGAAATGGCATTTTAATCCTTAGAGCACCCATGGCTGCAAATCGTACTTTCAAAATAGAGTTGAAAGTAATGGAACACGAATGTCTTGATATAGCGGCAAGTCATGATGAGTGGTTGTGGAACTACCATCTTGGACACCTCAATTTTAGAGACCTCGACGCATTGCAAAGGCATGGTATGGTGACCGGGCTACCCAAGACTAATTTTCCAACTGAGTTGTGTGAAGAGTGTGTGCAAGGGAAGAAACACAAGAACAATTCCAGCAAGGATGTTAGCCATAGGACTAAGGAACACCTTGAGGTGGTGTATTCTGATGTGTTCGGCCTAATACAAGTCGACTCGTATGGTGGAAATAGGTACTTTGTCCCTTTTATTGATGATTTTAGTAGGAAGCTATGGATTTACCTCATAAAGAGGAAGGATGAGTTGTTTGATGTGTTCAAGCGTTTTAAATCCATGGTGGAGTGGCAAAGCGGTCACAAGGTGAAAATTCTCAAAACGAATGGTGAAGGTGAATATACCTCAAGTGAATTAGGGAATTATTGTGATGATGAGGGTATAGTGCGTGAGGTTGTTCCACCCTATACGCCTCAACAAAATTGAATTGTCGAAAGGAGAAATCGCTCAATTATGAACATGGTTCGTAGCATATTGAAAGGGAAGAACTTGCCGAATGAACTATGGGGAGAAGTAGTTTCTACATCAGCATATTTTTTGAATAGGTGCCCTAATAAGAAGCTTGACAAAGTTACACTGGAAGAGGTATGGTCTGGCCATAAACCGAATTTAACGCATTTGAGAGTTTCGGTTCGATTGCATTTCGGCATATTTCGAGTCAACTTCGAAAGAAGTTGGGTGATAAAGGAGAGGTAATGCTACTTGTTAGATATCATCCTACTAGAGGCTACAAACTATTTCATGTGAGTAGCAAGAAGATCATGATTAGTCGAGATGTGGTAGTGGATGAACTGAGGCTATTTGACAACAAAATTTTTCTGAGAACAGTAGCTGAAACCGGTTTCTCAACATGAGGAAATCGGTTTCCCTCGCAAAATTTACAGTCTGAAGGTTCTAGAATGGGATTTCTGGATGCAAAAACCGGTTCCCCTGATCCTGGAAACCGATTTCCACCAGAAAATGCAGAAAATCAGCAAAAATAGTAGAATGCGTGTTGTTCCGGCTCGATCAAGGTGGCAATGGTGAGTCCAGTAGAAGACTGATAAGGCACAAAGGTCTACCTCAACGGCTCCAAGATTGTGAAGTATTCCATGATAATGAGATAAATAATGATGATCTCATTCACTTTGCACTTATGGCCGAATCTGAACCGGTGAGTACGGAAGAGGCATTGAGTAATGCAAAGTGGGTGTGTGAGATAAAAGAAGAATTGGAATCGATTGAGAAAAATAGTACTTAGGAGATGGTTGATTTACTGGAAAGAAAAAAGGAAATCGGAGTAAAGTGGGTCTATAAGGTGAAGGCAAATCCTAAAGGCGAAATTGTCAAGCATAAAGCTCGACTAGTAGCAAAGGGATTTTTGCAGCGAGAAGGCATAGACTATGATGAGGTATTTTCTCCAGTAGCTAGATTGGAGACCATACGGTTGGTTGTTGGTATTGCCAATAGAAAAAATTGGCGAATGTACCAAATGGATGTGAAATCGGCATTTTTGAATGATTCACTTGAGGAGGAAGTCTATGTAGAGTAGCCCCCCGGTTTTGTGATAAAGAACCAAGAGGGAAGAGTCTACAAGTTGAGGAAAACACTCTATGGTTTGAAGCAAGCACCTAGAGCTTGGAACAAACGCATAGACACTTTTCTTATTGATGTTGGCTTCAAGAAGTGTGTATCCGAACATGGTGTTTATGTGAAGTCGGATGCAAGCAAAGGTGTGATTATACTTTGCTTATATGTGGACGACCTTTTGATTACGGGCAGCAATGAGGAGTTTATTTCCAAGTTCAAAGGTGAGCTTATGGAAGAATTTGAGATGAGCGATCTTGGTATCATGACATACTTCCTTGGCATAGAGTTTCACAAGTCAAAGTTGGGACTACTCATACATCAAAAAGTATGCTCATGAGATATTGAAGAGGTGTGATATGGAGCATTGTAATGCTTCCAATTCACCATTGGAACCAAGGTTGCAGCTGTCCAAGAATGAGGATGAGGATGAGGATGACGTTAATCCAACTCAATATAGAAGGTTGATTGGATCATTACGTTACTTGTGCAATACGTGACCAGATTTGGCATTTAGTGTCGGTACTGTGAGTAGATTCATGGAGAGACCAAAGGTGTCTCATTTGGAAGCGGTCAAGATGATCCTTCGTTACATCAAAGGTAATTTTAGCTGCAGAATTCTCTTTCTCGCGGCTGATGTGGGCAACATGTGTGAGTTACTCGGTTATACAGATTCCAATTGGTGCAGAGATAAAGATGATCGAAAGTCTACGATCGATTATGTCTTTATGTTCGGAGGAGCTCCAATATCTTGGTGCTCTAAAAAGGAATTCGTGGTGGCACTGTCTTATTGTGAGGCCGAGTATATCGCAGCATCGATGTGTGCATGTCAAGTCGTGTGGCTAATGAATCTACTTAAAGAGTTTGACAACATTGAGGTAAAAGTTGTCACACTCTTTGTTGACAACCTCTCCGTTATCAACCTTGCAAGGATTTATATAGCACATGGGAGGAGCAAGCACATAGAGATGAGGTTTCATTACTTGAGGGAGCTGGTGTGTGAAGGACAGCTGAATCTAGGTCATTGTCGAAGCAAAGAACAACTTGCAGATTTGTTGACGAAGGCGGTAACAAACGAAGTGTTCAAGAGGCTTGTGAAGAAATTGAGCTTAAGAAATGTGGAGCACTTGACTTAAGGTGGTGTGTTGAATGTAGTGTGTAAGTCAAGTGTAGATTGAAGGCTTCAAAAGCTATTTTAGAAACATCTTATTCAGAAAAGTTGTTCTGCTACTGAAGCAAAATTTCTGGTTTTCGAAGAGGAAACCAATTTCTCCAAATGAGGAAACCGGTTTCCACCACGAAATTTTGTTTTTCTGCACTGCTGTCAGTGGAAGTTTTCTGTTATGTTTTGTTGTGTTGTTTTTTGGTATGTTATGTGTAGACACTATAAATACTCTCCCTCTCATGTAATGTTTAGAGTGAATGCCATTGTGAATAATAAAATCTATTTTCTCCTCAATTACACACTCTCTCTCTCTCTCTCTCTCTCTCTCTCTCTCTCTTCTTTATTTTCTCTCTAAACTTCATCTTCTCCAATCACACTTTTTACCATTGATCCACCTTATCCCAATTTGAATATTATTCTTGGGAATTTTATTCTCATTCATGTGTTTGGAGAAAAAATTTAGTTTCCATAGAAAATTTATAAAATATATTTAATTTATAATTTGAAATATTAAATAAATGAGTTGAAATATGTGATAGTGGGAAGTTGTGGGTAGTTACCTCTTATTCTCATGGGAATGTAAAATTATCACTCTATAACATGAGAATAAAAAATGATAAATCTATGTGTAAAATGAATTCCTGAGAATAAAAAATTCCTAGGTATAATTTTCAAAAGCTTGAAACAAACATGGAAATGAAAAATATTCCAACTCATATTTCTGACAATAAATTTGTCATCCATGAAACAAACACCCCCTGAATCTTTAGGCATGGGATAGGGTAAGCTTGAGTGAGAAAAAAATAAAAGATGTCTAAAATTAAAAAATAAAATAAAGCTGCAAAATAATTACGTTATTTACCATTGAATGGAAAATAATGAATTATGATTTTTTTAACTCAAATAATAAAAACGTTATTTACCATTGGATGAAAAATAATGAATTAAGATATTTTAAAATCAAATAATAACAACTTTATTTACAATAAGTGAAAATTGAGCTTTTTTATTTGAGACGTTATACCAACGGCAGGTCTACGGTCTCTAAATGTTATATATACCAACCAATTTTTACCGTCACTATAGGTGGTATATGTTAATTTTCTTGTAGTGTTATCATCCTCATTTTAAATATCTTTGTCGAACTTTCATCAAAACATCTTCAAAAAATGCTAAGTCACAACATTGTAGTATTTCGTCAATGTAAACCCTTTTGCTAATACTTCAGTCGAAATGTCACCCATTATTCATGTCGCAAAACAAACTTGAACTATCTCCAATGCTCTTCGAACTCTTGCCATTACTTAAAATTGAGCGTCGAATTTCCAGCCAACACCCGCTAAATCTCATTTTTAAAGTAAAAAAAAAAGAAGGTATTTTTTGTGTATTCAAATCCCCTTTCTCCCTGAGACCATTCCCCATGTAAGGCAGTGTCGCACGACAATTTAGGAGTCGGGCCAAAATCTATCTTTACTAATGTTGTCTCTTTATGCAAAGTGGTCCCTAGGTCGCACCCGACATCAACACCACCACAAAAGCTTGGGGGAAGATGAGACAATCACACCTCTCTCTAGAGATTAGTCGAATCCATTATTTGTCGTCACGCCACTCTTGAAGAGATGAGGGGCGTGATGTTAAAACACGTATTTCCTATAAAAGAAAAATTCATTATCGAAGTGTATCCTCGATTGTAGAATGTCGAAGTCCCTTTAGAAACCCCCGTTAGATATCTACAACGACTCGGGGGATCCAGATGAGTGTATCAAACACATGGACTCCAGACTTGACTACTACCATGCTCAGGGGGCATAAGATGCAATTATCTGCGCTAACACTCAAAGGACCCATAATTACGTGGTTAAAAACCCTCCCAGGCGGAAGCATAAACTCTTGGAGGAAACCCTACAACTTTTTTCCAGCCAATTCACTACTCGAAAGTGGAAGCTCACTATGATAGCCATCCTTAGTGGAATCTAGCTAGATATATAAGGGTACCCTAAATAAATACATCGATCAATTCACAAAAGTAATTGTGGAAGGAGAAAACAAATGACAAGTTAAAGGGTTTGATATTTAAAAGGATTGAGATTTGACTATATGTTCCACATGAAGCTAGAGTTAGAATGGGCTTATAGCTTAAACGAATTTTCGGCCAAGGCTTAGCCCTACATCAGTAACGAGGAAGATTTTTTTTACTATAGAGGTAGAAAAGATTTGGGGAAGCAAGACACTTGAGAAACGGCAGATGATCAGAAAGAGAAAACAATCATCGTTGGAACCATGGAGAACGGACACCTCGAGTTAGGTTCTCATCATATACTCCATTAAACATTTCACATGAATTTTTTTAAAGAAATTGAGCGAACACCAACTTCAAGGAGTTCAAAATAAGAAACTCTTACATGATCAAAGAATTTGTCCAGACTAACAAAATAAGGTCTGTTGTTTCTATAAGAGTCACGACCACAATACCATTATATTTATCCATTTAAAAAATGTGATTGAAGAGGTGATAAAAAATGAGACTGATCCAAAGAAAAACTTGAAAAGATAATCGGAAAAGGAAAAAAAAAACAAAAAAAAAATCAATTATTTATATGAAGAAAAAAACATGACAAATTTGTCATTAATAAATATAAAAAATGTGAAACATATAATTAAACAATGAAATTAAATATGATTCAAATTTACAAAACTAATTTCAACAAATATACATATTAAAAACAAAGTCATGATGATCGTACTCAATCTATTGAATTTACTATGAAAATAAGATATTATATTATTTATATTAATTATTACTTTATATGGATTTATTTATTTAATCAAACATATTATTCATTCTATATTTTATGATTATTTAACAACATCTATGACAAACCCGTGGACTATAAGCATATTTGTTTAGTTAAACCGTAACAAAAATTTAGCTCTCCTTCTCTCTCTTCTACTTTATTTTTATCTTTTACATGCTATGTAAAAAACTAAAAAAATCAATGGGAAGAAGCATTGTATTGAATGGGATTGTCTTTTGTAGTCAAAGTTTATTTTAATAAATCTCGTTGATTTAGATGTTTTAGATTTCGTGAGTATACTCTTAAAATAGATTTTTTGATCATCCATTTTTATAGAGACCAATTTTTAGATGTTTTGATTTGGTCTCTTGTGTTCTTATTATATCTCTTTTTGTTTCAATTAATATTCTTAACTTTAAAAAAAAAAAAATCACATTTCAAAAACAAAAGCCATTTCTTTCTCAAAAAAAAAGGCATATACTCCTTTTCACTTTCACTGTACTACTCCACTGTTACTATCAGACTCAGACATACTTTATCCGACCCGACTTAAATCTCTCACTAGTCTCTTCATAAACTATTTATGCTCATCTATACAAAAAAATTATATACATGTAATAATTACAAAAAGGTACTAGTACTAGCTAGCTCACAAGAGCACTTGTGATGAATTATTTTCAAAAAAAAGCTATCCACAAACATGAGTATATAAAAAATTATATACTTGTGCAATTGAATCAGACCAACACTGCAAGTAGCACACACACACTCCCAAACGAAACACATAAAACAAAATCTCTTTTGAAACTTCACCAAATTGTGGTTCACATCCAATCTCCTTCTCCACATACTCTCTGACACCATTCCAAAAGTGGCAACATTAATCATATTATTGCTACAAACCAAACTCTTCTTCATTATTTCAATACATGCTCATGTTCATGTTCATGTTCAAGTTCTCCTTCTCCTCACTAAACTAAAATATATTTAAACCCTAGCTATCATTGCTTAGCTTTTCTCAATTTTCATGCACACATGATTGAGCAAATCTTAGTTTGCTAGAAAAATATATATATATTTATATTATTTGTAACTAGGTTTATAAGTAATTGAGTGTGGATCTGAGAGTATTGATGCTTGCGGTGTCACCATTGAGGAGCATCAACAAAGATGAAAACCAAGAAGGGATGGAGAGTTTTTCCATGGGGAGTACTTCAATTACAACCGGCGAGTTTGGCGACGGAAATTTATTGGAGAGCATTAACTTCGACGAGGACTTCTTTGTTGGCATCAACATCGACGGAGACATCTTGCCGGATTTGGATATGGATTCGGAGATTTTCGCTGAGTTCTCAGTTAGTTACGGAGAAGACTCAGAGACAAACTCATCCGCTATCAAGATAGCGGATGAGAATAATCATTCTAAAGAAGAACAAGATAAAATAGATTGTTTTTCGAGTCGACAAAATTCCGAGGAGATATTGAGCAAGAGAGATGAATCTGTTGTTGTGAATCCATTGCCAAAACATGGAAGTAAAGGAAGAAAATCATCTAAGAAGCCTCAAGTTCAAGGGAAGAGAAAAGTCAAGGTATGGTTAGAATCTTATTCTTGAAAGGTGGTTTATCTTAATTTGGTAATTAAATTCAGTGAAGGTTGAGTTCATCAAGTGTAGTACGTAACTTTTTAGTTTATCATTAAGGTTCTGTCACTGTCTTAATTATTACAAGTCTTGAAAAAGTTTATGATAAATGATGAGTTTGTCGAAAGAACTCACGGGTACCCTAACTGTAGAGACAAAAGCAGAACTGAAGATTGGAATTGTTGAAATTTTGTATCATAATGGTAAGAAAAATATTTTTTAACCCAGGACACAGCACTGTTAAATTATACTGTCTCGGTTTCAAAATAAAAATATTTAAAGTTTTTGTATACACATTCAAAAATATAATAATATTGTTAAAAAATATTGTAGTTTTACTAAATTAATAATTGTTAAAGCGAGAATAACAATCATTTTAAAACAGAGAGAATACTAACTAAGATTTTGTCACTTGTTGTAGTTCTCTTTTATTCACACGTAGAGAACCGGTAGTCTTTTTTAAAAGTAATTCTTAATAGTTTTATATTAATCCTAACTAATGAGTACTTTTAGAATTGTGTTAGGTCAAACCACACATTTTCGAATTCAAACCTGGCTTAAGATTCGTTGAGGTCTTGAGGACCATCTCTATCTGATTTTTGCAATTAGGTCACCAGCATTTATACTAGGGCAATCAACTATGTGTTTAGTATTATTTAATTTGTAGGTTTTTATGTGTACCTAGGTTGATTGGACACCAGAATTGCATAGGAAATTTGTGCAAGCTGTGGAACAACTAGGATTGGATAAGGCAGTGCCTTCAAGGATTTTGGAGATTATGGGAATTGATTGTCTCACTCGCCATAACATTGCCAGCCACCTTCAGGTACACACACATATATATATTTCTAAAACCAATGGCTAATTTCAATTTTTGTATGATTATATGTTTCATGCAACATAATGTTTGAATGATGAATGCAGAAATATAGGTCCCATAGAAAACATGTGTTAGCGCGTGAAGCAGAAGCAGCAAACTGGAATCAAAGAAGGCATATGTCATGGCCAACTGCTGCAGCAGCAGCCACCATGGGTTTTCCTCCTCCTCCTCCTCCCATGATTCCATTGCACCATGTTAGACCCTTGCATGTATGGGGACATCCTTCAATGGATCAGTCATTTATGCACATGTGGCCGAAGCCGCAGCCGCTGTCGTGGCTACCAACACCGCCTCAAGACCCTTCATTTTGGCATTCTCAACACCAACAGGTAACTAATTACATCTCTAATCAAATTGAAACATTATCATTCACGTTACATAATTCACTGATTTGTCTAACTAAAATAATGTAATATCTTTCTTTGATGAATAGAGATCATTTGGATGTCAACTCCCCAGCATCCCACCACATGGTATGTACAAAGCAGATCACAGTATTGCCGCCGCCGGTCCTGCTTCTGGGCCCGGTCCTTTCTTCGACTTCCATCCCGTAAATTTCCTTTTTATCATATTTGTGTTGTCACGGTTGAACCATAGCTAACGGATATGTATCTCACCACTCTAATATTCAAAGGCCTCTATCATTGATTGTATATATGATTATTGTTTTTATGTTTTACAGTCAAATGAGAGCGTAGATGCAGCTATTGGAGACGTTTTATCAAAGCCATGGTTGCCGCTACCACTTGGACTTAAAGCTCCAGCTCTTGACAGCGTAATGAGTGAACTACATAGACAAGGAATTTCAAACATTCCACCATCATGAGCTTCAAACAAAATAATTAATCCTTAATGGGGAGCTATGTTCAAATAAACCCTAATTAATTCGACGACTTTATATCCATTAGATGTTGCATATTTGTTGCATCTAATCTTGAATGTGAGTGATTCATATTGTAACTTCTAGCTTTCTTTTAACACCCACATGGAAGGGAAAAAAAAAGAAGGAATTTCCATGTGCTAATGCATGATTGATCATTAGCCATTTTGTATATTATGTTTAGTAATGTAAAACTAATTAATAAGATGGGAGTCAATAAATTACTTAACTTTTTGAAATATTTATTCATTTAAGGTACACGTTTAATTTATTATTTTGGATAAAAGAGAGTTTGTTGGGTTGAAAATCCACTTAAATCTATGAGAAATTTCTATCAATCTTGATGAACAAGACTAATATCATCACACAATGATAATGAGAAATATAGAGAAAGAAAGAATAAACAAGATTTTTTTGTAGAGTAACTCTCTGAAAACAAACTATAGAATTTTTTTTACTCACTTTGCAATTGCAAAATTCTGTGAATGACTTGATTGACTTAATTACAAAATATAGTGGTTACTCCCTCTATTTATAGATTTAGGTTAACTTTTTCCTTAAGCCTAAGCCCAAAATACCTATTTTGGAGTTAAATCAGATTTATTCTATTTTAGATCTAAATCAAATCTATCTAAATCTAAAACAAAATAAATTTGTGCGCAATATCTTTGACACACTCTCTCTTCGACACTTTCTTGTTTCCTGTCGAGCTAACTGCTTCGACACAAAGAATTACTTTCAACACACCACCCAATTCATTGTGTCTAAGCTATCTACATTCATCATAGCTTTAAGTCTTCGAAATACTTCGACATGCACACCCTTCGTCATGATATTTATAATTTGACTCTCAATTCTGCAGTGTTCCAAATTCATCTTCCCATCTGCTACCTACTTTCGAAGATACTGGAACCTCATTTCGATGTGGTTGTTTCGACCATGAGCTATCGAATTCTTCGCCAGGTTGATAGCTGACATGCTATCGATCTTCATGGTAATTGCTCCATGATCTTTACCTGTAATTTCTTCGACCAATTTCCCCATCCAAATTGCTTGACATGCACAAAGAGAAGCAGCTATGTATTCTAATTCGCATGATGATAATGCCACAACTGGTTCCTTTCTCGAACTCCAAGCAACTGGTGCACCACCTAACATAAACACCTATCCTACTATGGATTTTTGATCCTCAGCATCACTACACTAACATGGATCTGTGTGCCCCTACTAACTTACATTCTTTTCCTTTATCAGTTGCTGGAAATAAAATGTCATAGTCAAAAGTCCCTTTCAAATACCTCAATGTCCTCTTTGTCGCTGCTAGGTGTGATACCTTTGGCTTCTGCATGAATCTATTCACCATACTCACACTGTATGCTAAGTCAGGCCTCGTATGACAAAGGTATCTTAAGGACCCAATAAGTCTTCTATATTGGGTTGGGTCGACATCATCTTCCTCTAAGTCTTTTGACAATTGCATTCTTGGTTCTATAGGTGTCGAAGTCGAATTACATTCTTCAATCTCAAATCTCTTGAGAATTTCTCCTGCATATTGAAGGAAGTGGACAAACTCATCTGATAGAAATACCGATGAAGTCGCCATCGAACGTTTTTTATCTCACCTAAGGAGAAAGGTAAACATCGAGTAAACTTGAAAGGGAGAAATCGGGTAAGGGAATCGCTTGCGTGAGGGGAAGGTATTAGCACCCCACACGCCTGTAGTACTCTACGGTATCCACTTCTACTTTCTATCTAATGGGTATGGGTATCTATCACTTAATCTCTAAATCTATATTATATGCTAAAAGGATAGCATGTGAAAGAAAGAGAATAAAAAAACACGGGGGAAATAAGGAAGTATTTACAAAGTTTGTTCGATCGAGCCCCATGACAAGATGCCTACGTATTCTCTCGTGCAATGAGAAAGTCAGAGCGTCGTAGTTCGGCTCACATCTTTTGGTGGGTTGCAATGTTTTTTATGGGAAGTTCGATTATGCATCCTCACAATTGCAACTCGTGCTTGGTGTTGCAACTTATTGTAAGACTCATGCTCGGATGCTCACACACTTAGCAATTTGCTTGGATTTGAAAAGGAACACCCTTATTGAAAAGGTTTTCAAAGAAAAAAATCCGAAGACAAAAAGGTTTGAAGTGAGGTTGGTTGCTTTTACCTTGCGAAAGGAGTTTGAACCATTATTAGGTGTTTTGATTTTCAAAAGAAAAGAAAACAAATTTTAGTTTTATTACATGCAAGGATGCAAAAGAAAAAAGAAAATAAAAGGGAAACTAACTAGTTCTAACCCTAATGTTATCATACATGGATTTCAATCTAAGGTCTAACTCGAATCGCTACCTAAGATAGAGTCGAGAGAATCCTAAGGGAACATGGCAAAGGTTAACAACCTAAGTCTATGTCCAATCTCGAATCGCTATCTAAGATAGAGTCGAGAGAACAAAAGGGAGGAGATAAAGGTTCATAATTTAAATTTATGTTTATCTCAAATCGCTACCTAAGGTAGAGTCGAAGACAATAAAAGGGGTGAAGCAAATAAGTGCTTTGGCAGAAGCACACAAACAATGCAATGCACAATCAAATGATACACATATGCGCGGGGAAGAAGAAAGAAGTCTCATAGCCTCAAAGGTAACGAGTATACCGGAGTCAAATAGGAGCCAACATTCATAGGAAAATCATAGCCACAAATAGAAATAAACGTGTCAAACAGGAGTTTCCTATGGGATAAAGGTATCACAGCATGATATGAATTATAAAGTGTGAGGAGCATATGAGTGCGGGTGTCAAACCATATGAATAAAAAACCCATGACAAAGCACAGAAAGTTAGAATGGGGACTCTTGCCACTTTTATTATTGACTCGATAAAAGAAGTGTCATGATTCGCGTTAGCTGAGCTGACACGAACTAGAACTGTGCGGGAGTTGATTGTGAACCCTTTCTGCATGCCCATCATATCATCATATATCAATATCATCATTATCAAAGCAGGACTTTGCTTAATAGTGCCATATCAGGTTGCCTAACCACTCATGACCTATGCAAGCACAAATGACAAACACTTACTGAAATGTACCTCTCTTTGCACGGAAGAGGATTTTAAACAAACCACACACAGTTAGCACGTAATATGAGAAATCGCCCTAAACAAGTCTTTAAATAAACCAGAGGGGTTCCTGAACATGCTTCAACTACGGAAGCCCCATCATGCATCTCTAAACGTACTTCCCATGGCAAAAAAAAGCGGTAAAACCCTACATCTCATGTTCTCTAAAAAAGCGGTAAAAGAATACGGTAAAAAGGTATAGAAAATATCAAACGGATAATAATTTGTAAGCAAAAGCAAACAAAGAAACACTCCGAAAAACTTTGCGTACTACCGACAAGCATTAAAGAAAATGGGTGACCAATGCGCGGAGGCACCAAAAGCATAATCAGAATGTGTTTCATACACATTTGAAGCAAATAAACCTGCAAAAGATCGCAATCCACACAATACAGACAAAGGATGTGCATCTTAAATGCACGGTCAAGAATGTGTGTCAATACACATCCGACGTAGATCTAATGAACCTGCAAGAAATTACAATCCATACAATGTTGAAACAATCGGCTGAACATCATCTGATAACTATATCAATGAAGTCGCCATCGAACGCTTTTTATCCCGCGAGAGGAGAGGAAAACATCGAGTAAACCTGAGAGGGGAGAAATCACGGTCTTACGACTGAGAGATCGGGTAAGGGAGTCTGTCACGCGAGGGGAAGGGATTAGCACCCCACGCGCCCATAGTACTTTACGGTATCCACTTCTATTTTCTATCTAATGGGTGTGTTATATATATCCATCACTTAATCACTATAATGCATGTGAAATAAAGTAAATAAAGAAAACACATGGAAAAGAAAGAAGTATTTACAAAGTTTTGCTCGATCGAGCCTCGTGACAAGATGCCTACGTATTCCCTCGTGCAATGGGAAAGTCAGAGTGTCGTAGTTCAGCTCACTTATTTTGGTGGGTTGCAATTGTTAATAAGGGAAGCTCGATTTCACATCCTCACAATTGCAACTCGTGCTTGGCGTTGTAGTTATAAGAAGTCCTATGCTCGGCCGCTTGCTCCGTGACTTGAAGGAGATCCCACAGGATGGGGAGTAGTGACAATATTTGTCGCAAGCAACATATATCAGATTATTTTCAATTGTTTGCACCATTTTCAGAATCCTCATAACCAAACTCAATTGAGTCTTCAACCGATGATTTTCCAAGAGTCCATAACCACAGATCAAGGTTTGCAGCTTACATGCCCGCCATAAACAACCCCTAAATGATTTTTAAATGGTCTGATTCCCCACGAAGTTATTCCATCTAATCACAGAGTGGTGAGAAGTCAAGACTTGCAATTTTGAACGGAAAATATCAGATCTGGATAAGAAGGTCCCCGACTTTGGGTACCTGTTATGGATGTATGAAATGAATGCATATGCAGGTTAGATATATACACATGTATTTTTTCTAACATTTCATTTGGAAAATAAACATGCTATGATGCAAGTGCATTGTGCATTGATCATGGGTTTACGACTTCCATGACATTTCTCTTTCTGCTGTGCTCTTTCTGATCTGGTCGAAGAAAATAGAGATCACAGACAGAGTAACGGGTAGAAAATACAACAGGATAAGAACCATAGTCCCCATCAGAAAATAATAAGTCACAAACAGTCACCATCAGTACCTGTAATAATCATGATGATCCCGCCCCACTCACGGTAAAACTAAGGTCTGGGTAAGGCCAAGGTAACTCCAAGATTAGATTCGCCCAGGAATACTACCATTGTAACACCTACGTGATAACGATAGAACCCTGTAGGTAACCTCCCCTGAGCATGGACGACATGACCGCACTACTAGATCTACATCTGTATCTGTCATGTTCCACTCTAGTCCTATGTGTTCCTATATGCCTCTCTGACCGGGGTATGGGGCCTTTTACCTCTTGTAACACGCACCCAAACCAGATACAGATCACATCACAACAGCAGCCAATGTATGGAAGCGATAAAATGTCACATAGGATGAAATTCATAGCATACAAAGGATGATGCGATAAAGCAAGTAAATAGATAAACACCCAATAGAAAAGAAAAAGGAAGCTAGGATCGACTCCTAGACGGACCAACAATAGGTCGACTGTCCCCAGTGAAGTCTCCACCTGAAACAACCGGTTGAACATCATCCGATAACTGTATCAATGAAGTCGCCATCTGTCATACCCTAAAATTTTCCCTCCTACTTCTCAAGACATTCCATACATCCATACTCAAGGGTTCCTCAAGGGTTGATCAGACAAACTCTCTCCTAAGTAATCAACCCAAACTAGGGTTTTGGCAATTCTCAGATCAAGGTGGTTTCCAACATCTCCAATGGTCATCATGCCTCCTCATATGCTTCAAAGAATCTCCATGCCAAGTTTCAAGCCTTACAAGTCAAGTTTCCTCAGACAATTGCTCAGATGGTTGAAAATCAGTTGTATTGGACAAAAAGTCAACTGTGGTCAACATACACTCAAGATTTGATCAAAAGTCAAACTTTCCAAATTAGGGTTTCTTAGGGAAAAGTCAACTGAACTTTGACTGAGCATAACTTTCTCATACTTTATCAGAAAATTTTCCACCACCTCTCATTTTAAAGAGAATTTAATTCTCTACAACTTCATGTCTCACAAGCATGGTCAGAAAATGTTTCATTTTGAAGATATGGATCAAAACATTACAGGTCCTTTTCAAAGTCAACAAAAAGTCAACTTTTTGTAAAGAAGTGTTATTGAGCATGGAAACTCCAATTGAGATGAAACCAAAGAGGTTATTTAGAGGACATCTAGAGATTTCTAAAAAGTCCAAGAACACTCAAAAATGTTAAAAATTGAGCAAGTTACACCTTGCACAAGTTGAGCATTTTTAAAGAGGTGCACAAAGAGAAATACTTGTCAAAAGCCAAAATTTTGCAAATGGACCTAACTTTTCTTGATTCAAACTTGTTCCTCAGCTGATTTTGAATCTCCAAGCCCAAGGCCACGAATTTTATCTTTATTTTTCTATTTAATTTGGATTTTAATCATTTAAAAGCATATTAAATTAAAATAAAAGGTAGAAAATCAAAATTAAATGCAAATTGGATTTTTCTCTCATTCTTGAGGTCCAAGCAATCCATAAAAGCTGGCAATTTCGAAATTAACATTGATTGGCAAGAGAATTGATGAAAATTGGATCAAAAAGGAAAGATTTGGTTCCATACCAAATCAAATATTTTTACATTGATTGATTCATTATTTTCTCTTGATTTCTGACCTAGATCCATCTACTATATATACACAATGCATACACATGAAAAAAGAACAAAAAAATTGCCTCTAAGAACCCTAATTAAACTCAAAAAACTGTGTCATTCAAGTTACTTGCAGCCCTGGATTCAGCTTGTTTCAATCGATTCTAAGCATTCCATTGCATTCCTGGAGGTCTCCTGAATCGATCCAGATACTCACAAGCCACCCAAACATCCAGAATCATGAATTTCAGTTTTCGGTTTGTTCAATATAACTCAAAATCGATTTATGATTTCCATGCATATTTAACGTGTTTTGATGTTTGTTTTGTGTTTAGAATGGAGTTTTGAAGCTTTCTGCATAGTTTAATTTCATTTTAGGTACCTGAATCGAAATCCACCATGGCTAGGGTTCCTCTGTTCAAATTGGGATCTTCTGAAATAGGCAAAATTGGACCAAATCGAGACCACCATCGTGTTTAGAACGATGTTTCCAATCGATCCATGTATTCATAATGCATTTATATTACTTGTGTGTGATTTTTGAAAATTGCAGGGGCCTTAGCGTCGAACTAAGCCGACGCTAACTGTTTGAAAATTCAAACGAAGAAGATGAAGATCTTCTCGCGTGATTTGTGTTCCCAGGAATCGAATTCGTTTAAAACGTTTTTGTTTCATTATCCTAACACCAAATGCAGTTTGGCTCAATGGTGAAGGTAGCGCGTGTTTTCCTTGGACGTCCCTGGTTCGATCCCTGGCTATGACACTTATTTTTTACAACTTTGAAAACTAACACTTTTCTTATTTTTCTTTTAATATTTTCATTCTAATTTAATTTATCTTTAAATATTTTTCTCATGCATTTAAAAATCACCAAAAATATTTTCCTTTTGCATTTTAATCAGAAAAATGTTTATTTAATTTTTGAAATTAAAATTAATATTTTTGCCATTAAAATTAATATTTTTGCATGCATATTTTAATTAATTGTTAATTAATCATTAAATTGGCTTTTAATTGCTTTTAATTATCGATCGATCCAGAAAATTACCAAAAAAATTATTCTATCATCTAAATATCATGACTAACTTAAAATCTTTTTCCTCATTCAAAAACTTTATTTTTACTAACATTTTTCTCTGATGCGAGTTTCTTATATTTTCCGATTTTGTATCTGCTCACAGGTTGTAACGTTTCGGACTATTTTTTTCTCTTTTCTTTTCAATATTATGTAACTGTCTATGGGATGTAATAGTTTAATTAGGACTTTTACTTTCCGCACTCCTATATTATGTAACTGCCCCAAAGCCATGTAATAGCGTATGACATTTATCTTTCCGCACTTTATTTTCCACAATTTACTTTCCGCACCCTATAAACTGCTAGTAACTAGGTGAAGCAACTCGATTTTCAAAAATCTTTTAATTCTCGGAAACTAGTGAAATCGCCACCTAATTTTATTTGTTCTGAAAAGAACGGGAAAATATAGATAAAACCCCAAGGAAGCGGATAAGGCGGTCTACGTGACCAAAAAGTGGGATCGGGAGTCGGTTATGTAAGGGGAAGGTATTAGCACCCCTTACATCCATCGTACTCGATGGGACCCATTTAATTCTACGCGTTTGTGTGTGTGTTTATTGCTAAGTTGTGAATACTAAAAGAAAAAAGAAATTGTTCGTTATTATTTTGAGTTTGGCACGGTTTCGGAACCGTGTGCCTACATATTCCCTTGTGCAATGGGAAAGTCAAAACTCTGTAGTTCCTCTCAAAAAGGTTTTAATTTGTTGTATTGATTTTATAAGAAAAATCGTGCATTAGACATTTCAAATGCTTGAACTTGGGATTGTTTAGTTTGTTTGAAAAGCTTAAGTCCTCATTCATATTTGAAATGGCTATTGCACTCTCTTTATCAGAAAAGAGTTTGATGATCGCATATGAGCGATAAAAGAGTTTGAGTGAGTTGAATTGATTTTTATGCGGGTGAAAAGTACCGAACAATAGGACTAGCATCCTACGATTCAAATACTAGAAACAAGATGAGCTCAATGCTCATCGAGTCGTCTATCATCCCAAAAGTTTTTTCTTATGAAAAAGTGAGGTGAAACAAGGTTCACGTTATTAAGAATCTTTAAGCAATTAGTCTAGCATCCAACGACTTAAAGATTCGAAGTTCATTTTTTGCAAGTGTTTAAACAATTAGTCTAGCATCCAACGGCTTAAACACTTGAGTTTTCTTTATGAAAGAATTTTGAAAATGCACTCGACGTTGGATCGAGGTTTGTAACTTAATTATGAAAGTGTTTTGGAGGTACGGATTATGATTAATTAAACATGTGGACTAAGGTGTGATAACAGAAATGAACAAGTAATTGTATACAAGCGTTAAATAAAGCGAGTAAATAACTTAAAAGCCCATACAAGGTGGCCCGCACAAATAACAAGACAATTTATCGTGTAAGTGCATGCGCGAAATAAATTTAATCAACTAATTAAACGGAACTTAATTAAGTAATTAGTTTAATAAAATTGATCAGATGGGCCAATTAATTTTAAATAAACTAATTAGATGATTAAATAATGTTTAACTGACCGATCAAAGTTTCATTGTAAACCCAAGAGTAAGCGTGGTGTGTGCAAGAATGTGTGGCCGTTGTGACGCTTCAAAGCTTTGTCAACTTAGGGTAGTAAAAAATGGCTCGCACGAGTATTAGTTTGAAAAATATTTTTGTTTGTGCTTTGTGAATAATTTAAACGATAAAGCGATAATATTTACTAACTATTACAACAGGTGGGGAATGGGGGTACAAATTTACAAATGGGGGATAAAATAGAAAAAAAGAAAAGAGTGTTAAAAAAAATCCTAATAAAAATCTTCCTAATATTAATAGCATTTTTTTTTAGTATTTTTGGATGTTACTAAATATTTTATTGGTTTATGGATGATAATAATAATTATGGGTTAGAAAAAATAAGCTTTATTACTAATAATAGTAAATAATAATAATAATAATAATAATAATGGTTGTTAGTAGATCAAAATTAATAAATATTAGTAGTAAAAATAATATTAGTAATAATAATGATATAATATTAATAATGATAATACAATAGTAATAATAAATAATATAGAATAATAATGATAATAATATAATATAATAATAGTGATAAATTGATAGTAATAATAATAATGATATTATAGTAATAATAAATAATAATAGTGGTAATATAATAATAGTCACTAATTTAACAAACTAATCCTAATCATACTAATTTAAAATAGGGTTAATACCTATTTTCACCCCTGACATATGGGGTGTATTTGAAAAATCCCCCTGCCAAAAAAAAAGTTTCAAAAGTTACCTTGACAAATTTTAAAAGTTTCATTTTTTACCTTTAGGAGGCCACATCACCAAAAAGGCTGATGTGGCTTATTTTTTTGTTAAATTTGTATTTTTTTGTTATTCCTTGTCACATAATTCCTATTGAAATGACCAAAATGCCCTTTGCAAGTCCATGTTTCATTTCAGCCAAAGCTATTGACAGAGGATTCGTGGTGTCATCGTATCAAGAGAAGACAGACGAAGGGCAGTGAGTTAGGAAGATTGTTGTGAAAGAGTGAGTGGATTTCGGATGGTGGGTGTTGCGATGGAGTAGGAAACGGCCGAGGAAGATGAATAGTTTCCGATGGAGGAGGCGGTGGATTACGATCGAATCGGCGTGAACAGGGATGCCGTGAGGTGTGTCGTCGAAGGTGATAATATAAAGGTGATGGTTCCGGTGAGGATTTATGATGATGAAGCTGAATGGAAGGTGGAAATCAGTTTGTGAGGGGGGTTTCGGCGGAAACAGAAGCGGCGGCTTGGGTTATTGAGATAGGAAGAGGAAGATGTTACAAGAGGGAATAACGGAGGCATGGACGATGAAGGTGATATGGATGGAAAGATGATAAGGGTGTGTATCGGTGAAGGAGCAGAGGTTTAGGTGGTGAGAAGATGAAATCAGTTTGTGAGGGGGGTTTCGGCAGAAACAGAAGCGGCGACTGGGTTATTGAAAAGCCCTTTCAAGATCCCGGATAAATCATGGATCATCTGTAAAAACCAGCAACATATTAGAAGAGGGGAGAAGGAGATGAAGCTAGCGATGTAAAAAAAATGTTGATCGAGCAAAAGCACACCACCTCCCGCCCAGAGATGTTCATCGAGCCACCATCCTGTTCATTAACGCCGTCGTAGGGTCTGAATTGAAACATGGAGAATGCAAAATAATTTTGGATTTTAAGATAAATGGAGCTAAGGGCATTCTGGTCATTTGCTTGGGAATTATGTGATGTGGAATAACCAAAAAATATAAATTTAACAAAAAAATAAGCCACATCAGCCTTTTAGGTGATGTGGCATCCTAAAGGTAAAAAATGAAACTTTTAAAATTTGTCAAGGTAACTATTGGAACTTTTTTTTGGCAGGGGGGTTTTTCAAATACACCCCATATGTCAGGGGTGAAAATAGGTATTAACCCTTTAAAATAAAACAAAATGCAAAACGCAAGAAAAACTCATCTGTTTCTCTCTCGACTCAAACCCTCATCCTCTCGCCGTCCCTCATCGGAACTCTCTCCGATTCCTCGCCGGTTTCTCACCGTCTCTCATCGTCTTCGCCGCCTCGCTTCTTCACCGGTCTCTCTCGCGTTTCCATCTCTCTCTCGAATCTCCGCTTCCTCTCTTCCTCTCCGTCGCGATCGCGATTTCTGCTTCACTCTCGAACCGCTTGCATGTTTCGGTTTCTGATAATATTGTTTGATTTCTGGTGATTTCTGATTGTTTTGATTTGTGATTATGTTTTCTGCTTGGTACAGGTTGTGAATGGAATGGAAGGAAGGAAAACCTACTCTCCACACGCGATTCCGGTTAGTGACCTTGGAGACGCGTCAGCGATGGAGGTTTGCTTCTCCTCTCATTCCGGGTGAGACCGTCCGCTTTTGTTCTCTCTTCTTTCTCAATTTGTCAGAACATGATTTCTGAAAAAAACTGAAACTGAAGGTGTTTAGGTTGGGGAAATGATGATGTTGCTGTTGTTTGCTCTGTTTTCGTTTGGTTATGTTGTTGGCTTTTGATTTAGAAACTGTGTTGGGATTTCTGGGTTTTTGTTTTTGAAAAACATAGTTCTCTCTTTCTCTTGTCTGTCTTCGTGTAGAATGAAGTGGTTTTTTCTATGATAAGAATGGATGCACACTTGTCTTTTGTTTTCTGGTTTGGAAAGTGTTTGGAAAGAAAAAATGGTTTGGGAAATGGTTTTCAACTGGGTTTTTTTGAACTGTTAGAGCAGATGCTACCAAATTTTTTTCTCGTGTTTAAATGTTGAGAACTCTCCTCCTTTAAAACTGATAGGTCTCTCTTCTTTTAACTGATGGAATAGATACTACACTCCTTCCTTTGAGAACAGACCTGTTATTCCCTTTTTCTTTTGCCCTGAACTGATGCTTTTTGTTTTCTATCTCTTTCCCAGGCTGATAGAGCAGGTAATCCTCTTCTTGTCTTTGTGGCTGCCCCAAAACTGATATCAAATGCTGCTCTTTGATATTCTACTTCCAAAATGATGTCTGTTTTCTATTTTCCCTTTTTCACTTTTGGGTGAAAATTATACTTTGAAAACACTCTTTCCTCTTCTATGCTACTGTTGTGTTAATTACTTGTATGACCCAATTTGCTTCTTCTGCTACTGCTGGCTCTGCTGGCTTATGCTGATAACCACATCCCTTGTCTTTTTTCTGCTATGTTACACTTGTTGCTTATGTTGACTTGCTTTTTGCTGATAATCACATCCTCTTTTGCTGCCTGTTGGGAATCATTTGGACTGTTGCCTTTGATTATATTGCTGCCTAATGCTTTTGATTATACTTGTTGGGATTAACTGTGATGAATAGTCTGAGTTAGGTTTACTTGTGAACCGAGTTAACTCGTGATTTGCAAATAAACTCACTTTCGCCGATGATTAATCCCTTGCAAGGTTATGAGGTTTAGCAATAACCTGATTCCCGCCCAAACACCTAATGATGAGTTTGAAAAAAAACACAATCCTTGTTTTCGTACGAAATTGCTTCGTTACTACTAACTATGTTTCTTTTTGTTGTTTCAGGCGACAATGGATGGCACAATATAAAAGAAGAATGCTCGGGCACAAAGAATAGTTTGGAGGAAGCACCAATTAGCTCGGACCAATTTGGAAGCTTGTAGCATTAGATTAGGACACCTTAGAAACTTGTAAAATTATGATATTTGTATCTTTTTTGTAACTAAAATTGTAATTTGAATTCCAAAAATAACTTCCTTTCTTTGTATCCCCAATTTGAAACTATACCTGAATTTCAAAGAAATACAAAATCTCCTTTTTTCACATTGCATCTTGAAATTCCGCATTTTTATATTCATGCTTGAAATATCCAACAATCTCCTGTAATTATATTGACTGGAAAATTCAAACACCCATAAATGGTATTTTCACTCACCGAATTCAAATAATCTGAGTAAAAGACTTCCTTCTAAAAAATTAAATTCTCAAATAACTAAATATTTTTTGAATTCAATTTCTAAACAAATAATACCTTTTTCGGAAGGACAATTCCAAACGACCTTTTTGTACAAAAAATTCGAAATCGTTCGAAGCCTCTTGAATTAGAATCGAAGTGGCTAAAACTTTTCCACCACTTTTCCATGAAAAGTCCTCAGTAAGAATTCCTCTGAAATTGTAATAAACAAACACACATTTTTGAAAATAATGGGTTTGAAAATAATGGGATGAAACGGAGGGGAAATTTTGGGGTGCGACACTAGGCGTGTATGGAAAGATAAAAACGAACATAGATCACTTCTAATTTACAAGATAAAATACCTGAATTTGACACACTCTCTTCACACATGCACCCCTTAGAGTAATTCTCTCTCGTTGCCTTTCGAACAAATGGTCAAGTCCCTCGAACGTAGAGGTATCCTAGCACCGTTGCCTACGAAATATATCATCATAGTCCCTTCGATACAAAGATCATAGACCCACGATGTCGCCTACGAATACATGATCTCGTCCCTCGATTGTTGCCTACGAAAAGTGATGATCGTCCCTTCGAATGTGCCAGGATACTTCCTACAAGTTGCTTTCTATGACCATCTGATGTCCCTACAAATGTCCCTCTTACATCCAACGAATGGGGTTACCTACCAACTAATGGTATGGATAGCGTTATTCTAAAGGAATGTAAAATAACACGAAAACGACCATTCTGAGTAGGTAATAAGACTTTTAGTTGCTTGCTCAAACAAAATACTTTTCACACCTCACACTTTTATCAAAGTTCAAACTCTTTTCAAAAATGAAACATTTCCGAACACTTTGTATACATTCCTACATGAATCATTACAAAGTCAAAGCGAAATTCCTTTTAAAACATTTTTTTCAAACACACAGAAAGCAATTTTAAAAATGAGCTAGAAGCAACTAAGAGCCCATAGATAACTATGGATGGAAAGGGGTGTTAATACCTTCCCTTTTCATATCCTTCTCCCTTACTCAGAATCTAACGAAGGTCTTTTCCTGTTCTTTTCACCTTCCCTTAATTGGATAAAAGAAAAGTCGGTGGTCACTCTTGCTATCCGTACATTTGCGATAAAAAGCAAAACAAAATCTCAAAGTCAGTTCACCGTATTACACCATCGAACATTTTTTATCCCGCGAGAGGAAAGTAAAACATCGAGTAAACTTGAGGGGAGAAATCATGGTCTTACGACCGAGAGATCGGGTAAGGGAGTCTATTACGCAAGGGGAAGGGATTAGCACCCCATGTGCCCGTAGTACTTTACGGTATCCACTTCTATTTTCTATCTAATGGGTGTGTTATATTTATCTATTGCTTAATCGCTACAGTGCATTTGAAAGAAATAAAATAAAGAAAACACGGGGAAAAGAAAGAAGTTTTTACAAATTTTTGCTCGATCAAGCCCCGTGACAAGATGCCTATGTATTCCCTCGTGCAATGGGAAAGACAAAGCGTCGTAGTTTGGCTAGCTTGATTTGGTGGGTTGCAATTGTTTTTATGGGAAGTTTGATTCCACATCCTCAAAATTGCAACTCGTGCTTGGCGTTGCAGCTATAAGAAGTCTTATGCTCGGCCGCTCGCACACTTAGCAATTTGTTTGGATTTGAAAGGGAACACCCTTTTTGAAAAGGTTTTAAACATAAAGAAGCGTCCATGGGCGAAAAAGGTTTGCAGTGAGGTTGTTTGCTTTTACCTTTGAGAAAAGAGTTTAACCATTATTAAGTGTTTTGACTTGCAAAAAGAAAAGAAAACAAGTTTTAGTTTTATTACATGCAAGGATGCAAAAGAAACATGAAAACATGTAAAGGGAGACTAGTTAGTTTTACCCTAATGTTATCATGCAATATGGACTCGTATCCTAATGTCTAGGCTCGAGAGTTATCCTAACTGATCGGTCCTAGGGGAAGCTATCCTAATATCCTTCTTGGTTGTAGAATCAAGGGATGCAAAAGGAATGAAGCAAGCAAGTGTTTTGGCAGAAGCACACAAACAATGCAATGTACAGACAAATGATCACACATGCACATGAAATAAAGGAAGTCACATAGCCTAAAATAACACCGATGTATCGGAAGCAACCAGGAGCCAACATATTCGATTCCCGTGAAAGGTATCACATCATGACATGAATTGTCAAATGTGTAGAGCAATGAGTGTAGGTATCAGCAGTAGATATGAACCTTAGGAGAAGGCGTGGAGAGTCATAATAGGGAACTCTTGCCACTTTTTATTATTGACTCTATAAAGTAAGCAACACGATTTGCATGTACTGAGCTGACACGGACTAGAACTGTGTGGGGGTTGATTGCGAACTCTTTCTACGTGCCCATCATATCATCATATATAGGTATCAATCAGTATCAAAGCGGGACTTTGCTTGGTGGTGCCACTCTGGGTTGCCTAACCACTCATGACCTATGCAAGCACAAATTTAAACACTTACTAAGAATTACCTCCCTATGCACGGAAGAGGATTTTAAGCAAACCAAACACAATTAGCACACAGAATCGCCCTAAAAGGGTCTTTAAATAAACCAAAGGGGTTACTGAACATGCTCCAACTACTAAAGCCCCATCATGCATCTCTAATCCTACTTCTCATGGCAAAAGAAAGCGGTAAAACCCTACTTCTCATACTCTCTAAAAAAGCGGTAAAAGAATGTGGTAAAAGGGTATAGCAAATACTATATGGATAACAATCTGTAAGCAATAACAAGCTATGTAATACTCTAGAAAACTTCAACTACTACTGCCAAGCAATACAGACAATGGAATGCGCGTTTGTGCGCAAAAGATATCAGAATGTGTATTCGTACACATTCGAAACAAGATAAACCTGCAAGAAGTTACAACTAGACAATAGGATGCGCGTTCGTACGTAAACAAGTATTAGAATATGCGTTCGTACGCATTCGAATCAAATGAACCTGCAAGAGAAGTGAAAACCAAACAAGCAGACAAAGAATACGTGTTCGTACCCAAATAGTAATTAGAATGTACGTTCGTACACATCCGGAATAAGCTACACCTGCAAGAAAGATGAAAACCCAACAAACAGACAAAGGTTGTGCGTTCATACACAAATAGGCAATAGAATATGCGTTCGTTCACATTCACAACAAACGGATAACCTGTAAGAAAGGTGTAAATCCAACAAACAGACAAAGGTTGCGCATTTGTACACAAATAAGCAATAGAATATGCGTTCGTGCACATTCAAACAATTGGATAACCTGCAAGAAAGGTGAAAACCCAAGCAAGCAGACAATAGAATGAACACGCATGTGTGCAAGCGCAAAATAAGGATGCTACAAATCCAAATCTCAAGTGTAAGGGTTCAATGTACCTCGCACATGAAATAGAGTGTCAGAATTAACAAAGCAAATGCTAGAAATAAAGCACCGAATGCAAAACCAATTGAAAATATGATAATAAACTAGTATAAACATGTAAGAAGCGAAATAAAATCACAAAAATCGGCTTGGGAAGGCGGTTTTTCGAAATCGGAGCGAAAAAGTCAACTTCTTGGAATCGATTGAAAATTGCATGGTTACTTGCAAAAACGTCAACGGATTCAAAAACGTGAGCGGTTTTAGTTAATTTCGAGTGAAAGCAACGTTTTTCGACCTTAAAGTGACGGGGCAGCAACTCCGTTTAGGCACGTTGCACTTGAAATTTTCTTCCAAAACCTCCAAAAATGGTTTTAGAACGTGCCAAAATATTAGGAACATGTACTGTTACTTCGAACCTTTGAGGAAAAGTGGGTTCCAATGCACAAAAATGCCTAAAAAGGCTTATGGAACAACAATATTCATGTGTTGAATTAAGTTTCGATTCAGTTTTGTTTTGGTTTTGAAATGAGAAAAGAATTAGAATTTAATTCACCTACATGTATTCAACAACTCAAAACAAAGTGATACACAAGTTATGTACGAGTTTAAATGTTGTTTGAATGGAAAAAAATGCAAAATTATGCAAGAAAATGCATGCTTATTCACATTTTTATGATGTTTAGATGAATGAAATGCAAGTGGATGGCATGCCATATGCAAACAATATGTACTCAATACAAATTACACCTAAATGCAATGCAAAACATGTATTAAAGTCAAACAAAATCAAGCATGTGGTGTGTCATAGTGTTGTGATTTCACACATGTAAGAAAGTGTCATCAATACAGGAAAAAGTGAGTGAAAGTGAAACTCGGACACACTTTAACATCATTAAAATCAAACACCGACACACAAACTTGATTCAATTATTCAATATGCATGTATGTCAATACATGAGGATGCAAATTATGTCCTAAATGTAAGTTTGCATATGTTATGTAAATGCAAATGCTTTATGCAACTAAGATGTGCCTAAAACTATATTTCGACACAATTTTATTAATGAATTAAGCCTTAATTCACATGCTTCAAGTCAATTCAATCAACCTATATGCTATCTAATGCATGAGCATGTGATAGGTGATGCAAAAGTTCAATCAAAGTGATCTAAATGCAAATAAAAATAATTACACAAGTGTATGTGTGTGTTATGTACAATTTGCCTTTACACCGACACAATAACGTTGCAAAATTGGAAGCAAATCAAGGAATTCACAATTAAAAATTCAAGAATCGGAATCCACACAAAAATTGCAATCAAACTCAATATTCAATTTCAAGAAGAGTCGAAATTGGAAAATTGATTAAAATAAGTGCTTATTTGAGATAATCACTTACTTGTTCTTGAAGTTTGACTTGAACTGTTGAAGAAAATACCAAAATCAATCTTCAATTGATGATAATAATCGGAATTGAAGTAGAAATCAGAAGAAACAAAGCCTTGATCCTTGAGATTTGCATGAAATTGAAAGGGAGGACCTCTTGTAGTCTTGACCGAGCAAGAATGGAGAGAGAGAGAGAGAGAGGAGCTGGCCAGCCTTAGGAGGTGGCCGGAAGGACAAGTCTCCGATCAGAGCAAGCAAACTGAGGCAGAGAGTGACCGGACGTGTGCGGGGTAGGCCGGAAGAGAGGGAAACCGATCGGTTTCCGGCGGTGAGCAAACAAATGAGGCTGAAAAATGAGGTCGGTCGGAGGGAGATTAGTCGGTGTGGGGAGGAGGCCGGCCGGTGGCAGTAGGGCGGCGTGCGGTGGTCCAAAGCAAGGAGGGGGTGGATCGGTCAAGCTTGGAGGAAAAGGCTCCTTCAAATTTTCTTTTGATTTTGCTTTGTGAGTTAAGAGAAGTAGGAGAAGAGAATTGAACTTTTGAGTACAAAATTAAGCAAATGATTGTGTGTATTTGATTTGTGAAGGGAAAAATTTATTTATAGTGTAAAAAATTGGGCCATGGAATGCCTTGGATCCACAATTAAGCCCAAATCGCGATTATCCGAATTAATTTTGTGTACAGCCCAAAACAGCCAAATCTGTGCGAAATTTGAAGTCGGAATGTAACCGAAAAATGTCTGGAATGCGATTTTGCATGCATGAGTCAAAATTTCAACTCAATTGGACGAACGGTCCAGGAAATATGAAATTTTTAAGTTTCAGCATACATTACGGGCATCTGACACGGAGAATTTTTATTGCGCTCTTCGGAGAAATTGCCTCGAACGAGGGTCTTCTGATCAAAATATGAACACGAAGTCTTTGAAACAACTGAAGTCAATGGAAATTGTGAAGTTTTGGCACTGGAACCACCTCATTTCGATGAAAATAGAGCGAGATAGGATTTTTCAAACTTCGCGTATCAGATTTAAAATGCTCGATTCGTCTCAAAATCTACTCCGAAGAATATAAACTTCTCTTAAATGGTGAAGAATTGGCCCTGGACTTGTGAATGAAAGTCGTTGGGGACTTAGATACAAAATTTTAGACACCGGTGTCGCTCAGTTTCGATGTTCCATCTAGGATTTATGACCCTTTTAGCGCACCGAGAACACGGTACAGTGCTAAAATTCAGTTTATTCTACTTAAAAGATCAATTTCTTTGAGGACTTTCTTCACACAATTTGCTTTCGGCTTGTGAACGAAAGTTATATATAATAATGAGAGGGACTTGCCAGTAAAAAAAATCAGAAAATACCTGAAAAATTGAGAGATGTGCCTTCCGGAGCACCCAAAACGCACAAAAAACCCAAAGTTCACTTTGTTGAGAAATGAGCAAATAAAATATTTTTCTTGATGAAACAGCATCCGATCTGAACAGATAAACTGGAGAATATAATGATATGATTATAATGCTCATAGAACCAGTCCAAAATGACCTTCTGACCAGAAAATCTTGCATTAGCCATACGAACCGAAGAATATCGATTTTTGGCTCGAAATGATCTGAGATAGCCAAAACGCACAGTTTCTTTCGCAAATTGAGATACTTAGAACCTGGTAGCCATGTTATCAATGATATGCATATGTATGCGTGTATATTTATGATGATGTAATTATAAGCCAGAAATACCGAAATGAAGAGGGTAAATTTTGGGGTACAACAACTGCCCCTATTCAATCATCCTTCAACCTGGAACGAGGTTGGCAAGTCCGCCTTCCAAGCGACGAGGTAGAAGGTGATTGAATACAAATATGAACTCAGAAGTTTACACTTTGAACTTCGAAGACTGGAAACGTTGCCCGGACTCCAAAATAATATACTTAAAATGTTGTATCAGGGGACGACTGAAACACAACAAAAGGATGCGCATAATAAACGTTTAATTCTGCGAAGAGACACAAGCATAATACTTGTACTCGATAGGCACAGGTAAAAACCTGACCTAAAAAGAATTGGCCTCAACCCAATTCGACTGCATTATGTCAGGGAGCGACTGAACATGCTAGCGGATCGCGTTATGCCATGGAACGACTGACATGTCATGAAGTAAAGACTTGGAACACTGACTAGACTAACCGCATTGTACCAGGGAACGACTGGACAAACCAGCAAAGTAAAGACTAGAAACGCTAAATAGACTTTACAAACTCAAAATGTTGTACTCTAAGGAGAGAAACAAGTGTGATACTTGCTCCCAATAGGTACAGGAGAATGACCTGACCTATGGGTGTTGTACAAGGGAACGATTGGTAGTGCAACAAAAACGAAGACTGGAAACGCTGACTATACTCCAAACATAGTGCAGGGAACGACTACACTAGGTGCATAGGAATGAGTGTGATACTTGAACCTGTTCAAGAATTGGTCGCGACTCAACTCTTGTGCAAAAGGGGATTTTCTCAGAATAAACATTGTATTCTGAGGGAGAAAGTAAGTGTCGGGCTTGCTTTCAAGTAGGCACAGGGGAACGATTGACAGTACAACAAAAAGAAGAGAATATGCATATTGCACCAGGGAACGACTGGAACACAATACAAAGGAAGACTAGAAACGTTTACCAGACTTCATAGGGAATTTCCACATCAAGGGAATTCATCCGCGTTGGGATTTTCACACCAGACTTGTCAAAGGATTATAAGAGTATCACTGGGGACAAGCATTATTGTTCCTGGATTATAATTTCATGCAATGTATGAATTTGCTATAGAGTAATGTAATGTGATGGTGCATGTTTGCGAAAGATAAAAAATGAGTAACGGGTGACCACAAGTCAGATCACGGTCAATCTCAGATTTGCAAGCTTCACTTGGGGAATAAAACATGAGTGCACTATTGAAACAAGAACACCACCATTGATTTGGCGATCACTATGGAACTTATAGCAGACTTCATGGGAGAATCGACCTCCTGGGGAATTATTTCCTAAACATCGATCAATTAGGGAATGATCGGGAATACTTAAAGAAGAGCTTCCACCGTTACATCTGTTGAGCACATCAGATCCTCAACATAACTTCAGCTGGGGATATCAAGAGATTCAGACTCACCGGGGATAAACATCCTCTGCCAATGGTTCAAACATCGTCTTCATTGGGGAATACGGGCTAGAACCTTCTATCATAAGTAATTTGCAAATCCAACAAACCTTCACTAGGGAATCTCGCATGGAATGGGCATCGACAACTTGCATCGGGATATATGCATCGCTTTGACGGTACCACCACCGACTGGAGCCTGCTTTCGAAAGTTAGCTTCCATCGGGTTCACGGAGATGACATCAAATCCTCTATCGAGGATGATTTGGGATTTCAACAGAAGTTCACTGGAGAACCTCATCGGGGATACCATGTTGATGGTAACCTTTGAATCTGACCTCTTAGAAAGGTATAACTTTGCTTGAGGTACCTCCCATCAGTGCTTACTAGGGACGGGATGTTGTTGACTTTTTAGCCGGTACATCAACTACCTGCAAACAAGCAAAGATTCCTACAACACATTGTTAGTGAAATGCCCCAAGTGTATCAACATAACGGGCCCACATAGAGATTTGTCGAATCTTGACGTAACTGCTTCAGATTGATTGACTTTTGAAAGTATTTGCCCCGAGAGGACTTCATGCAAGTCTATGCTGAAGATAATGATCCTGACTTCACTTAGAGATAATGATCTTGAACTTCTGACGAAGAAAGACCAATGCTTTGGACTTAGATTTTTGACTAGCTAAGGATAACCATCCTGACTTCCCGACATACTCTTGAGATTCACAAATCATTTAGCTTGCGAATGGACTTAGCTTGATCAACCATGAAGTGGGGGGTGCCCCTGCATAATGCCTTGCCCCAATCTGTAGAGACTTTGAAGAAATTATATTCAAGAGGGCATTTTGAGATCTGTATCATTAAGACAACTTGCCCCAGTATCATGAGATTTGAAACATTGCCCCTGGCTGACCAATGTTGGATGTGGTTTCAACCACGTTAAGATGACGAGTCATGATTACTCAGTGCTTTGAGAGAGTCTTCAAATCTCGACATAATTGCCCCTGATTAGCGAAATTTTGAGATTGATCAATGTAGTTGCCTCAGATCGGCTAAACTCGAGATTCTTCTCAACTTGATTGCCCCAGATTGGCTTACCTTTTACTCAATAGAGTATTCACATGCTTCATCCCGTTAGGATAATCAGATTCTAATATCTCTTTCTCTGCTAAACGGAGCACTATCATTGAATTAACGGCCTTTGCTCGACGGAGTCTTGGAAACCATTTCCTTACCACATGGTCATAGGGGAATGAGAAATCAACAGAGTCTTTGGATGACATCATCTTCTCACTGTAATTGACCTACGTCCTGAAAGTAGGTTAGCACACAACCGTGCTTCTTAACTTGAAGTGCTTCGTTCTCTAACAGATACTTGAAGTGATTGGTCCCTTCGAACCAACTAGAAGTAATACACCACTGCTTGACAGAGATTTCTGGGCAATCAGAAACTTCCACACAATTTTTTTTAGATCATCTTTTACTCAACAGAGTCACTAGATGGCATGCCCTAGATTGAGATGATTCTTTCAAAAGGCCGTTCAACATAGTCCCAAATTAATTTTCCCCTCATGACAATTAAGATGTTCATCTGATGCTCATCATGCAAGCTTTCGTGATGTTTAAGCACTTGTTCATATGCAAAGAATGTTTTATCCTAAGAATGATAATTCTAATGCAAATCTTATGTTTGTCTTGATGTAAAAAAAAACTTTTGTTAAAGGATGTCAAAACATCGAATTTTGTTCAAAGAAATTAAAATGGAGTGATACCAACTCAAAAGTTACCGCAAGCCTCCTATGAGTCAGGTTATCATGCTCTCATTACGATTTTGCTTTCGAATTAACCTTGCTTTAGTTAGAACTTTTAAGGATTGTAACGTGGCCTGGTTCACGGTTTTAAGAAAAAAGGATTTTTAGGATCAAAATATTTGGTGCCCACCCCCCTTCGTGATGTTCTTAAACCCTAAGTTCAGTTAACTCGATACGAACATTCATCTCTCATAAGATGAATTTGATGGTTGAGGAACCACTATAGTTTCTTGGTCACACAGCTTTGACTTTTGCGGGAAACAAGGTTTCTTGGACACGACTGTCACTCACCCTTTTTGCTTTGGTGTCTGATCACACGATTTTGTTCTTCACTGAGTATCTTATTTGATTATCCTCGCTTTTCTGGCTTTCCAATTTGCTTTCCACACATTTGCCCTTTTTTTTTGCCTAAGCGACTTATTACCAAGTTCGACTTAGCGGGTTGTCCTTTTCTTTTTATTCATACTTTTTGAACAAATTGTGTGACCTCGAGACTTTGATTGATTAGAAGCGATTGTGACTGCCTGAGTCCTTGGTGGATGAGGAATACCCATTGGGGTATCGTCTTATTTTGACGCACACCATTGATAGATGAAGCTTGACTATTACGGTCTGTCAACCTTTCAGAGGATAACCATTATTGTATCCTTTGATTGTGCACTCTTGATGAGTTTAGAACACTCGATCAGATTAACTGAACACTGCCCTGCCCCGAGTTAAAAATGAGGGTTTTTTCTGAACATAAAAGAAACTCCTACTTCAAGGCTCAAAGGGGTTGACGAGGGTCTAACTCCCTTATATCTCCGGTGTTTGGGGATTTGAAATAAGGCATGTGCATCGTCAACAAGGTTTTTACTCAAAAGCAAAACCATTTGAGATTCTTTGTATATTGTTCGTCATCCTCCCTCCAGAGGTTTTGCTTTATTAACAAGAGTTGAGTATCAAAAGCATAATAAAATAATTAAAAGTGTATACGAATAGATTAATTTAAGACAAGCATATCGAATGCATTTCAATTAACATTCAAAAGATGGAAAAGTATTGCATACAAGTAAATACTGAACAAACAAGAAAGATTACAAATGAGAATGCAAATGAACTTTGAAATCGCCATATCGAGGAGACTAGTCTCCATCTGGACTTGTTCCTTTTGACGATTCACTTTGTAGTCTGGACACCACTGAAGCATAGATTCTCTCTTTCAATCAGATGTGAACACAACAGTTTCTGAGTTGATCCAGTCTTGGACTTTGTCTCGGGCTGACATACTATTTTTTCAACAAAATGTCAGGTGCCCCTGCATGGTAATCACGCCGGCATAGGGATCAAATCCCTTATACAACAGAGATGACATGATCCATCTGCTTGATTTCCTTCGAAGAAAACTCGAGCAATGGAGAGAACAAATGATTGAGAGTCATAGGCGCTGCACCGAACTCTTCTCATAGGATTCCCTAGGCTCTTGATGGCCTGACTAAGCATACGGGTGATACTCATCCTGATTAATCATCTAATTATCAAGACTGGAATAGGCAACAATTGTTTGAAACGATCCTTTGGACACACTGGTAGTGCATGAGATTCGGGAGATGCTATTTGAGAATGGATAATCAGACCTTTGGCTGGATATGGAATATGATTGACTTGTAGGTCCACCATATTTAGATTAACCACAAATGTCCCTGTATTGAGAGAGTCGTGGATCTTGGCCTTCGACGCCTTTCAACTTTTGACAAGAGGACGAAAATTCCCCTGAATTATATTCATAGGAGATTATCTGAAAAGATGGGAAGAATGCTTTGTCAAGCGAATCTGCATACTGAGTTACCAAGCATCGCCTGCTTCACGAAAGATATATTTCAGTTGCGAGAACACAGTCTTGAAGCAATTTTCCAAACCTGAATTGGACTTTTAGAAAAGACGTCAAACAGGTATCAGATCTTGATATTCAACCTCTTGCAATCTTCAATATCACGACCAATTGCCCCAGAATGAGAGACACATCTAAAATTTTGACTAAAATCAAGATAGAGGTTTATTGGTGGAGGACCCAAAGCATGAAGCTTAATCACTAAACTTCCATCAAGAGAGGAAGTAATTGAGCGTAAGGCATTAGAAATAAGTCCACACACTTCTCGGGCTTCTTCTATATCTGCTGACGAGCTTTTAGGAATTTGTTGCTGACGAGCAAACTTAGGATCCCAACATTGTGGAAAAGATCCACTGATTACTCCGTGACTTGAAGGAGATCCCACGGGATGGGGATAAGTAACAAAATTTGTCGCAAGCAACATATATCAGATTATTTTCAATTGTTGGCACCATTTTCGGAATCCTAATAACCAAACTCAAATGAGTCTTCAATCGATGATTTTCCAAGAGTTTGTAACCACAGATCAAGGTTTGCAGCTTGCATATCCACCATTAACAACCCCGAAATGATTTTTGAATGGTATGATTCCCCACAAAGTTGTTCCATCTAATCACATAGTGGTGAAAAGCCAAGACTTGCAATTTTGAACGGAAAATACCAAATATGGATAAGAAGTTCCCCGACTTCGGTACCTGTTATGGATGCATGAAATAAATGCATATGCAGTTTAGATATATACACATGTATTTTTTCTGACATTTTTTTTGGAAAATAAACATGCTAAGATGCAAGTGCATTGTGCATTGGTCATGGGTTTACGACTTCCATGACATTGCTCTTTTTGTTGTGTTGTTTCTGATCTGGTCGAAGAAAACAGAGATCATGGACAGAGTAACGGCTAGAAGATACCACGGGATAAGAATCATAGTCACCAACAATCACCATCTGTAACTCTAATAATCATGATGATCCCGCCCCACTAACGGGTAAAACTAATGTCTGGGTAAGGCCAAGGTAACTCCAGGATCAGGTTCGCCCAGGAACACTACCATCGTAACACCTACTTGATGATGATAACACCCTGTTTATCACCTCCCCTGAGCATGGCCGACATGACTGCACTACTAGATCTACATTCGTAGCCTTCATGTTCCACTCTAGTACTATGTGTTCCTATATGTCTCTCTGGACGGGGTATGGGGCCTTTTACTTCTTGTAACACCCACCTAAACCAAATACAGATCACAACACAACAACAACCAATGTATGAAAGCGATAAAATGTCACATAGGATGAAATGCATAGCATACAAAGGATGATGCGATAAAGCAAGTAAATAAATACCCAATAGAAAAGAAAAAAGAAGCTAGGATCGACTTCTGGATGAACCATCAATAGGTCGACTGTCCCCAGTGAAGTCGCCAGCTGAAACAACAGGCGGAACATCATTCAATAACTATATCAACGAAGTTGCCATCGAACGTTTTTTATCCCGCGATAGAAACGAAAACATCAAGTAAACCTGAAAGGGGAGAAATCATGGTCTTACGACCGAGAGAACGAGTAAGGGAGTCTGTTACGCGAGGGGAAGGGATTATCACCCCACGTGCCCGTAGTACTCTACGGTATCCACTTCTATTTTCTATCTAATGGGTGTGTTATATCTATCTATCGTTTAATCACTAAAATTCATGTGAAAGAAAGAAAATAAAGAAAACACGGGGAAAAGAAAGAAGTATTTACAAAGTTTTGCTCGATCGAGCCCCGTGACAAGATGCCTATGTATTCCTGTGATACGGTGGGAGAACTGACTTGTTTGTTTTGCATTTTATCGCAAATGTTGCGGATAACAAGAGTCGTCACCGACTTTTCTTTTATCCAATTAAGGGAAGGTGGAAAAAATAGGAAAAAACCTTCGTTAGATTATGAGTAAGGGAGGCATTTATGAAAAGGGAAGGTATTAGCACCCTTTCCATCCGTAGCTATCTACGGGCTCTTAATTTCTTAGCCCACTTTATAAATTGCTTTCTGTGTGTTTAAAAAGATGTTTTTGAAAAGGCATTTCACTTTGACTTCGTAATAATTCTCGCTGGAATGTATACGAAGTGTTTGGAAATATTTTATTTTGGGAAAGTGTTTTAACTTTGTAATGATTCACGCTGAAATGTATACAAAGTGTTTGAAAAGTTTTTGAAAATAGTGTGAGGTGTAAAAAGTATTTTTGGATTGATTGGAGCAAGCAAAAGAGTCTTATTACCTACTCAGAATGGTCGTTTCCATGTTATTTTGCTTTCCTTTAGGGTAGCGCTATCTATACCATTAGTTGGTAGGTAACTCTATCCGTTGGATGTAAAGGGACATTCGAAGGGTCACCGGATGGTCATAGAAGGCAACATGGAAGGATACCTTAGCATATTCGTAGGAACGATCATCACTTTTCGTTGGCAATAATCGAGGGACGAGATCATATATTCGTAGGCAACATTGAGGGTCATCGAGGGACTGTGATCTTTGTATCAAAAGGACTATGATGATGCTATTTGTAGGCAACTGTGCTAAGATATCCCTACGTTCGAGGGACATGGCCATTGTTTATTCGTAAGGCAACAAGAGTGGATACCCTAAGAGGGGTTCAAGTGTAAAAAATGTGTTATATTCAGATATGTTATCTTGTATTTAAAAGTGATTTATGTTGTTTTTAATCTTGCCATACACGCCTAGTTACTAGCAGTTAAATATGTACAGAAATTAAAGTGCAAAATGTAAAGTGCGGAAACGTAAATCCTACGCTATTACATGACTTTGGGGCAGATACATAATAGGAGCGTAGAAAGTAAAGTGCGGAAATGTAAAGGTGCAGAAAGTAAAGTGCGGAAAGTAAATCCAAACCAAATTCACAAAATCTCATACTTCAACAAGACCAACTTCAACTTTTTTTCACCTCTTTTGATTCTTTTCATTTGTGTATAAAAAAATTGTGTCATCATGCTGCTATGAGTCCACAGTCTTGCCACAAAACAACAAAAATACACTGCTACCCTGCTATCAACCAAACACATCAGTCTAAAAATTGCACCTTAATAACATACACCAAAAGCTACATTAGAGAGCATCAAGTCAGTGCCTAAAAGAGTTCAAATCCTACCGATTTCCCCCCCTCAAAAATCTTTGATTCTAATCTATAAAGAAAAAGCTCTCACTAACACAGAAGGGGGGAGAAAAAAAATCACAAAGAATTACGTAGACAAAAACAATACAAAAACTCTCAAACCACAAAATATTTCCTACCTTATAAATTTCAATGCTAAACCAACAATTATAAATAAAAAAACACCATAAGAATTCAAGCAGAAGCAATTAACATTGTTGCAACCACAACTCACAACAACAACCTCTAAACTCACCACGGTGTTCTATTGTTCAGCCACATACGACCGCTGCCGGACTCTCCCAAGAGCCGCCACCGATCCGACGCCGGAAGCTCGCCAAAGATCCACCTTCTCAACACCGCGACGTGTCCTCGTGCGTGCCGACCTTGTTGTCGGAGGTTCATCTCCCATTCAATACTCTTTTTCTACCTTGAGTTTTTTCTGATTGATTTTCTTTGCTTACTATGTGAAGTTTATTGTGTGCTTGATGAGAAATTAAAAAATATATATAGAAGAAATATTTGTGTTTATGAAAATGGATTTATTTTTATTCTGTAATTGAAAGAGAAGAATAAAAAGGGTATAAAACAAGAATGAAGATAAAATGGGTTTGTGTTTTTTTATTCTTCCATTATTTAAATTTTTTTTTAACTTCAGGCCATGTGTCGGCCATTTATTGGCCTTAGTTTTTGTGGAAAAGTCTAAACATTTTTTTACTGATATGAGGTGTTTCATATGCTTTGCTATTTTTTTCTTCTTTATTTTTTCTTTTATTATTTTAATTTGTGTATTTACTTTAGAATAAATTAGAGTTTTTATTGCATGGGCTTTAGGTCATTAATTTCTATTCATACTATTATTTGTTGTTTTTTACATTTCTTGTCCATTTTTTTTGTTTTAGTTTAATTAATTTAATCAAGTTAATTTCATTTAGAATTAATCATAACTAAAAACAATACTTTATTAATTAATTAGTTAGATTTAAGTTCATTAGACTATTTCTTAATTAATTCAAATATTTGAAAATAACTAAAAACAATACTTTATTTTAATTAGGCTTATAAATTTTAGACTTACAGATCCATTAACCTCTCTTATTCATCTCACATCCATTCTAATTTAGCATATTTTAGCATTTATTTAAGTTTTATTTTAATTAGTTAGTTTATTATAGTTAAATAATTAAAAAGACAAAAAAACATGATCATTTTGTTTATTATAATTAAATAATTAAAAATACAAAAGTTAATTGGTTCTAATTTTGCATTTAGTTTAGATCTTTATTTTAGATAATTTTTTAAATAATTTTATTTAGGATTAATTTCATTTTAAGTTAATTAGATCTTTATCATTTAGTTAAATTTCATTTTTTTATAAAATAATTAAATACTTTTTGCATAAATCATTAACTAAATATCAAAATCTTAAACACAAATAATTTTCCTATCTCCACACTCTTTTGCAAACAAATAATTTTAGCGTAAATACACAAATATTTCAAGAGGTTCCTGCGGAGTACCGCAGATGCACTGGGTGCTAACACCTTTTCTTTGTATAACCAACCCACGTACCCTTTAATCTCTTTATTGCATTGCTTTTAGTTTTACTTCTTGCATTGCATATTTACTTTAGGTTTTATTTCGCTCTTTTCCCTTTCTCTTGGAAACAATAAAGCGAGGTGGCGACTCTTGCTTGTTTTGCGAGTCAAGTCAATTAATGGCTTGGTCTCTGATTTTTACCGATACAAAGGGTAGATCAAATGTTGTGTGCAATGAGATCTTCAATCTCTTTTGCACCCATTTGTTTCTGATATGAACAAAAAGGGTTAGATAAGTAAATAATTGTTTGCTCAAATAAATATTTAAGAACACAAACTTTAAATCCAAATAATTTATGCTCTTGCAATCCATCAAGGATAACTCTTCATGGCAAACACTCTTGCAAACCTAAAACTCTTCATGATGTTACAATGCTTGAGAGACACAAGTCTTGATATTCAATAAGCTTTTATAGTGGAGGTTTTTTATGTATCACGCGAATTACTAATGATAATGTCTTGAGTGTTGATTGTCATGAAATGGACGACAAAGATTTGATTAAGGATTTGTTAAATGTACCAATTTTAACACTAAATTTGACGTCATTTTTTTAGGAAAATCGACGTGTTATAACATTTTAGCTTAAAAATAAAAAATACAATTAAATAGAGGTTCAAATTTTAACGCTAGAGCTTACAAATTTTAACGCTAGAGCTTACCTCGGTTTTGTAAGAAAACCAACTGATTAAAACATTGCTTTGCAATTAAAAAATACAATTAACGGAGAATTTATAACAACATGTGGTGCTCATGCATTGGAAACACTTCTTTTAGGATATCACTGGAATAACATTAATGATCATCTTATGTTAAATTCGTAACATCTCTTTTAGATTATCAAATAGGCTTTTAAGCTATTTAAACGTCTAATTACCAACTCATTGATTCAAAGTCTTTCCTATTTTCAATTTCTCATTACCAACTCTTTGTTTCGTCGTTACAAACTTATCAAAAGTGGATGCAAATATGTTATTTGTTATCAAAGAAAAGTATGTTAACTTCAATGATTTTGAAGGTTTAGAAAAAACGTTGAGGGGAGTTGTTACCAAACAAAAGTTTAGCAGTTACTTTAACATTCTACATGGTCTCATATACACTAACCTTGTTAAAGAGTTCTGGATGAATACGTCTGTTGTGCTAGCTAGTGATAAAGAAATCATCTAGTCATATGTCAATGGCAATCATTTTTTCATTACTCCAGCACTGATTGCTTAAACAATCAACCGTGAAGAGTTTGGTAGTTGTGTTGAACATTATAAATTCAACAGTGTCTACACAAACCTCCTTCAACGGCTTTATGCAAAAGAGATTGATCTCTATAGTCCTACTTCTCTACGCCCTATTGTAAAATTTTAGTTTCAATTTCTATTGTCAAATCTCCGCCCAAGAGAGAAAGACATGGAAATGCTTACTTGGTATGATAAACATCTCTTGTTATTCCTCACCTACAACATGAGAGTTAATCTTCCTCTTACCATTTTCAATTTCTTGAAGAAAATGATAGATACTTATTGTGAGGAAAATTCTTTCCTCGTACCTTATGGAATAGTTCTTTCTGAACTTTTCAATAAGTTAGGGATGTTTAGGGTGATGTTGTAGTTGAGTGGACAAAGACGTTTGGATTTGTTGAGTAGTTTTATTTGTTTGTATTGTTGTAGTTGTTTTGGTAATATTTTAGTTCCTATCAATGAAATATTTAAATTATACTATTATTTCATATTCTTGTTTTTGTGTTAACTCGTTGAAAACAGTTAAAAATATGGCAGATATGATTCGAAGCGAGGTTCCTTATAGCTATATTACCTCAGTTTTAAAACAAAAACGAGATAATAGGTTTATTATTATTTTATGCATTAAAGAATGCGCTAATTTATAGTTGTTTTACATCGGTTTTTTATAACACCGACGTAACATATTTATTATCTTATTAATAAAACCAAACTTTGCGCTCTCAATACATATTCTCTCGATTTTTAGCGTGTTGGACATGAAAGCCCCGTCATGAAATGTATTATTTGTTATAGTGAAAAGGAAGATAATATGAAATATCATGATTATTTCAATAAGTGGAAGATCTTGATTACTTCCCAATGATTTTAACACCATTGAAGAATGAAGTAGGAAACGCAATAAAGACAGACGAACCACCATATATCATTGCATATATTTTCTTCTTCCCATAACTATTTTACTTTTCAAGCAATAACTATTGTGTTTTTTCTTTGTTGCATATTCGTATTGATTGTATATCACATAAGATAGACTTTGCTTATATCTATTTGATGTATAAGCTTAGGTCTGTGGTGTATCAATCTTATTGAAGTATCATGACTCGAATTAAGCCATTTCTAGAATCTACAAGCTATGTGTCTTGAAAAAGCTTTGATGCAAATCTACTTGTACAAGCCTTGTGTTTGACTTGATTATGAAGCAACCAAATGCCCTTGAATATCACATACCATTTCATATGGAATATTTTATTAAGATGCTTCAAATCTCTCTCACTTTGTGTTTTACTTCCGCGCCTTTTTTAAAATCTCTGATTTAACACACGTGACGTAAAATGTTTTGAAATTGTATAAAAGGGAATTGGTCTATTTAACTCCCTTCTCGACATTTTGATGTCTATATTCTCATCCAATAATTGATATCAGATTGGGACTCTTGATCAAAGTCATGTGACTCCAAAAGTGAAGGACATGATCCTTTCAATCCTAGACGAGTTTTTCTAATCGTTTTGAAGAATATGCAATTCAATGAATCTCCAAGGAAATTACCCTGAAATAATCGTGCATGATTGTTCTTTGCAACATGTTACACTGGTTATTACAAGCAAAACCTTGCTAATATATTCTTTAAGCATTAATTAAAGTTAAGATATTTTTCTAAGATTCAATTCATCCAGGATTAGACTAACTACTTTTTGAGGTATGTGCAACTTTTATACTGTGCAACTTATCTCCAAAGTTATTCAAGATTGATCCCAAGTAAAGATGGACATACAATCACATTATTATACTGAAAATTATTATGAGATAAAAGAAGAAAACAAGAGCATAATCTAAGTAACTTATTCTTCCAAGTTTGTTGTAAAAAGAAGGTGAAATCATCATTATGACTATAAACATTGATTTTCTGAAGTTTCAACAATTTCGAAATATTTAGGAAATTTACTTGAAGTGATAATCAATCGTCAAAGAGTTAAATCAGTAATTTGGAATTGACAATTTATGTCAATTGGTGTAAATCAAATAATTGTTGTTCAAAGGTCTTATGGAGCTTTATGAAGGACAGTCTAAAAAGTAACGCCCTTTCAACTGAAACCCACTCACTTTCGTTTTCAAACTTCATTCATCAATTTCCCTCTCATTTGAAATGTGAAACCCATTTAAGAAAATCTTCATATCACTTATAAACATCATTCATAAACATTATTATCATTACATAATCATCATTTTTATGGCTTCAATTAATCCCTAATATAACATGTCTAAAAAGAAACGAGGGAAGAGACCTCGAGTTTCATTTCCGAACCTCTAATGTGTCAAAGATGCCAAAGTCCACAGTTGAAGCGAGTAAAAATACTTCAGATGCCATAGTTAATAAGAAGTCATCCAAAACCCAGACTACTGAAGTGTTATATCACAAGGTAAAGCATCTTCTCCTTGGGGATAACCTGAAAGATTATCAAGATTTTTTTAATAAGCATGTAGACCCTGAGTACTATGTTGATGCTACCTTAAAGAATGAATTAAGGTTTAAGTTTCTGCAACCATTTGCCCATGCAAGTCTATTGAAGTTTGTTGGCCTGAAAAAGAAGTGTTGTCCTAATTACGTCAAAGCTTTTATTGTAATCTTGTTGTGAAATCTACTGGAATATAAAGCAAAATTAGGGATAAGTAGTTCGATTTTATTACTTTGATTTTGAGAATTATCTTGACCAAATATCTTAAGGTGGTATTGTTGATGTTCCCCCGACTCATTAAGGTAAGGTCTCACATGTGTTGGCATTTCCAAAAGTGTTATTAAGTCTCCTAGTATGTCAATTTTTTCCATCAGTTGGATGAAGTTTGACATGCGTCTTTTCCACTTAATTATTGTTAAGATTTTATATATGAAACTAAGGAATTGGGGATATGTTGATGATCACGACATCTATATTATGTGGCTACATATTGGTAACCATGAGGTAATATAGGCTGAGTAAATTATTAGTAGGATGACTTATTGTAGGGATAATAAGAAGGCTTAATTGCTTTATTCTTCTCTTGTTCAACTTATTTTGGAAGTTAATTGGATTGTGTCCAAGGAAGATGATGAGTTTTTGACACCAAAATTTTATTGACTATGGTGAGTTAGACGATAGGAACCGACCTAGAGGGGGAATAGACCGCTAATGAAATTTTCTTGTTTATAAATTATTTTTAAAAAGGGTTAACTATGGCAAGTGGAAGTAATTTTGGATCGACAATTGTCTATCATGAAGCATTTTTGAGAGGATTGGATATACATTAAAGCGTATAAAAAAATAATTAAAATGATGAGAGAACTGATCAATATGTTCTCAAATATAACTTTTGAATAAAACCACACAATGATAATTGACTCCAAATGAAATATTAAACAAAACTTGACTTAAGCAATTTTTTGAACACTTGGTGTGCAATCAATTTTAATCATTTTTTTTTGTTTTGTTGATATGAAAATCCAACTACAATTTTGTAGATTGCAATATTACTAACTAATAAGTTATCTAAATGTATTGATTGCACAATCAATGAATTCACAATTTGTAGAGAGAGAGAGAGAGAGAGAGAGAGAGAGAGAGAGAGAGAGAGAGAGAGAGAGAGATTTTTCTATACAGTTCCCTAAACAACCTCGCTATGGATACATCTGCCCCCAATTCCTAATGGAACTGAGATAATGAAAATTAACCTTTGCAAATGTTGATTACAAGAGAAAAAGTAGTAATTCTACCCTCCAAACACTATGTTTGACGTTGATCATATCTTCTTATCTTCCCTTGATCTTGAGCTCGATCAAGTAACCCAATACTTCCAATTTGATCCTCTGGTTATCATTACTCCTTTTATATAAACATCGTTCTTCAAAGCGTTCACTAAGTTGAATCCAAATTACGAACTATTGTGACCCAAACTCACCAAATTGATCCCCGGTTACCGTTACTTCTTTGATAGAAACGTCTTTCTTCAAAGCTTTCACACGATTGAATCCAATTTATGAAATATTATGAAAAACTCCCAAATAAAACTTGATCTTGGAAGAAAACCTCAGCTGGATTTATTTTAAAACCCCCCAAAGAATTTTCAACATTATTGCTTACAACAAACCTAATTGGACCTTATTAAACTACCTCTAGATCACAATAAAAATGATCATGTGTAGTTGTTGTATGAATGCAATGAGTGACGATGAAGAAGATGAAAATTTCTTTGTATATTTTTTATTTCAATAAATTTGAAATGATGTGTGAATGCCTTTATATGTGCGTGTCTTAAAGAAGTAGCCAGAAAAACCAGGTTTCCAAAATGTTTGCTTTGGACATTTTAAGTCAGCGGGAGTCAATACATTCGAGTTGGGAGTCAACTCATATGAGATAGAGAGTCGACCATGATTCCTGTGAGTCGAATCCAAGATGCTAGAAAAATTTGAAACAAAATACTATAGAGGAAGTCGACCCACAACTCGAGGGAGTCGACCCATAGCTCAAGCGAGTCGACTCCAAATGCCAATGTATTGAATCATAAGCAACAAAGAATTTTGTTTTCATTTTTATTTAGAGGGAGTCAACTCCTAACATGGATGTGCCGATGCCAAACATAGTTTTCATGAAAAATCATATTTTTGACTTATGCAAGTGCTTTTGACTTGTTCTATAAGTGTCCTAAGAGAAAAATGTAACCTTGGACATAGAAAGAAAAGATCCAATATACAAATACTAATACTACATAGTTTCAACATCATTTAAAACATCTAAGAAGATAATAGTGCACTCATATACTCCCAATTTTTGATGATGCGATAACATTGACATATTTGTAGTCTTTGATCATATCTTCCCCTAAATACATGTGTATCCCCTTTAATATTTGCAAGATTTTGTTATTTGTTCTTACATAACTTATCCCCTTTTGACAACATCAAAAAGAAAAACACCATAAAACGTAAGAATCATCAAGTAAAATACACAACCGCATGTATACCATTTATAGGCGTTACAAACATAAATGAATCAATGATAACATGCATTCACATAGATTTACATTAAAGTGAATAAATTATAAACATAAATAAAAAACAATTCAAACAAAATCATAAGAAGTTTAATACAACCACATTATAATATTCCATCCTTATTCCTTCTCCCACACCATCGTGAAAAGACTAAAATGTCCCCAACATCCAAAGATGCATCTCCGGACGCACCTTTTCCATGCAAAACTGAAGTTAAAATGGTGAGAAACCCTTAGTATGTTTAAAATTGACCAGGAGATGCATCTCCATATGAATAAAATTTGGATTTAGAGATTCATCTTCGTAATTCTCCTTAGTTTACCATTCGACGAGCAATCCAGATATGCATCTCCAAAATCATCTCTATTAGATCAAAGCAGAAACAACAATGGCAGAATGAAATAGAAATATCTTAAATTAACTCCAAAATGAAATTGAAGTAATATTACATAAATTTAACATTATAAGTTATTAAAAACAGGTAGTTTGGGATGTTGCAACACTCTTATAATATCGGTGGGTGATCTTTGAATCATCACATCCACTTCAATCAAACCCTTTGATGAGTAACGATAGAAGGTACTCCACATCACCTTCAAATCATCATCCATATTCAATACAAGTAATGCGAACTATAGTTTTCCTTAATTGTTTATTGAGGGTGAACGACACTCGAGCTTGGAAACTATTCGATTTTCTGGATATTGTTGGAGAGTATTCAATTTGGTTTTCGGATCAACGAGAAGTATGTACTTGCAGATTGAAGTCTGGGTGTTGTGCCATTGAAATACACAAAAAAGTATGGCTATATATACATATATATATATAAACTCTAGCTTGTGTAAAGAAAATGGATTTGCAGACCTTATTTATAGAACATGTATAGCAATAAGGGCCTCATACACATGATCATGTCTGAATGAAAGACTTTGGAGATACATCTCCGAATCCACCTTATTTTTTCAAAAAAGAAGGGTTACTCTGGAGTTGCGTCTCCAAATGATTCACTTTTTATTTTTTAATAAATAAAGGGGAATGTAGAGATGCATCTACGAATCCATCCAAAAATTATGCAAAAAACATAACCATAATTATGCAAGGAAGAATTTCAAAAACAAAAGTTATCCCCAAAATACCATCTAAGTTTATAACATTATGATATGCGTTACTTACAAAAAACATGTTATATTGTTAAATTACAACTAAAACACATCAAAAGTTGAGTCACTACCTAAATCTGTTGGTGGCTTGATCTTCAACCTTTCTTTATTTACTTCTCGTTCAATGTCGCTCAACTTGGTGAAATTATTCATCCTTTCAATAAAGTGATCTGACCATGTTTCAACAACTTGTGTGAAATGTGTCGTCCACTCTAGTGATGTCTTTGGTATAAGACATCCCAGTTTCATATAAACCTGAACAAAATGTTGTTTTTTTATTAAAAAAACAATACACATGAGGTGTTCGAATGGATTATAAGGTGACTTACTCTGAATTTGAAATAATGTTTATGAGAAACCATATCGTGTTAAATCAATGCACGCCATATCATAAGCACTTTGTATAAGATGTCCCATTTCTAGAACCTCGAGAACAAGGCGACATACAATGGAATAACTGATTAACATGTCATTCAAGCCATGATTATGCAAATTGGAAATCACATTAAACTTCCATGTCTCATCCTCCATACAGTATCCGCACAATTTAAACGAACAATCACATTTCCTACTTCTCGTGTTATCTCATTTCAATTTTCTAATCTTTGGTTGGTACATGCCATTTCTTTCATATACCATTATTACAAATGCGTGTCTTCTATCCTATCCATTGCCAGATCTTTCAATTACAACGCCAAACCTTAATTTTTTGGCCTCCCTACAGACCCATTTTAGCATATGTTCACGAACAAACACACTTCTTTGTTTGTAAAATATGCACGGGATGGTCGAGCATCAAGTTTAAATTATCATTCACTTTATCCGATTTAACGTCATGCTTCACTTAAACTTGTTTAACATCCATACCCACAGTAGCTTTGAGAAACATATCTAGATGCACCATATCTATTACCACCAAAAACAGAAAAACAATGTGAAAATTTAAACTATCAGGACAATTTGGAGAGACACTTCTGAACCACCTATAAATTGGTCAGGAAATGCATCTCCGCACCGTTTATTTTTCAACTTCAACAATGGATTAATGCAATGAATGAGGGATGTAATGAATGTTTTTCACTTGTAACTCCATCTTATTTTGCTCCCTTTGAAGTAATGAAATACAAGAATGATATTTTGGTGTTAAGAAGATGATTGAGAATGAGAGAGTTTTTGTCAAGGTTTTTGCAATGGAAGCTTCCTTTAGCACGAAGAAGAAACTCATGTAAGGTGGTGTTTTATCAACCTTCCTGCTGAGAATTTCGGGAGATGCATCTTCAGAAAAATCTCTGAAGTGTTTTTAAAATCAAATGTGTACATAACAAAATTCCACAAATAAGCAGATGAGGTATTTCAGAGGTGAATATTGGATACACCCAAACGATATTTTGAGATGCATCTCCCGACTATTCTTTTACAAAATTAGGGTGAAACTCTTAAAATAGAGAATTGAGTAGTTTTGAATGCATTCGGAGATGCATCTCCGAAAGAAAAAAGAAACAAAATTAGATTTTCAAAGGTGTGGTATGCTCCAATAAGGGCGGAAAGAGTATTTTCCCTTTAAGAGATTTTTGCAAACTTACCTAGGAGCCCAAGAACCCTGAGCTATTGGGCCTTATTTATAAATCGCGGCCCATCGAAGCAAAAGGAAATCCTCGGCAACAAGAAACCTCCCTCTTCTAAATTCTCCAAAGTCCCATCTTATTTCACTTAAGCATTCACCACCAAAAAAACTCAATTCACGAGATTTTCACTCCTTCTATTTCGTAGTTCAATCTCCTTTCCGTTTCACGTTAACTCCAATTTAGGGTTTCGCACTCCTCCTTCTCCGATGGCTCCCGATGCTAACCGCGCCGGTACCGGCGCCAGCACCAGTGGAACCTCCAAAGACGAAGCAGCGGCTAAGAAGAAGATCGAGAGTGAAGATCTGGTAAGTCGAACAGCCTTGATTCGAATTTTGAGTTTGTTCCTTTACTCCTTTTACCGTTCGCGTGTCTATTAAGCTCTTTTGCGGTAAACAAATCCGATTGTTTGTGGTAATCCGTGCAGTCAGATGAGGATTTGGCTTTGAAGCAACAACTCGAGTTGTATGTTGAGAGGGTTCAGGATTCCGAGCCGGGATTACAGAAGGTTGCCCTTGAGAGCATGAGGTAAAGCTAATTTTGTAGTTTAGGGTTTACTTTAAGTGATTAAGTGAACAAATTTTGATTCGAGTGGGAATTGACTTATTTTTAATTAAATTTGTGTGTTTGTGTGTTGAAATTGGAATCTATGGTTGTATTGTAGACAAGAAATTCGTACTTCAACTAGCTCCATGACCTCCGTTCCCAAGCCACTGAAGTTTTTGCGCCCCCATTATGGTACTCTTAAGGCATATTATGAAACTATGGCGGAATCCGAATTGAAGGTATTGCTATTTGTGTGTTTTAGGAATGACTTTGGAGTAACAGTAGGGTATTATGGTGCTTAAATGATTTTTAATTTCCTTATTGCAGAAGTACTTGGCAGACATATTGTCCGTTTTGGCCCTTACAATGTCTGCAGAAGGAGAACGGGTGAGTTTGCTGTATTTAGAAACTGAATAGTTTTTTGGGCTATCTCCCCATATTATATGTTTCTTTTTTTTCTTGTCTATCTCCCTTCTTCTTTAAACCTCTTAAACTCCACTGGGTTCTTCTGGTAGACTATCTTTTTCCTTTGAAACCATTCCACAACAGTTTTAATCTAGCTGTTTTATTGATGGTTTCTGTCGAATCTGTCAGGAAAGTCTCAAATACAGGTTACTAGGTTCTGAGGGCGATATTGGTTCATGGGGACATGAATATGTTAGGTGAGAATTATTTTATTCTTCTTTGTGTCTGTGCTTTATACTGTTGAAGATGACCTGCTGTTATAAACAACTGATCACTAGTTAAATTTTGGTGATGGAATTTTAATTCGAAGAGTTGATTATATCATCAATCTCAATCTTATGTTTTCTTTTGATATCAGAAATTTGGCTGGAGAAATTGCACAAGAATATGCTAAACGGCAGGTTAGGCATATATAGCTAATTTACATGCCATCACTGTAGTATTTTCGTAATTTTTTTAGTTGTGTTAATTATTGCAAATTTAGTTAAGTGTTATACTTATAAGTGATTGTTTTCTAATTTTGTATTGACAGGGTGACGAGGCCCCAATTGATGATCTCATGGAACTTGTACAACAGATAGTTGCTTTTCACATGAAGGTATTATCTCTAACATTCATTTTACTAAATAATGTCAATATATGGAATATTGGTGCACCAAGATGTGTTGCATGATGATTGCTAATACTTTTTTTGACCAATTTTAATTTTCTGCAGCATAATGCTGAACCAGAAGCTGTTGATCTTTTGATGGAGGTAATATCTCACATCCTTTTTTGGTCGTTCCAGAACTATTTAGATAGTGACCTGAATGACATTTTCATGTCATAAATGTTTATTGTTAGGTTGAAGACCTAGATATGTTGATTGAGCATGTTGACAAAACAAATTTTAGAAGGACTTGCCTGTATCTCACAAGTTCAGCTAGGTAAGTCAGACCTCGTGTTATGTTTTAAGAGAATCAAATAACTTCAGAACAGTTATGAAGAAATAGTAAATAATGGTTTATCTTGAAAGTTTAACTTTTGTGTTATGGTTCAAGATTTTTTGTTTCACAAACTTGAACACTCATTTATTTGGTTTCCCTTATGTATGGTAATATCTATCTATTTCTGTCAATATCTATAATTTTTTTTTTGAATTGTCATAATTTAAGATGTCACTGGTTATCATCTGAGTACAACAAAGTGATAAAGTGATTTGGTGCTTAAGAAATGAGAATTATTGTTAGCTTTACTGATACTTTGGACCATTTAATAATACTGTTCTGGCCGTGTCTGTGAGTATACCAATGTCAAAGTCATAGGGGGTGTTTACTTCACGGTATAAGAAATTAATCCCAAGAATAATTTTCCTAGGCATAATATTCCAAGGAATAAGTTTTTATAAAAAGTGTATGGGCAGTAACCAACTAATTCTACATAAAATTTGATGGTAACCACCAAAAATAAAAGATTACCACGCCTATAGGAGGGGAATAGAAAGCCAGTAAACATGGGACTTTTTTTTTTCCAGGTTATAGTTTTTTCCTGGGAACAATTTTGTATTCCCTTAGGTATTTTTATTTCCAACCTTAAATTCCCAGGAATATGTTTTTTATCCATGAAACAAACACCTATAGGGTTTTAGATGAGAGAAAGAATGGCAATTTCAAAATATGATTAAGGCCGTGATGAGGATCTGTTGGTGCTAAAAGGTTAAGCACCAATCCCTTTTGTAGGGATACAAGACTCCTAATCCTAGTTGAATAGGGAGGTTAATCAAGATGATAACCAGTAATAAAAACTTGAATCTATTCTGTGAGATAATTCAAGACACTCTAAGATACGAATGGTATAATGATAAGGTATTTTCAGATATAATAACACTAATGATTGGAAGTTATTTGTTCATGTGACAGAATAAACCAAAATGGCTTGTTTCTGTAGTCACTGCCTTGGCTCTGAAGATAATTAATTTTGTTTTGGAAAGCATTTAAAAAGTGGTTGTTATATATCAATAAAGGTTTATTAGATGCAGTTTCACTTGCAACTGAGGAGAATAGTTTAAAGTTTGTTTGATATATAGCCATTGGCTTGGCTCTGGATCTATTTTGAGTTGTAAGCGTCAATTTACACGACAATAAGGTCTTGTTGTCTGTTTCTTTTTTGGGCAAAATTACTGACTGATTAGATATATATTTTTTAATTTTACAGGTATCTTCCCGGTCCTGATGATATGCTAGTTTTGGACATTGCATATTTAATCTATCTAAAATTTGAAGAATATCCAAATGCACTCCAAATTGCATTGTTCCTGGATAACCTGCAGGTGTGACACTGAAATTCTTTAATTCTTATTGTGATTGATTTTCTCTTTATGGATTATCCATATACTGTCAACAACTGATTTCTAAAATGTGTTCCTTCAAAGCTTTTGTGGTTTGAAACTAACTAGTTGCAATGTTAACAGTATGTGAGGCAGGTGTTCACCTCTTGTGATGATGTGTTGCGAAAGAAGCAATTTTGTTACATACTTGCACGTCATGTAAGTCCTGGATTCTATGTTGGTATTTGTTGAACATTTTTTTAGCCGGAGTTTCCTTACCTGTGATAATATATATACCTGTTGCATGTCAGTTTTTTACATGCAATTAATATGCTCAACTCTAGCTATATGTTGGCAATGATAAAACTAAAGGGTGTCAGAGAGATTGAAAATTCCATTCTAAGTTATATTTGGGACTCTTTTTTGACGGTTTTTGTGATGCATTCAGGGAATCACTTTTGAGCTTGACGAGGAAATGGTTAATGATGACGAAGACCGAGAAGTGTTGCAGGATATCATAAACAATTCAAAGTTAAGTGAAGGATATCTGACTCTTGCTCGTGATATTGAAGTCATGGAGCCCAAGTCCCCTGAAGATATATACAAGGTGTGTTTCTGATGTTAAATTTACTCTTGCTGTAATGAACACTTGATTACATATGAATCCCTGTTCATGGAAGTTTTTACATTTAAGGCCCTGGGATTTAAGTTTTTTATCAATTAAAGTATGGTTCAGTTTGATGAAAGGAATCTGAGTGGTTGAGTTGAAGTATATTTAACGAGTTTCAGTTGAGGTCGAATTGGTAGGGAGACCCGTGTTTAATCCTTGGCTAGAACAAGTATTGGCCAGAACTTACTTACCTATTAATGAACTCTGGATTACTAGAGTTCTTTTTCCCCTGCAAACCGGAGGAGGGTTAAGACAATTTTGTTTGGCAAAAGGGTAGGGAGTACCCGAGTTTAATCCTTGGCTAGCACAAGTATCGCCCAGAATTTACTTACCTACTAATGAACTCTGGATTACTGGAGTTCTATTTCCCCTGCAAACCGGAGGTTTAAGACTATTTTGTTTGGCAAAAGGATAGACAAGTGAACCGTGTCTTTTATTTGGTATGCACATATTAGTTTTGCGAATTGCATATGGCCGCATGTTATTTCTTAGGGTTTCTATTAAAAATGGCATGTGATCGAGGACCCAGTTGACTTTGGTTTATATGTGTTTGTTGACTTTAGGACCCCTTTGCTTAGGCCAAAATGGCTTATTTTTTTGTTGAAAAACTATTTAGTTATTATAAGACATCCGTAGTATAAGCAACACAGAACCGCTTTTATTTCATTATTTAGTTGGCCTGCCAGTTGCTACTAAATTGCCGCATTCATTACTTACAGTTTCTCTCAAAATGAACTTTTATTTATAAATCATAAATGGAATAATACTTTTAGATGTACTTGATTCTCTTATTCTCTTAATAAAATTTGTTTCTTTGCTATGAGATAGCCTAGATTAATAAATTGAAGAGTTTATATTTATGTTCTAGTCATGATTGATGCAAATACCATTATTTGAAGTTTAATGGATCAGGTCTTTTTGTTGTTATGTTTGATGCAAATACCATTATTTGAAGTTTAAAGAATCAGGTCATTTTGTTTCTACTTTATGTTGTTTTTCCTTGTTGGGATTTTAAGTTTGATTAGTAAGGTCCCAGGCTCTAATTATTTGCAGCAGAGTCCTCTCCTTACTAAAGCAGTCCTGCTTTTTCCTAACACATTGTTTTTTATTGATTGCAATTGTATATACTTAATTTACAACTTTATGCAACCTGCCATAGGAAGCTTGTGTAGAGGCTGAAACATTGTCTTTGATAAAACAATATGGCAGAATTTTATCCATGTAGCTGACCCCATTTAATGGGATAAGACTTGGTTGTTGTTGTGGTGCGTCACATTGTTGATTTGCTGTTATCCTCACATTTTATTCTGATTTGTTTTCTCCTAGGCACATTTGCTTGATGGCCGTGCAAGTGCTGGTGCGAGTGTTGACTCAGCTAGACAGAACCTTGCTGCTACTTTTGTTAATGCATTTGTTAATGCTGGGTTTGGTCAGGTACAGTGAAACTTTACATTTCAAGATAATCTATGTTGTATATGTTTTGATTCGATAATTTATGTTGTCCTTCCCTTCATTATTGTTGTGCAGGATAAGTTAATGACTGTTGTATCTGATTCAAGTAGCGGTTCTTCTGGAAATTGGCTTTTCAAAAACAAGGAACATGGGAAGACTAGTGCTGCAGCAAGTCTAGTATGAGTTTCTTACTGGAGCATAATTATTCTTTTAATTTCTTATTTGTGAATCACATTAATTTCATTTTCTATACTTATATTATCCCTTGTATTATAACAGGGTATGATTTTACTCTGGGATGTTGACTCTGGACTTGCACAACTTGACAAATACTTCCATAGTAATGATAACCATGTCATTGCTGGTGCATTACTGGGAGTTGGAATTGTCAATTGTAGTATCAAGAATGACTGTGATCCTGTGAGTTCCTTTTATTTTTTTCCTTTCCTCGGTATGATATGTATATTTTAATTTTCTGTATTTGACCTTATTTGATTCCTTTGTAGGCAATGGCACTCCTTGGTGATTATATAGATAAAGAAGATAGTTCGACCAGAATTGGTGCAATTATGGGATTAGGAATTGCATATGCAGGTTCCCAGAATGAGCAAGTGAGTAGTTTCTTTCAGTAATACTCCTTGTTGAAATGCTGATGGCTTTTTATTTGCGAATATAATTTGACTGTTTGCTTCTTTCAGTTACGATACAAGTTGGCACCTATTCTGAGTGATCCTAAAGCTTCACTTGATGTGATCGCTTTCACGGCTATTGCATTGGGTTTGATCTACGTGGGTTCTTGCAATGAGGAAGTTGCTCAAGCAATCATATTTACATTGATGGACCGGAGCGAGTCAGAGTTGGGAGAGCCCCTTACACGACTACTACCACTCGGTCTTGGTCTTCTTTATCTTGGGAAGCAGGTATTTACTAGGTTGGCAGTTTCAATTGCCTCTTCTGTTGTCCTTTTGTCTTTTCAGTTCATTTAAGGGAACCTTGGTTCTACAAAACTCCCACCATGCAAAGGTCCAAATCAAAGTTGGACCTTTGTAGACGCGTTATAGACTGTGTTATCTACATTTGCAATGCATTTGTAATCTTATTTCTTTAGTTTCTGAAACATTTAATAGTTAGGAGGGGCTTTTCTATTAGGTTGGGTCAAAGTCACTCCTGTAATATTTACTCCATATTGTGCTCTGTAACAACAGGAAAGTGTAGAAGCAACTGCTGAAGTTTCAAAGACTTTTAATGAAAAAATTAGGAAGTATTGTGACATGACACTACTGTCATGCGCCTATGCTGGAACTGGGAATGTTCTCAAGGTAAACTCTTCTAATATACTTAACCTTTTAATGAAAAGATTTCTTCTGTAGCCTTTAATGTTTATAATTGCTGGTGCTTATTTCATGCAGGTGCAAAATCTTTTAGGTCATTGTTCACAACATCTTGACAAAGGTGAAATGCACCAAGGTCCAGCAGTTCTTGGAATTGCTATGGTAGCAATGGCTGAAGAATTAGGTGTTGAGATGGCTATTCGATCGTTAGAACATCTTTTACAGTATGGAGAGCAGAATATTCGGCGAGCTGTTCCTCTGGCACTTGGTCTGCTGTGCATATCAAATCCAAAGGTAAAATAGATTTGCCTCCCTGCTATTTATCAGTGTGGAACATATTATGGCCTTGTTCTGAAAAGATGATAGATGGTAAACATCTGTTGCAATCTGAAGCAAGATTTCATATTTGTTTACTTTGCTGATTGCTAACTCTTAAATTGATTGTCACAGGTCAATGTTATGGATACCTTAAGCAGACTTAGCCATGATACTGATTCAGAAGTAGCAATGGTAAGATAGTAGAGCCTCTTAAATCATTGCTGTCTATGATATGATTCTTATTTTTTGTAAGAATTTTGTTTGAATGCTACAGGCAGCTGTTATCTCCTTGGGTCTAATAGGCGCTGGAACAAACAATGCTCGAATTGCTGGCATGCTACGTAATCTTTCAAGCTATTACTACAAGGATACCAGCCTTCTATTTTGTGTATGTTTCTTCTATAAGCTGTCCTTATTTTCTAATTCCGGTTGTTTCAGTGACCTGAGTTTCTTCTGTTCTACAGGTGCGCATTGCCCAAGGTCTTGTACATTTGGGAAAGGGACTTCTTACACTTAATCCTTATCATTCTGATCGGGCCTTACTGTCACCGTAAGTAACTTCTTATTTCCCATATCCTGTCTGATAAGTAAATCTTTTTGTTGTTATATAGCAAAGCTTATTTGAGTTGGTGACTTCATATGACACACTTAATTTTAATGATTATATTTGACATTACTTCCCTTTCAATTTTTACAGGACAGCGCTTGCCGGACTAATTACTATGTTGCATGCTTGCCTTGATATGAAAGCTATTGTGTTGGGAAAATATCACTATGTTCTCTACTTCCTTGTCTTGGCAATGCAGGTTTGTTAGTCTCATCTCTCTTTCTCTCTCCCCCCATTTGAAGCTGTTTTAATTATATTTTGTTGCAACAGCCGAGGATGCTGTTGACTGTGGATGAGAACTTGAAGCCTCTATCAGTTCCTGTTCGGGTTGGTCAAGCAGTGGACGTTGTTGGACAGGCAGGTCGTCCTAAGACAATCACTGGATTTCAGACCCATTCCACCCCTGTTCTCCTGGCTGCTGGGGATAGGGCAGAGCTAGCGACGGAAAAGTAATTCTACTGCTGCTGCCTTGCAAAATTTTGAAACAAGCTTCCTTGTCTTTTTCATACTAACAGTTGTTTTTTCTGCAGATATATTCCCATATCACCTATTCTTGAAGGTTTTGTAATATTGAAGGACAATCCAGATTATAGGGAAGAGTGAGGACCTTAATGATGTTTTTCTCATTTCTTTCGTGTGTGAACAGTGCTTAGTTATCTTTTGAAATAGTTAAAATGTAAAAGGAATTATGTTAAATTATTCCTTTTAAATCTGTCAATTTATGAGCATTTATCTAACGTGTATTTGATGATGCATTATTGCGGTGCGGTGCCGATTAATTTGAAAGATAGTTTATTAAGCATGCAGTCAATGTGATTAAATTTGATTCGTACTTTTAATTGTTTTATCATTTTAGGGTGTTGGTAAAAATATAATTTAACATATAATGATATGGTGTGACCCTCAATTATTTTTCCTTCCACGTTCTATAAAAACGTCGATTTCTTGCTTCTTCCCACCGTGGATGGAAGCCCAAAATATTTCTAGTCACTAAAGCATGTCTAACCCTGAATTTCTGCACGCCAATTTCACTTCTCGCCTTTGTGGTGTGAATTGCTCAGAAAAGTAACAAATTTATTCAGAATTTTTTAGAGAGATGCATCTCCACATGCGTCTTGAGGCATTTATGTCAATTTGATTCGAAGATGCAACTGTGAAATATTGCTAGGGTGAATTTTGCAATGCAATTTTGAAAAATCCTTATGAAAAATATTACAAACATTTCAAAATAATTAAAAAAGAATAATAATACAAACATAATTCTCCAAGTATAAAAAATATTTAATAAAACATAAAAAAAGTATAACTTAACTCGTTCTAATTCTAATCTTCGGACTCATATTCTGCCGCCTGTAATCCAAGGCATTATGTGCTTTAGTAATAATAGAATGTGTTAATATCATCACCACCTCTCTCAAATAATTGAGACTTCATACCCTTTCTTGTAATTAACATGATATTTTGACATATCATTAAAGACATGGTCATTCCTCACTTGTTCATTCTCCAGGATCTCCTTATGAGCAGACTTAGGTGGACATCTAGGTCTGATGTTATGATAGGGTGTGATACAAAATAGAACCAAGTCATGTAACCTTCACCATAATGTCACTGATTTGTGACTGACTACTCTGATGCTTCTTTATGATTTTCATAATCCACCAATATGTTATTAAGATGTCCGCGGGCGATGTTCTACTCTGATGCTTCTTTATGATTTTCATAATCCACCAATATGTTATTAAGATGTCTGCAGACGATGTTGATAGGGGTAACCATGAAGGGGATCTAATCTACACAAATTCCAATTAACACATGCATTGCTTCAACAGACACCTATACATCAAATTACTCCCCACATGTCGACCATCCAGAGTAATTTGAATTATGGTAGAAGGAAACATTGTACCGGTGATTGACATATGGTGTCCAATCAATGTCATAATGTTGAGTCCTATCAATGTTGTGGAAATTTGTTTTGCAGGCAATAATTTTTTTTATGATGACAACTACAAAGTAAAATACTAAGAAGACTTCATCAGGATAAGAGTAAAACAAATGATAAGACAAAAAACACTTAAGCGGTCAAAGATGTAAATCATGATTGCAAGGCTTTGATGAACTTGAGTAATTCAAGAAGAAGACAAACCAAGAGAAATCATCTAAAACCTCAAGAGATCTCAAGCAATATCAACACAGAAGATGATATCTAAAAAAAAGCTTGTAGAAGAAGTCAAACTCCTAATTTAGTAAATGAGTGGCCTTTTGTAAAAGCAAAATGAAATTTTCGTAAAAGTATATGGCTATAAGCACACACTAAAATTCATTTCAAATATATTAACCAAGAGAAACTATTTTGTCCTTAAGGTTGTGTCAGATGACTTGGCAGCAGTGAAAATAGTTAAAGAGAAATATTTGACTAATCCAATCAATTAGACCTTATGCCAATCGATTAAAAAATATTAAACGTAAGCCTTAAATTATTTAAACAACACCTTAATGATGTACAACGACTAAAAATATCTTATTTCATTTTAAATGAACAACAACAACGACTTTTTAAATATTTAATCGATTAAAATAAAAGCCTAATCGATTAACCAACAAAAATTAACTTCTTTAAATGAAATTTCCGTTTTAGATATTCTTCTTGCCTATAAATAGAGGTCTCATTTCTTGTTTCAAAGCATCCAGAAGATGTTTATGTATTGACACAACACACCCACTCTCAATTTTATTTTTCACTTTCTCGCACTAGTTCTTATAGGCAAATGCTTTTGTGAGAAAAGTTCCATTTATGAGTGAGACGATCATTGTACTTTTGGAAGGGTAACATTGTATAAGTTCTCCAAGGATGTTGTTTGTGCACCTTGGATGAATATAGTTCATTTTGGAATCCTATATATGGTTAGAAGTCAAACCTGTTAAAAGTTTATGGTTGGGGATTGCGAGATCAGTTCCTATTAGTTTCTCTCTCTCTCTCTCTCTCTCTCTCTCTCTCTCAAGATCATCTAGTTTTAAAGATCTTACCATTGGTTCATGGTTAACACAGTTAAAATCATGGTATATTTTGAGATCATCCAAGTTAAAATCTCAAGAGATTTTTTGCTTATCATGTTAAACCATTTGAGTTCAGATATATCTTTAGAACTTGAAGGTTGACCACTACAAGATCCATGTTTGTGGAGAGAAGACTAACCGCTTCAATCTACAGTTGGAAAGAAAGCTTGGCCACTCCAATCTCATCAATTTATTAGAAAAGATGCAAACACCCATATCTATCGTCTTGTATTACTATGCCTGTAGAACCACCACCATTTCTTGTATAAGAGGGATCATGAGTTTTTTTTACTAAAATCTCTCAAGTATTATTGAAAACCCTCAAGATCAAGTATTGAGAGAGGAGTATGTCCTTTTTGTTTTGACCGAACCTCTATAATTTTTTGTGTCCTTTCTTCCTTTAAACTTTTTAATTCTAGTCTTTAATATTTTACTGCTTCCTAGACTTATAAAATATTTTTAATCTTGGATTAATTTGCCAAAAGTTTTCAAAGCCTATGTTTTTCCAACCCACCCCCTTCTTTTGTGTTTGACGTCTCAAAGTCCAACAAGTGGCATCACAATCTAATTCATATTTAAAAGACTAATCGTCTCAGGAGGAAGATGACTTTCTACACAAGTTCTATTTTTAAAACTCACCACCACCTTTTTTGAAAATAACAATCTTTCACTTTTTAAAAATTTAATTTTTTCTTTGAAAAAAATAGATGATGGTCTAGTTCACCCTACTCATCAAAATTTTGATTGGTAGTGGAAAAATCCTTTTTAACCGAAGAAAAAAAGAAATATTGATATAAATCTTTTAAACCAAAAGCTTTATGAAAATATTTATTATGACATGAATCTTTCATTATTTAACCATCGAGAAAATGTGGGAACTCTAGAAAGAAGATATTAAGTTTCTTCAAGATATCCAAATAGAGAATATGGACACACGAGGCGAAAAAGAAAATAGATATTAGTTTTAAGATGTTTTCTAAATCGAGTTTTATAGAATTATTTTCTAACAAACATCTAAGAATTAAGACTTGGAAAATTAATCCAACTCTTAAATCTATAAAAATATGAACAAGGTGAATCAATGATCAACAGACAGAAGAATCATTTCTCCTATCATACAAACCCAATTTAAACCTTTCAAAAACACTACACAATAATTGAATCAATGTCTTTGCAAGATTTCTCTATAGCTCTAAGACTAACTGATCATAATACTCCATTTGAATCCTTTGACCCCACATATGAACGACAATGACATATGTCAACCATTATGATTAAAATAAAATCTTTAAGAGTAATCTCAAGATTAATGATCATAATTGATTAGTTGAATAAATTTATAATGAACTTATCTATTTTATGATTTAACGGATCTCATATCCAACTATGAGATAAGAAGAATACACCGTGAGGTGTGCACACCACATGGGAAGTATTTATCAAGAATTATTTCTTGAAAAAGGTAAAATTATTTTAAGATTGAAATAATCAGCTAAATCTGATTAATCGCTTAAATAATTACATTTTTTAGTTATGCTTTAAAATAATTTCTATTTATTTATCTCTAACGCATAAAATAAGTTTGATCAAACATCTTAAGCAAAAGGTTGATAAAAAACAAGAACTGGAGGCACAAACAAAAGAAATTAGGGGTACATAAAGATGGAGAACCAAACACAATGCATAGCTAGCGCAAAAACGCTGAAAAACGAAAAATTAAGGATTAACATAGTATGCTAACCGATTAGAAAAGATACAAAATATATTTTTAGAACAAATAAAAGCCTATCTTGGGCGCCAAGCAAAGAGGATCTCAGCAGTTATGAAGATCTCTTCCAAAACGGAAAGATTGATAAATCTAACCAATTAGAAGGAAGCTCAATCGATTAGCTGGATAAAAAAAAAAACAAGTTTTGATCTTATTATTGGACAACATAATTTTCTCATCAAATCCTCTCGATCCACATGCTCAAAAAGACCAAAAAGTATCACTATAAATATGTATTATATTATTCTTCTGACTTTTCTTCTCTCTGCTCACTAGTAGGATTACTTTCTTCCACATATATTATTCCGTCATGAAACCCTTAAACCAAATACCTAAAATACCCCAACAAAAGAGAGATAACATCTTTGCCTCCATAAGAAACAAGCACGAAGAAGATAGAAAGATGATCATTGAAAAGAAAATCTTAAAATCATGGTACATGGAAGAAACTTTCATAAAATAATACAAACCCTACTCCCACAACTGTCAATTATCCCTAAGGGAATTCTTCACTAAAACTCTTGATAGAATATATCCCAACCTAGTAAGATAATTTTATACCAACATAATTATTTTATGAAAAACCCTAATATCATTCATTAAAAATGTAAAGATATCAATTCAAAAAGAACGACTCAAGAATTTTTTTGAAATACCTTTCTTAGAAGCCTCTTACAAATCAAACAAGCCTACCAGACTTAAAAACTTCAAAAAAAATGTAGCCATAAACTCTCTAGTATCAAACCCCATGGAGGAAATAAAACTTCCATTTAAAACATACCTCCTAAAAACTAAAGTTAGAATCCTTCATTACCTCATAACAAGGATCTTGCTCCTAAGAAACACAAGCAACAAATATGTCATCAAAGAAGACATTACTCCCATTGGATTTTAACTCAAAACATACCAACAATTTTTTCTCAAACAATCAACACAAATCATAAAGCATTGCTTAAATACAACAAGTAACAAAATCAATCAAGCAACAACCATCTTCAATCAACCAAGTAAGTAATTTAACACATTTTTAGAGTTAATGTAAAATCGATTGAAATTAGTGAAATAGGTCTTTAAATGTGTTGTTTTTTGTAGTTTACATCATTAGGAGTCATTATAATACTATTTGTAAACTGTTTTTTACGATTGATCCGTGTATTTTAACGCATTTGGGATTTTGGGGTGGAGTTTTCCGTTGCTCTATTTCGTAGAGGAAACCAAAAGTTTATTTCCGGTTTCATGGCATGAACAAAAGCAAAAGTTTATTTCCGGTATCTGTCTGCATAATTTTTTTTCTTAATTTTTTACTCTGTAAGTCATATGCTAACGTTTCGTTCTTGTTTCTACAGGAGATATGTCTGAGAGACCGTCACGTTTGAGGCATGTTCGGGTTACACAACATGCTTCTTTGCGGAGAGAGAGGAGTTAGGCCACACAGGTTCCTTCGACATCCGGACATGCTATATCCGAGGCACATTCTTCTCCTTCCGATTCTACATCTTATACTTCTTCCTCCCGTAGCAGAAATGAGTCTCCATTCCATCCCTCCCCGCCTCCGTCATACCGCAGACGCATATCCTCACCATCCTCACCACCACAGGTTTTTGAGACGGGATAGTCATCTACTTCACAAGCGGGGCCATCTGAGGTGAGACTTGATCTACACCCCTAGTACATGAGAGGCACCAGTGGAACTAGAGGCACCAGTTCCAGGAGAGGCACCGGCGGTAGAGGCACCGGCGGAAGAGGCTACACCAGCAACAGAGGCGGCACCACAGGTCCCTCAGGTCTTTGGAGGAGGGCCTTCTGACTTATCCGTGCTCACTCTGTATTCCACCCATGTGGCTAGACATTTATGGGATGGAGAGGTACGCAATTTACATTTATGTTTCATTTATTAATTATGTTATACTATGAATAATATTATGAATTCTAATAGTGTATTTTTTCTTGCAGGATCGCGATACACTGAATGTCATCAAACATGGGAGGAATATAAGCAAGCTAACCCCCCATCTCGAGCCATGGTTTGATGATCTACTGCGCATTACAGGGTTAGGAGACTTGGCCCTCTGTGGATATATCATGGTCAAGTGGGGGATGACCAACGCTTTTGTAGAGAGGTGGCACGAGGAGACGTCTTAGTTTCATCTACCACATAGAGAAAGGACAATTACACTGAACGATGTCGCTTTTCTGCTTCACTTGTCGATTAGAGGGCGCTTTCTAGATCATGAGAATTTAGAGAAAGATGAGGCGATTGAGCTATTGGTTGAGAGTTATCATGGAGGAGGCCTTGAATGACGTTGATAAGACATGTGATTTCCACGTGAGATATAGTTGGTTGAATATTGTTTTTGATCAGGAGGTTGCACGTGCACAAGCGGTTGATGGTGATCCCGAGCAGGTAACCCTTCATAAATGGTATGCCTTGAGAGCATACCTCTTGTATCTTATTGGGACCTAGATCTTTGTGGATACCAATGCCACCTACACTGACATCATGTACCTCAGGTTCTTTGCTGATTTAGAGCAGGTCAATGGGTGGAACTAGGGGCTGCTTGCTTGGTTTACTTGTATACCAAGTTGACAGAGGCGACTAGGTGGAAGACGAGGCAGATCACCGACAACATATCTTTTTTGATGGTATACAATATTTCTCTTAGCTTCTTTTTTTTTTAATAATTATTTTGATATTGAAACTGACTGATATATTTTGATATTTCAGGGATGGATCCTTCAGCACTTCCCACAAATTTTAGGATGGTCATTTACTGAGGTTTATACTAAGTAAATGCCTCGTGCATGTGCATATGAGCTGCTCAGAGGCAACCAGACGACACATGTGTATCAGGTTTATCTAGATTAGATTGTGCATGAGGGCATCCACTTCAGTGCCTATGCCGACCACGCGAGACGATACCTTTTTATGAGGTTTCTCTATTTACAGGTTGGTTGGCCCGCTGTACTCGGAAGACTGTTTCTTATATGCTCGAGCGAGTTATGCGTCAATTCGGGTATACTCAGATGATTCCTTGACATCCTGCTTTATTTTATCCTCCGACATTGAAGAAGAGGGAGATAGATGCGATTTTTGATGATATTGAGAATCATCCCGTACCTGAGGAGACCAGGAGTACCGTGGCTCCAGATGACTGGAGTTACGCATACGATTACATGCTATGGTTCTTCAAGATTTCTCATCCATACCTGATACGGAAGGCTCCAAGGGACCCACCCAGACTGGCTCATTAGGAGATCCTGGAGGAAGAGCAGGCGACGAGGGATCATGCCCAAGACGTGCTTCCTAGGTGCCACCGTATCATGGAGCTTGCTAGGGATGACATCGACAGAGGGTTGTTTCCTGGAAGATCCGATGACAGAGGCGTTTTGGAGGCCATCATGGCAGAGGCTCAGGGTGCCCTGGTCTACAAGATGCAACGGAGGAACGCCTCGAGGGTGACAGGCCGGCTCCGCCATACGTAGTAGTTTATTTTCATTGTATTTTGACTTAGTTTTTTTTTATTTCGTATTGTACCAGATTTGTATTTTGAATACTATTATTATGAAATTTATTTTGGATAACATGTTTGGGCTTTAATTCGATTTAAAAATTGCATCTCTTTAATTTGAATTACATATGTAAAATTTAAAGTAATTGTTTATAGTTGTTTTTTTTCTGCTAACTGTATGCCCAGAACCGAATTTATATTTCCGGTAAGGAATCGGAGATATACTTCCGCTTTCACTCAAAAATTGCAGAAAGTGTTGCGAACCAGAAATAAACTTCTGATTTTGTGAAGGGTATTTTGGGGTTTTCATGGGGTGCTCCCCACCTTATGGGTTGGGTGGGTTAAGAAATTCACAAAAAATTTATCATATGGAGCAATGATCACCAGCATTCTAAGAGTCTTCAAAGTTGACTTTATAGGAGAAAATTTTATTTTATTCGACAACATAATCAACTACACTAACCTTCAAGAATTGAAAATTGATGTCAAGTTTTCTGAATTTAGAGATGACTGGATAGTGGATAGGTGATATAGAAGAAAAAGAAGAAGAAGAGAAAAGTGAAACATCAAACTAAAACAAGTTTGGGAACTTTGTTAAACCTTGAATAAGGATGTTAAAGAAATTAAGTAAAAAATAGGATAAAGATAAGATGGGAGCTTCTCACACTTTCCTTTTCACACTTTTCCTTATGTATTCCATTTGATTGCACTATATGTTAAACTAGTAGAAGACCCGTGCGGACGCACGGGTAAATTCATTGATATATTAAATTATTCGATAAGATTTGATTGTTGCATATATATATATATATATATATATATATATATATATATATATATATATATATATATATATATATATATATATATATATAAAATTATTATAAAATCACTAATAATTATAAATATTTAAAAATAAATATGTAACAAATTGTCAATATGATAAATCTAATAAATCCAATAACTATAAATATTTACAAATATCACAAATAACTATAAATAATTAATTGATTAATGGTGATAGTTAACCGTGAAAATAATGAATTTCAATGATTAAAATAAAAAAGATAATGTGGTAATAATTAACCGTGAAAATAATAAATTTCAATGATAAAATTAATAGGAGTTCAAAAAAAATTTAAATATCACTTTCATAATTTTTTTTAGAAAATAATAATAAATTGATATTTTTAGTGATTGTGGGTTAGTGAAATTTTTAATGATAAATTGATATTTATGAATTATGATTTGAAAAAAAAAAATCATCATACTAAAGAGAAGTGAGATGTAATTAATGTTATAACTCATGTAATGCACTCAATTATGATTTGAAAAATAAAAATTATTTAAATCATTGTACAACCACAACTACAACTGTTTGTCTTTTATCAGTTACAACTACACCCCCATCTAATGTAAGTATTTTATTAGTTTCATTATATTTTATTAAAATCTCAGAAAATATCTACCAATTGATATCAGAAATTATCACCCAAAATATATTTTCTTTGAATTAGTAATAGAACATTCACTTTGTATCATCTAATGAATTTGGAACAGAATGCATCACTACTTGTAATAGCTTCTATATCTAGCATTTTCAATTCCCACTTTTCTCTAGCATTTTACTACATGTAATAACAGGTTCTTTTATTTGAATGATTATAAATATCCAGCATTGAGTTTTCAATCTGTTTGATGCATTGGTATAGTGTTGAGCTTTATACATTCTATTTCCTTGCAATAAAAAGATTATATCACAAGAAATTATGCACAATTAATCTAATATATATATATATTGTTGTTAAAAGCGGCTGGAGCGGCCGCTATCGCGGCACGATGCGCAAAATCTGGCTAGGCCGCTTCCGGTGGTACCGGTACAGCGCGACATGAAGAAGCGGCTTGAGCGGCCGCGATATTTGGTCCTGGAGCGGGTCGGGTGCGGCTGAAGCGGCCACTTTTCTGTATTCGCAGGTCGGGTCCACCCAGTTGCCTCCTCTTATTCCATCGCTTCCTCTTGCTTTTCCTTGATCGCTCGAACTTCATCTTCTCTTTGCTTCAGCGTCTTCACCATCTCTGTATTGTGTTTGTGTGCAGGGAAACGAAGAGAAAACCATGGGAAAAGCTTGAAAAAAAACGATGAAAAGGAAGAGAGAATAGGGGAGCGTACGTTTTACTGGAGAGAGAGAGCGTATCTGACTTTTTTTTCTTTATTCGTTTTTGTGTTGAGGCTTTGGGATTATTAATTTGAAATAATTAATAACTAATTAAATTAATGAAAAGAATTACTTGGGAAGAGTGGAAGTGTGGAACATTAAATTAATGAGATGATTGAGATGGGTGGAACGGCGCCTCCCTCAATGCTAGGTTTTCTTTGCATTTTCTTTTCTCATGAGTTGGATCCAAGTGGGCCTAGCCATAAAGGCCCAAAACCTTTTTGTTTTCATTCACACCAGTAAACCTTTAGAAAGTAAGTAGACATTGCTAGTATGTTTTAGGCATGAAAGTGTCTATTTTTTAGTGTCCGCGTCACCAAAATAGCGCCTGCGCCGCTCTCCGCATCCGCGCCGCTCTCATTTTTGAGTTAACCGCCCGCTTTCGAGATTAATATATATATATATATATATATATATATATATATATATATATATATATATATATATATATATATATATATATATATATATATATATATATATATATATATATATATATATATATATATATATGATTGAGCAATGATGCATATAGGAGTGAGTGGCAGCGATAGTTTTGGCGACGACGACAACAACAACAACACGACTTATTTTATGTCTGCAGTGAATTAAACAAGAGTTGTGAGCCTTCCCTTGACGATATTGAAGAGTTGGTCCATGAATTAAACAAGACAAATAATTTGTTTAGGTCTGTTAAAGAACAAATTTCGTGAATTGACTCAAGGTAAGATGATAGTTCTTTCAATCTTTTAAGGGAGTATGTGATGTTTGATGATAGTTTTTGAATGTTTCTTATACCAATTGATATTCCTTATTGAATTATTTAGTCATGGTTTTAGTCTGTTTGATAATCTTCTCCTAGCTTATAATTATATGAAAGTACACTACAACATTTGTTGTCTCTGGCAACACTTTTTTAGGTAATATGTAGAAATTGTTGCCTTAAATTCATATAGGCCACGATTTACGATTGTTGTCAAAAATATGTTTGCAACCCTTGATAATTGTTACCTAAAATACTTTAGGGGACGTTTATGGAGCGAGACTCTTTTATTTTTTTGCCAACGGTTGTTAATTGTGCCCTTAACTGCTTTTGGGGACAATTTTAGAGCGTTAAAATATTATTTTTTTAGCAATGTTTGACAATTGTCCCCAAAAATACTTTTGGGGACATTTTTAGATTGTTACATTAGTTCTAATAAAAAGCTACATTTCTGAAATGTTGTATAAATTTTTTTAGCACTATCAAATTTTTGGTGGCAATCTTCCCTCCAAAACTTATACACTAAAAGACAAATATTTTTCTTTAAACATTATTAATATATATATACTAAAAATTTTCTAACACATAATTATAAACAGAAAATAAAAAATTTTAAACAAATATTTTAAACATTCTAAACAAATATTTAAACAGAAAATATTTTTCATTAATCCTAATATTTAAACAAATATTCTAAACAAATATTTCTCTAAACATTCTAAACAAATATTTTTCATTAAACAGAAAATAAATTTTTTTCTAAAATATAAGAATTTTAATTATTTTTCATTAATCCTCTCGATGGCCAGTCTTATTAAAAAAAGTAAAAAATTGAAAAAAGAAAACAAGCAGAAAAGGAAAACAAAACCCGCGAGCTATCAATTCTCCTTCTTCCTCGTTCACACATTCCGCCGCCGACCTAGCTAACAGTGTCGCGCTCTCATCCGCTCCGACTCGGACCTCTTTCGTCCACATCCTCCGCCGTGTTGTTCGTCACTCCGTTCGTTCGTGTCCGTTCCTCGTCCGTTCGTCGTCAGTTCGTCGTTCGCCGTCCAACTGCGTTCGTGTCCGTTCCTCGTCCGTTCGCCGTCCAACTGCTTTCGTCCACGTCGTCCGTTCGCCGTCCAACTGCTTTCGTCCACGTCGTCCGCCGTGTTGGTGAGAAGGTATGTTAATTTGCTATTGATTATGTTTGAGTTGAATCTGAGTGTTTTGATGGTTGTTTGAGTTTGTTTGAGTCTGAGTTTGAGTTTGAGTTTGTTTGGGTAGATATTCTGAGGAAAAGTTGCCTTTGGAGAAATCTGATCTTGTTCCAATTGTTGTTAAGGTAATTTAACTTCCTAAATGTATTCCAAGACTGTTTGGATCAGCTTATTTAAGAAAGCAGCTTATGATATCTAGATAAGTTGTTTGGAATAAGTTGAAAAAACAGCTTAATAGATGTTGAATGTATGAGGTAACTGATTTTGGTATCAGGAAGGGTTTGAATACCATCATGCTCAGCCGGGTTATGTGATGTTAACTTACTGGATTCCGGAAGGACCTTGCATGCTTCCGGCAAATGCGTCGCATCAAGTCGGAATTGGAGGATTCGTCATCAATGATACTAATGAAGTATGATTTTTTAAATTCTGTTTATAAACTTTTCTGCATTTGATTCAATCAAGGTCTAAAGTTTGTATAATTTCTTGTAATAAATTTTTAAAGGTACTTGTTGTGCAAGAGAAGCATTGTTCTCCAGCAACTCTTGGCCTTTGGAAAATACCAACTGGTTTCATTCATGAGGTATGTATATGCTTCACTTGATTTTCCTAATTAAAAAGCACAAACAGAGAATACTTGATATTTGATCATGCAGTTCGGCCAATTGTGAATGCAAGACTTTCTACTATTAAAGCTTAAAGTTTTGGATTATAATTTATAATCATTTTTGTGAATTATCTCAGGCAGAGGAGATATATACAGGAGCTGTAAGAGAAGTGAAAGAAGAAACTGGGGTAAGGTTCATGTAACTTCGAGTAACAATTCTTGTGTATTTTTAACTTATTCGTGGGGTTGCAACGGCGAGTTTTAATTGCGTATAATTAAAGTTTTCTTTTGATGTTGTGCAGATTGATACTGATTTTATTGAAGTTATAGCATTCAGGTAACATCACCAATCATGTCATCAAGAAACTTAAATACATAATGAGGCTTCCCCACACCCTCCACGCGCTCCTCTCATTCTCCTCCCACCCCCTCCACGCGCTTCCCCACACCACCACAACAATCTCCAACAACCTCACCGGAATCCTATCCCTCTGCACCGCCACCAAAAACCTCCGTTTAGGAAAAACAATCCACGCTTCAATCCTCATCCATGGATTCACCAAAACACATCTCAATTCCCTCATCAACCTGTACTCCAAATGTAACCGAATCGAAACCGCACGGTTTTTGTTCGATTCTTGTGATCATAATTCACTGGATGATGTTTCTTGGAATTCAATTATTGCTGGTTATGTTAGGTTAGGTAGTAAGAGTAGTTGTAATGAGGCTTTTAAGCTTTTGATTAGAATGCATAGATTTGGATTTGGTTTTAGTGATTATACTTTGAGTAGTGTGCTTAGTGGTTGTTGTTGTGTTGAAGATAGTTTTTTTGGGAAATTGATTCATGGATTTGGAATTAAGCTTGGTTTGGATTTGAATGTTGTGGTTGGAACTGGTTTAGTTGTTATGTATGCAAAAACCGGGTGTTTATTGGATGCTGTTAGGGTTTTTGAGAGGTTTGATTGGAGGAATGATTTTATGTATAATGCTATGATTGCGGGGTTTTTGAATGAGAAGAGTGGTGTGTGTTATGGGAATGCACGGGGAGCGCTTGGTGTTTTTGGTGAGATGAGGAAGGAGGGATTGAAGTGTTCGAAGTTTACGTTGTCGAGTATTGTGAAGACATGTGTTGGAGTTGGTGATTTTGAGGTTGGGAGGCAAATTCATGGTCTGGTTTTTAAGAGTGGTTTAGAGGGTGATGAGTTTGTTTGCAGTGCGTTGGTGGAGATGTACTCGTTTTTTGGTTTAATTGGAGATGGATTGAGGTGTTTTGAGATGACGCGTAAATTGGATGTTGTGTTGTGGACGACAATGGTGGCAGGTTGTGTTCGGAATGGACAGTTTGAAAATGCTTTGTCTTTGTTCTATCGATTTTTGGCTAATGGGAAGAAACTTGATGAGTTTATCCTATCATGTGTGATGGGTGCATGTGCAGATATGGCTGCTGCAAGGACTGGAGAGCAGATCCAGGGTTATGCATTGAAATTTGGTGTTGTGAATTTTACTATTGTTAAAAATTCGCAGATTTGCATGTATGCAAAGTCTGGGGACATAGATTCTGCTCGGACAACCTTTCAAGAGACAGAGAATCGTGACGTGGTGTCCTGGTCTGTGATGATTTGCAGCTATGCACAACATGGTTTTGCTGACGAAGCTCTTAGACTTTTTGAGTCGATGACTATCTCTGGGATTGAGCCTAACCAGATTACATTACTCGGGGTCCTAACTGCTTGTAGCCATGGAGGTTTCGTTGACGAAGGATTAAGATACTACAAAACCATGAAGAAAGATTATGGCATTGCTGCTAATGTAAAGCACGGTGCTTGCATTGTTGACCTCTTAGGCCGTGCAGGACGGCTAGAGGAAGCTCAGAGATTTATTTATGATTCTGGTTTTGAGAATGACCCGGTATTGTGGCGTGCCTTGCTCGGTGCTTGTAAGGTACACAAGGACACTGACTTGGGAAAACATATTGCTGACAGAGTAATCGAGCTCGAACCTCATGAAGCAGCGTCTTATGTGCTTCTGTACAACATCTATAATGATGTGGGGGAAAAGAAACATGCTTTAGAGGTTCGGAAACTCATGCAAGATAGAGGAGTTAAAAAGGAACCTGGTATAAGTTGGATTGAGGTAGGAAATACAGTTCATACATTTTTGGTGGATGATTGTTCTCATCCAATGAGTGAACTGATTTATTCAAGGTTGCGAGAAATGTTGGCAAAGATAAAGAAAATTAGCTTCGATGATGAGAAGCTTCCTTTGGGCATCTCTGAAACAGAACACAGCGGTGCCATCAAAATGAATCACCATAGTGAAAAGTTAGCTGTAACACTATAATGAATCACCATAATGAATCACCATCAAAATGGCTTACAACACTATCTACCAGCTTGTTCCATTCGATTATTGGTGGCATCAACACAGGCTATCAGTTTGATTGGAAAGCAAGGGTCGCTAATCAGATCCATACAGGATAGTTCTGGTGCCTCTGTTAGAGTACTGTCAGTTGGTATGCTTCCTGCCCTGTTTTCCAATTTCTTCATTTTGAAAAAGAATACCAACTTTGTTCTGTTGTATACTTTGTGTACTGCAAGATTTCAGTAGATGCTAGCTGCTTTTTGATTGAATATATAGGTTGGGGGCTGTTAGCTATTGACCACTCGAATGGCACAAGGTCACAATTATTTCAGATGGAGAAGTAGTGGTGAAGTGTATGATTGAAATTCGGTGATCTTTTGTTGAATGAGGAAGTCAACTTGTACTGCTGTTTCTGATGAATGTATTTTTGGTGAATGGGAAAGTGAAGTTGTTAGTAGAGTGGTATTGAAAGTATTTGTTTTTGGGTGATCTTTTATAAATTGATTGTGTGTCCCTCTGCAATTTATGTTATTATTCTTAATATATTTTCTTCACATATCTAATAAAATAATATTTTGTACTGGTAAACCACATTAAAACCTCATGTATCTAATCTATCGGGGTTATTGAGGTTCTAGAGGTGTCAACGGTTTCTTTGTTGTTGCAATTTGAGTTCCCATCTAGCCAAACTGTTGTTGATATGGTATGGGCATTGTGGTTGCAGGTTGCTCTGTCACAAATAAGTTACAAGATTTGAGCAATAAGTTTGTATAGGAGCATGCTCAAGGATTAGTTGTAACAACACTCGATGAAGTGAATGTATCCTCTCAATAGTCCGTTAGTCCATCCTTTTTGTTTCTTTCCTCTAAATTTTTGTTTTTACGGTATTTTCTTCCTAAAATGTTCATCCTTTTAAAGATGTTTTTCTTTATTTTATTCAATGTCACTAAATACAGGTGGCTTGGCTGTATAATATTCGCGGAAATGATGTGGCGTACTGTCCTGTAACTCACGCATTTACTATTGTGACATCTGATTCCGCCTTTATTTACGTGGACAAACAAAAGGTGTCTATTGAGGTCAGTTCGAGTAGTTTCATTTATGATCTTAGTATCTTTAGATTAGGAGGTGCTAATTTGGAAATACAACTTATTGAAAATTATGTCTTGTGCCTGGTAAAAACTTATTTAGAGGAGAATGGAATTGAAATTAAAGAGTATACAGAAGTAAGCGTAGATGTGGCATTGCTTTCATCTAATGAGCTTGATTCCGTGTCTACTGCCAAAAGTGTAAATGGTAAACATCAAATAGGAGAAGAGGGTAGCAACCTCATATGGTCTGATCCAGCTTCATGCTGTTATGCTTTGTATTCAAAACTGAACCCTGATACAGTTATCTTGCAACAATCACATCTGGCTCTTCCAAAAGCTTTAAAGGTTCTATGCTTAAACTCTTTTATAAGGACATTTGATTGTTGGCAAAATAGAGAAGTTAAGGTGGATTTTTCTCAAACGAACCGTGTTATTAGATTAAGAAGTTTCAATTGTTTTCGTTAAACATATTGTCACTGCTTTTTCTTGCAAATGGATCAACTAGCCATAACATGTACACAGGAAATCCTCATCCTGATTGTCATACTGTTTTTCTCGAAAAGTCGAGCATGGATTTATGTTCCTGGCATGCTCCAATTAATATAATTGATATGGAAATGTTGGCAGTATATTTTTTACTCAAACTTGCATGAGCACTATTTTTATTTTTTTTATAACCAAGCACTGGTATTGGGCACAACCAAAAAGTGCATGCTATGTTGCTTGGAACTCCTTGATAATACAATACTGTGACAGTTAAGGCTTACAAATATGAAACCATATACAGGATACAAGAAAAGAAGCATATATGTGGAATGAGTGTCAACGATGCTCCTGTGTTAAAAAGAGCCGATTGTTGGAACTGTTGTTGTTGACGCTATAGATGCTGCTAGAGGTGCTTCTGATATTGGAACATTATTTTGACATGGTTGTTCTGAGGTATTCTCAGTAGAAATGCTATCACTATTACAAGTAATTGTAGCTGGCGATGCGGTGCCTTCACAAGAATAATCTGTGTCCATCCATATCTTTAAACTGCTCAAATTTCAGTAATTAAATCTTATGAACTTTTAGCAGATTTGTTATTCATGGCACTGACATCTCGGGAAAATGGGCAAAATAGGCAAAGCCTCTTATACAATCAATTCAGGTTAGGAGGATTATAATAGACAAAAAAACTTAAGATATTTTTAGTAGATGATGTAATTATATTTGTCTTTCTGTCCTTGAATGGTTTTTCAAAACCCTTACTCTTTCATCCAAAACAGCTTGTGGAGATGCTAAAAGAAAAGCACTTATTGGATTCTTCTAAAGACAATAAGCATGTTGTGGCTTTAACTCTTCATTCAACAAGGTTGGCAAACTCAAATGTGAATTAAGAAGAGTCAAGAACAAACCATGGAAATTCTTATCAATGATGGACTTTGGCGTACATGATTAAACTTTAAGTTAGTTTTTTATACTTATCTTTTACTGAAATTCTTATTAATGGAATTCTTATTAATGTAGATTGAGTTCTCATTGAAATATCATATGTACTTCTAAGTATGTATAGTGAATTAAAGTTATACATAAGTTAGTTTTTTATACTGATCTTTTATGTTATGTGTCGGCCTTTTAGTCCATTTGACTTTGGCCACTTTAACCTGCTTTCCGAGGTAGTGTTATTTTAAGATTGTGTTGGATTCAATTACCGAGGTAGTGTTCTTCAACTATGATTCTTTCCTAGTTGTTTATCATTTCTCTCCGTGACTCATTTATATGCTATTATGTGAACAAAATGACGTATTAATCTATTAGTAGGAACCATACCTTCATTGCTTATTAATTTTTCTGCATTTCAGGATAGGCCCCAAGAAAGACTGACGGTACCTCATGTTCACATTCATGTTGTCCCGCGGCCTAACCATATTCAGTTTTATATTCTTGAGAAATAATAGTAGCTATAATTATACTTCATAGGTAGTACTCATGTAGTAGTTATATGATATTTGCATGGTGAGATACTGAGATGTTGGTTCAGGGTAGCTTACAGCCGAGTTTGAATGGCTAGAACCGTATCACAGACTTGGTTCAAGGGGAGACCAATACTACTGTTATCAGTTGTTATATTCGATCTTTTAAATCTAATTCTTTGTCCATGACATGGTTCCTTGATTTAAGTACAATCCATAGTCCAGTCCCTTAATGTATCGAATCGTTGATACACATGACACTTTCTGTGTACTTGGTTCTTCTTCTCGTGGATGAAAAGGACGGAACAATTACCATATTAAATTTTTATGCAGAAGATTATTTAATGCTCCTAAGAATCACAAAAGCACATAGTCTACTATATTTTTAAAACTAATACTAATTTAAAGTCGACTATGATCATTGATCAGTACATAAAACAAAGAGGAATACAAATTCTCTTATGTCTCTTTGTTTTGCATGCCTAACTCTTTTAATCATGACATATAATTTAATTAGTGTTAGATAATTAGTTAGTTTAGTTGATTAATACTTTGAAAGAATCATATATTATATTTTTGTCGGTTCCTATGATAAACATATTCTTATAATAAGCAGATTATATTAATATCTATAGCATTCATTTTACTAGAACTTGGTTTTCTGCATTGAAGAAAGTTTTCAGTGATGATTCAATAAAAGACAAGGTTAATTTCATAATTATTATTATAATTTTTAATTTATTATTACTATATTTAAAATATTTAAATAAACAATAAATTATTTGGTTTTCTAATTTGATTGATGAGACAAAAATGTGGTACATGCAAATATTTTAGCATTCAAATCAATGAACACGTTAAAAGTATATGAAATAAAATATGTTCGGTATATTTTATAACCATTGTACATATATTTCTCTCATTTATAAGTTGAAAGTTGAATTTGATGTGTCTTTTTGAGTTATTTTTATACTCCCACAATATTGATTGTATAGTCTCTGCATTTGACTAAAAGATTTGTTTTTAAAAGTGCCACGGCACACAACCTGTTAGTTTTACACAAGAAAATATTCATACATATTGCTTTCAATGTATATTTGAGTAGTTATTCATACATATTGCTTTCAAATGTATATTTGAGTACAATTATATTGTACTCCCTCTGTCCCAAATTCTCATATTACAAGAGAATTTTAATCTTTATATATTGAATAATTAATGTATCTGACCTACATATAGATCAGATACATTAATTATTCAATGAATCTAAAAAATAAATTTTTCTTAAAATATAAAAATATTGAATATTAACGAGAACATGAAGTTATTAATCAAAATATTGAATAATAACGGAAATATGAAATTACTGATCGAGATATTGAATTTTAACCAGAAAGTTACTGATTAAAATATAGAATATTAAAGTTCCAAAACAAATATATATATATATATATATATATATATATATATATATATATATATATATATATATATATATATATATATATAATAAATTAATACTATTTTAATAATTTATTCTTTTAACTGGTATCACTTATTTAACATCAATTACATGTTTTTAATATATAATATATTATAATTTAAATATTAATAAGAACATGAAGATATTGATCAAAATATTGAATAGTAACGGAAACATGAAGTTATTGATCAAAATATTGAATATTAACGAGAATCTGAAATTACTGATCAAAATATTGAATATTAACGCGAACTTAAAGTTACTGATCAAAATATTGAATATTAACAGAAATATGAAGTCACTAATCAAAATATTATCTGGAACATGAAATTATTGATAAAAAAATATTGAATATTAATGAGAACAAAATATTAAATATTAGCGGGAACATAAAGTTATTGATCAAAATATTGAATATTAACAAAAATATTAAATTATTGATCAAAATATTAAATATTGCCAAGAACTTGAAATTATAATCGAAATATTAAAAACAGATCAAAATATTGAATATTAAGCGAAATATTAAATTATTAATCAAAATATTAAATTTTAATCAATATTAAATTTTACATAATATCAATATTAAATAAAATAATCAAACAGCAACAAATATCTGTACAGACGCACGGGTATCACAATAATTTAACTTAACAAATACTAAATGTCAGCACTCAAGATGCATAATTAACCATTTATCATTTTAAACATTGTTTTAATTAATTATTAGCAGTGGTATTCACTAATTGAATGGAACATGGTAAGATTCATGAGATTTGAACAGAATCAATTCCTATAATTAAAACCAAGAACCAATCATGAATCAACATATGACAATTTAAATGTTAAAAAAAGGAATAAAAAAAGGAAGAAAAAAAAGCATCGAGTATATGCTGTAACGTGACAATGGTGACATGGTATTAAATTCACTCTGACTTTTCAACCTTTAAAATTAATCAAACATGTTAGACAGATGGTATTATTAAATAATTATTTAAATAAAAATTGAAAAGAGAAAAGAAGTGATAAGAAAAAGAGGTAGCTGTAATGCATTACGTGGAAACCATAAAACGGGATGGAAAAAATAGAAAAACACTGTCTTCACTAATAACTATACATTAATACTTATTTCTATACACCACAAAACTATACATTAATACTCTTCACTATCAACTATACATTAATACTCATTTCTAATACACCACAAACTAATTATTAGCTATGGTAATACTCATCAAGAAAGAAGAAAGAATCATGAAGAGAATGAAGCAAAAGAATAACAACTTCATTGATTACTTGCATTACAGGAAAGTGACTTATATAGTAACTAACATGTAACAACTTTCTAACTACTTCACAAGCAAGTTAGTTACACTTATTTTCATTCTCTTGATTGGTTAATACCCTCCCACAAGCTGAACCTTGGTATATATTTAGCAAGTTCAGCTTGGAAACAAGAGTGAAGAAAGGTTTTGGTAATAAAGGCTTGGTAAAGAAATCAGCCAATTGGTTATGAGATGCGACTGGAAGAAGCTTCATGACTCCATTCTGCACTTTCTCACGCACGATGTGACAATCAATGTCAAGGTGTTTGGTTCTCTCATGAAAAATCGGGTTTGCAGCAATATGAAGGGCACTCTGGCTATCACAAAACAGAAGGGGAATGTTGGAATAATGAATCTTCAAGTCTTGCAAGAGATATATCAGCCATTGTAACTCACATGTTGCTGAAGCTAAAGCTCGATACTCAGCTTCTGAAGAAGATCGAGCCACAGTGGTTTGTTTCTTAGTTCTCCAAGAGATGAGTGAAGATCCAATGTAGAAACATGATCCTGACACTGATCTTCGAGTATCAACGCAACCTCGGCATCGAGAATCCAACAAATGCAAAGTGGAGCGTCGAGGAAGAAGAGACCACGACGGACTTGATTTAAGGTACCTCAAGACACGACAAGCATTGTAGTGAGTCAAGGTTGGCTTGGAGAGAAACTTAGTTGTTGTGTGGCAAAGGTAATGTCAGCCCGGTGATGTTCAAGTAGATGAGTCTTCCAATCATTCTTCTATAGGTCGGAATGTCATCATAAGGTGAGTTGTCATCATTAAAAGCTTGATGCTAGGATCGATGGTGTGGACACAAGTTTAGAGGCAAGGAAGTCGAAAAGAAGATCGAGCAATACTTCCTTTGACATAGAGATACCATCCTTTGAGTGAGCTACCTCAAACCTAAGAAATACTTTTGCCAAGGTCTTTAATCTTGAAAGCATTATGAAGAGTGGACTTAATGGACTGGAATTCTATCAAGGAATTACCAGCAAGAATCACATCATCAACATAAACAAGCAAGATTGTTATGGAATTAGTTGAAAACTTGACAAACATTGAATGATCAGCATAAGCTTGTGTGTAACCATGATGAATAAGGAGTGAAGCAAGCTTTTCATGCCATTGCCTGCTAGCTTGTTTCAAACCATAAATAGATTTAATCAACTTGCAAACCTGATTTGGCTTTGTAGTATGAACACCTGGAGGAACAGTCATATACACATCTTCATGTAGCTCACCATGCAAAAATGCATTATTGACATCAAGTTGATGTAGGTGCCAGTTGTTGATGGAAGCCAAAGCTAATACAAGTCTAACAGTAGTCATCTTGGCCACTGGAGAAAAGGTATCAGTGTAATCTAGACCTTCAATCTGATTATACCCTTTTGCTACCAGTCTAGCTTTGAATCTCTCAATGCTTCCATCAGCTCTGTGCTTGATCTTGTAAACCCAACGACACCCTATAAGTTTGACCTTTGATGGAAGATCTACTAACTTCCAAGTGCCAGTCTTATCAAGAACCTCTAACTCAGCCTTCATGGCTTGATTCCAACAATCAAACTTACTTGCCTCAGTGTAAGATTTGGGCTCAGAATTAGAAGACACAGATAGACTAAAACGACAATGTGATGGAGATAAATTAACATATGAAAGAAAGGAGTTAATAGGATAAGGAGTACCTGAGGATGATTGAGATGGAGTGTCTTTGAAGGAAGCACATATATAGTCTTGGAGGTATGAAGGTTTAGTTTTGGTTCTAGAAGAAACTCTACCAGGCTGAATAGAAGAAGATTCATTGACAGGAATGGGAGCATTATCAAGGGAGGATGGAATAACATCATGACATGGAATAGAAGTAGTAGTGACAGGTTCAGAAGCATCATTAGATGGAATATTGGAGGGAGGACAATCAGGTAACTTGTTAGGCAAGTAACTGAAATAATCCCAATTGTGAGTTGCAGGAGTGTTAATGGAATGGTAAGGTAAAATATGTTCATGAAATGTGACATGTCTGGATATAAAAACCTCAGAGTTATGTAAATCTAACAAAACCGACCCTTTAAAACCAACTGCATATCCTAGAAAAGCAGATTTTCTAGCTCTACCATCAAGTTTGGTTCTATGATTTTGTAAAGTAGTGGCATAGCATAAACAACCAAAGACTTTAATTTGATTTAAGTCAGGTACATCCTTATAAAGCAATTGATAGGGAGACTTATTATTTAGAAGAGGAGTACTGATCCTATTGATTAGAAAAGTAGCATAGGATAGAGCATATGACCAAAAAGTTTTAGGGAATTTGGATTGAAAGATAAGAGCCCTGCCTACATTAAGGAGATGTTTATGTTTCCTTTCAACCCTCCCATTTTGTTGAGGTGTCTCAACACATAACCTTTGATGAATTATTCCCTTTGAAGCATAAAAATGAGGAATTAAGAATTCAGGGCCATTATCTATTCTGACAAGTTTGGGACATGTATGGAATTGATTTTCAATCATAGCAACAAAGTTTTGAACATGATTAGACACCTCAGATTTTGACTTAAGTAGGATGATCCATACAAACCTACTAAAATCATCAAGAACAGTGAGAAAATATCTATGACCATGTATAGAAGGAATGGATATGGGACCCCAAATATCAAAATGAATAAGTTCAAATTGTTGAGTAGCTTTAGATGAACTAGGAATAAAAGGTAATTTCTTCTGTTTGGCAAAGTGACAAATGTCACAAACATCTTTATTATTACAAGTAACTTGAGGATACAAAAGAGACATTTTTGACAATCTTTCATGTGAAAGATGCCCTAACCTAAAATGCCAAATAGCATGGAATGGAATCACTTTACAATTGTTAACAGACAGATGATTACATGATAGGACATTAGGCTTTGAAAAACTACGAGTAGCAGGATCAGTCACAAGTCTATATAGGCCTCCAACAGCACTAGCCAAACCAATCATCCTCTTGGATGTCACATCCTGCAAAATGCATTTGTCATGAGTGAAATGAAACTGACAATTCAATGAAGAACAAAGCTTAGAGACAGACAAAAGGTTAAGAGAAAAGCGAGTGTACAAGACATTGGTTAAAGATAAGAGAGGAGAGAATGTGATAGATATTGTGAAATGACTGTGGAACCATTAGGTAAATGAACATTTATAGGGCTAATTCTATGATAAGAACTAAACCAATTCAAGGAAGAACATATGTGATCATTAGCACCAGAATCAATGAGCCAATAATCAGATTTGTTGTTAACAGAACATGCTAGAATATGAATGGAAATGATACCTGAAGTCTCATTTGGTGGATGACCAAGATGAGTAGATGTTGAAATTTGATTTGAGCTAGGTTGAGAAGATTGAGGCATTAAGTTGGATTGTTGTAGCAAGCTAATCAACTGAGTGTATTGTTCTTGAGTAATACCAACACTATGGTTATTAGAAGAACCGTCAGCACCATTGTTAACCTGACTTGGTTCTCCAGTCTCAGCATTGCTAGCATTAACCTGTTTCTTGCCAAAAGAAGAAGGAAAACCATGCTTTCTATAACAAACATCAATAGTATGGCCTGTTCTATGGCAGTAGGTGCATACCCTACTATCTTTCTTAGGGAAACCAGCAGTTTTGCCACGATCATGATTATATCTAGAATCTGAGGTATTAGCAAGAGAAATGCTTTCTTCAGATGTGACATTGTCAACAGGTTTAGGCAATAAAGCTACAGAATTACTCTCCTCTTGAATGACCATAGAGTAAATTTTGTTAATGCTAGGAAGAGGATCTATCAACAAAATTTGTGTTCTAACTACTGAAAAACTTTCATTCAAACCTGTGACAAATTGAATCACTTGATCCTCAAGACGAGATTCACGAGCAGCGCGCTTAGCAGCACATCTACATTGCTGAGGACATGTGCAAGATGGAATCGGACGATAGGAATTGAGTTCCTCCCATAAGCCTCGCATGGTAGTGAAGTAATCGAGAACAGACTGAGAACCCTGCTTGAGATTGTTAAGTTCCATGCGAAGATTAGACACACGAACTCTATCAACTGTAGCAAAGTGTTCCTTGAGATCATGCCAAGCATCAATGGTGTTTTCAAGAAACACGATTGTTTGAGAAATTGGAGTAGTAACAAAATTCAAGATCCAAGAATGAATGAGGTAGTTGCATCGTTCCCAAGCGGAACGATTGAGATCATCAATGGCAGGGATCGGAACTGAACCATCAATGAAAGTAAGTCTGTTCTTCGCACCAAGAGAACGTTGCATAGATCGAGACCAAGCAAGGTAATTCGATCCATTCAACTGAGGAACAATATTGATCGAATGAGGACCTTCGCTAGGATGTATGTAGTAGATTGAATCGACATCAGTGTTGGTAACACGCGGCGGAATGCGAGGTGGCATGGTGGCGTGATTAAAGAAGAAGAAGAAGAAGATAAAGGAGGAAGAAGATGAGTATCACAATGCGACTGATACCATATTAGCTATGGTAATACTCATCAAGAAAGAAGAAAGAATCATGAAGAGAATAAAGCAAAAGAATAACAACTTCATTGATTACTTGCATTACAGGAAAGTGACTTATATAGTAACTAACATGTAACAACTTTCTAACTACTTCACAAGCAAGTTAGTTACACTTATTTTCATTCTCTTGATTGGTTAATACTAATTACAGTGTATATATAATATATGCTTTTACTGTTGTTTCAATTGCAAGCTTGTAGTTCACAAATGTACCTTTGAATTTAAGCAGTCCCAGTTGTGGACAAGAGGCAAACCAGAAGCTCTAATAGATTGTAGAACTGAAAAGTCTTTTGTTTGACCAAACAATAAAACTCTAATCAATTCCACACTACCATATAAATGATTCTTATGTTTCACCGGGTCAGAAATCTTCTCGAGAATGTATCTTTTTTTTGGTTACTGGATGGATCTAAAGATGAATTAGGCCTCATGCCCTAGAAAAGTATAGAATCACCCATATTTGGCTTAATTCAAAGTCCTTTTTTGGTTAGAAATGCCTCAGACATCCAGTGGTCGCATCACAGAGATTATTCTGGTTAGAAATGCTAAGAGCAACCTCAACATCATAAGCAAAGTAAACTTGATAAGGAGTATGTATTGCACATGAATACTTAATTAACCAAATATAAATAGCATGTCACTTATCTATCAATGTCGACCCCTTGAGCTCATCAAGCTGGTCTTAGTCACAATGCTACCAACTAAGAATACAAAAGAATGGAATCAAAGCTACAAGAAATAAATGTGTAAGCTGAAAAATAATAGACCAAGTGTGTGACATTGTAACGTTATATGAATCATAAAAAAGCAGAAAATACACAGATAAATTAAAGAGACCAAGTAGATAAAATCCAGAGAAAAAAAAGAGATCTCTTCCTCTTCAATAATGTTCTGGTAGGCTTAATCAAGTAGATAAACTAAACAAAAAATTAAAAAAAATTGGACTCACTATATAATCAATTATACACACTATCAATAAAGTACAGACACGATAATATTCGATATGGCGATATGTTAGTAATTGAAAATTAATAGATACGATACGTTTAAGATACGCATATAAAAATTAAAATTATATACTTAGTTAAATCATAACAGGTAATTCATAATAAAAGCGATAACTACAGTATGGTATTAAGTTCTTTTTACTGAAAAAATGTGAAGGGATTATGAAGAAGAAACTCAAGGAAGTAAGAAAAGAGGTCAATATTAAGAAGTTATATGAGATTTAGAACTTTCTTGTAAAAATAAAAGAAATAATAAGTAAAAAAATAAAATAATTAATATGGATTAAATTTAAAATATTAAAATTGGAACTAACAAATTGTGAGAAATTAAACCATCTTGAAAAATGAAAAATTTGGGGGAGGAATCAATACGGTACTAAAATAGGGTATTAAAGAATGACCATTAAAAAATTTTAAAAAATAAAATCTTTAAAATTTAAAAAAAAAACTGTTACAATTGAAAAGTCACGTATATGTGACGTATCAGAGACGTATTCCTTTCGTATCAGAATTTTTTTAATTATTTTTTTTATAAATAAATGAATACTCCTTCGATATGTATCGGCGCCGTATCGACGTATCGATTATGATACGTCGAGGTTTTTGAAGTATATGTGCTTCATAGCACACTATATATCCACGAGTAGCTTCCAAACCTGTCAATAAATCAAAATAGTTGAAATCAAACCACCAAAAATATATAAACATTCAACAAATATAACGTTTCAACAAAAAATCGAGGATTGAAGAATGAGAAGAGAAGGGTTTTTTGGCATTTTATGGAGAAAATGAAAATGTTGTGAAAAGAAGGAGATGGACTCATCGGTGGAGGTGAGCTTGTTCGGCGGAGAAGGGTTGAATTTGAGGAAGAAACTGCCAAGGAGATGAGAGGAGATAAATGATTTTTGAGAGAAATTGAGTTGTGAAATGAGAGATAGAGTTATCAGTGAGAAGTAGAGAAAAGTTTATTAGATATATGGTTTACTCGGATAAAAGGTTGTTCCTAAGAATTAGGATTTGAATTTGAAATTTAGATGACAAGTGTACAAAAGTTTCTCACTTTTTCTATTTGAAAAATATTGTGACACTTGACATGTTGGGGAAATATATATATATATATATATATATATATATATATATATATATATATATATATATATATATATACCAAAAAGGACATTTGTTAGTACAAAATTTATTTCTAATAAAGGATAAGAATGAAAGTGTTTAATCATCTTCCATTATTAATTAGATAATAGATAGTTAGGTAGTAGATTTCAATAAAATAAAGTGCGGTTTTCCTTCCTAAATATCTCTAGTGGCTTCTGTTTGCATGACACTTTCACTATAATGTTTTTGTTACTAAAAAATTAAATCTTTGTCTTTCAAATTTTTTTGCTAAACATATTTTGAAATATACCTTGGAATAAATTCTCTTCTTCAATAAATATGCTATAAACAGAAAAATATCACCATATTACTAAATCTTCCATAGGTAAACTAAGTTTCAAGATTTTGAACTACTGATTTGTACTATTGTAAAAATGGAATCATACTACATGAATCATTTTGCTTTTACGCAAATCAAATTTCTCACAAGATATTTGACAAAGATAAAGAGAATCATATTATCTAAATAGTTTTTTTTATGGTAAAGAAATCTCTATTAAAGAGAAAAAGACTGACAAACATTCAACATTGGCTCCCGAGAGGGATAACCATCCGACCAAGTTAAAGAATCACACTATTTTTTAAATAAGAAATTGACTCTCAATTTTTTTTGAGTCAAAAATAAAGTGAGAGAATTTTTCTGCCACCCATACTTTAACAAACACTTTATTAAATATTGTGATTTACCATATTATTCTTGCAAAATAAAAATCCATTTCACTGTTTATTTCTAACATTTCAATTTTTTTTGAAAAGTTCTCATTCATATTGAATTTTTCATTATAATTACCAAATTTATGACAAGTATACAATTTTAGTGTTTTTTTTAATTGTTTTTTTAGCGGATTTCTTTTTTGAAATGTCTGGTAAAACTCATGTTTCTCATGATTTTATTGGATATTTTAAAAATCCTGATCAAAATGCACATTTTCTACTAGATATTTTGAAAAAACTAGTAAAAATGCATGTTCTCAATCAAATATTTCAAAAAATTGAGACAGAGGCGCCCCATCATTCTGAGACAAAGGTTACTCCTCAGCATGATACATAGGCGCCTTATACGAGTGCTATGGAGGTTACTCTTCTAGTTGATATAGAGGTTATTACTTCGGCTTAAACGGAACCGTCTGTACACACCAGAGAGTTTTGGGGAAGACCCAATGATCGTTCCGTGCTCACTCGATATGCCAATCATGTGGCATTAAAATGTGTTACAAAACCAACTTTTACTTAAAGGGCCTACCCATGTGACGAAGTTAAAAAAGTTCTTAGATGCCCTAATGTCATGGGAGGTCAATAAGATTATAAATGATTGCAGTATATTTTCATTGGTTGAATGTTCGCTAACCATGCTACATACCGCCCTATTATTAGCCTTTGTTGAGCGATGGTATAAGGAGACATCTTCCTTCCATCTTGCATTTTGTGAGATGATGGTTACCTTGGATGATGTCTCCTTTCTCACCCATCTTCTTCTTTCAGGTAGGTTCTTCACCGCTCATCTCATTAGCCAACAACTAGCATGTATTACTACTATAAGGACTTGTTGGGTTACTGAGGCATAAATGTTATATGAGTTTTAGATTAACAAGGGTATTCACTTTCACATATATTAGCCATGAGATAAGTATGCCAAGTTGGCGCAACAATTTATGTATTAGGCAACTACCATGATATTCATGCTTCATCTTGTAGAATGTACTATCTTAGCCAATAAGTTTCATATATATACTGATGTGAAGTACATGTGCTTCTATAGTAACCTTGACCATGTTAGCTAGGCATGTGGGTGTGCTACACTGACTGCTATATATTTTACACTTGAGATAAGTGATTGTCTTTGAGACTAGGCAATTTGTCGCTTATGTAGTCTATTTCAAGTATAAATTCATTTTTTCTTATTAACTTAGGTATTATTTATGAAATTTCTTGATTTGCCTATGTTCTCGTGCAATGTGGATATATGAGTACTTCCCCTCCTTTTATGAGATATGGGTTATTACTACCATTGTTAGTTCCACACAAACCAATAGATGAAGTTCCATACATGCAAACCTAGACAGTGTTCTGGAGTACATGAGGAGGATTGATGCATTGACTATAGGCGATGTCATTCGAACACCCTACACAAACCATAAAATGCATCAGAATTTTGATGATACTTCTCTTTTTTCTTGTTATCCGCGAAGGAAGACCTTAGTGGCTAGACACTTACTTGAGATGTGTTTGTGCCAATTTGGATATGTTCAGTATATCCCATGACCAATACCCTCTATATTCCATCCAAGGTCATTGATAGATGGCTTATGGGTAACATTATAATCTCTTCTCGTTCCATTAGAGATCATACAATGGAGGTTTAGTTCCCTACATAGTGTATGAATGATTGTTCAAAATGGTACCTTACTATATCACACATTTACATCATCCTACTTGTTGAGCATGTAGATTGTGCTATACCTTTTGATGTTGGGGATTTTGATGAGGTTCCTCACCTCTACTGCCCCCTACATGGTGTTTATGAACTACTACGAAAAACAAATACAATAACGGTTGCGAAACACTTATAATGACGGTAGCACATCCGTTGTTAGGTAGTGTGTAATTGTATGTATGCTTGTTACCATAATGGGCGTATGCACATTGTTATAAATTAGATAGCACACTACTTATATCTATGATTTATAGAAATAACCCTTGGGAAATAATTGAAAGGTCATGGGTTCGAATCCTACAATATGCCATTTTTGGTTTTTATTATTCTGGATCGCATTTTACTCATAACAACAGTGGAATTAACAATCGTTGTGGTATTATTTGTACTTTTTAAATATATTTTTCAAAATTTTACAAAATTCCCAATTTTGCAACATGAATATTTCTGATACATATTATATCAGAAACACCAATACACCTATTTGTGAATTGAATTAGACCAAAAATTGTATTACATCAATGACAAAGTTTCATTAGGTACCAAACCTTGTATAATACATAAAAACAAAAAACGAGACAAAACAACATGCAATGTACAAATCATTACATCAAATTATAATATCTTGTTATCTTGGTCTCTTGTCTCTCGGGGTGTACACTTTAAACAACTATAATTTTAAATAATAATAGTTGCTAGAAATTATATAACATCATTGAAAATTGTAGCAAATAATAAACTATGAATGAATAATATAAAATACTTGTTAATTTTCTCATATTTCTTATTGATGATCGCTACGAATAACATGTACATAGTATAAATAAAAGCATTTTGCATTGTTATTAGGGACCCACTTGTATTTAAATAAAAGCATTTTGAAAGTAACACAATCAATCTCAAAAATCTCCTCAATGATTCCATAGAACGCGGTGGTTGCCAAAATAGGATTCTTATCTTTCAAACGAGAGAAATACATGGATTCGACTTCAACCATAACCCCACTATTTTGCATTGTACTATGATCATCCTTTGCTTTTGTATAAAAGAAATAATTATAAATGTCGTATATCATCCAAGTTATCACAATAAATTTTGGCATGTACGACAACCATTAAATTGTCTCAGATCCACCACCGTCAATAGAAACCCTATTATTAAACCAACTTATGAATTTCTTATTATGCATAGTCAACAACCACTTGTTATATGCATTCGAGGATATTTTTCTTTATAATTGTTTTGTGTTCTTTTATGTAAGGTTCAACTACACTAAGAAATATGTAGTAATGTGCTTAAAGAACAACATCCTGACTCATTGACTTAACATCTAAACCTTGAGTATATGTACCATTAAATCTGTCAGTATGACGAGACTTTGGAATTCCAATAGACTCTGTTTCTGACAAATAATTTGAACAAAACTCAACAGCTTATTCTGTGACGTACCTTCAACGATCAGAGCTTCTGGTATGTGATAATTATTCGTATATCATTTAAATATACCCATGTATCTCTCTCTCTATATGACACATCCACCTTAAATAAACTGTACATTAAAACCTGGTTTCTTTGACTAGATGAACAAGTAAGTGAACCATAATATCAAAAAATGATGGAGGAATATACATCTCCAATTGTCACAATATTACTGCAGTCTCTTCTTCTAATTCATATAACTTTTTAAAATCAAGAACTTTATTACATATATCATTGCAAAATAAGCACAATCAGATTATAGTTACTCTTACATTTTTTGGAAGGATGCCACAAATAACCACTAGTAGAAGTTGTTGCATAAAGACATGATAATAATGAGATTTTAAGCAAATTAACTTGAGATCTTTCATTGATACAAGTTTCTTTATGTTCAAAGAGTAACCTTAGGGAACTTTGATACTTTGCAAACACTCCCGCAAAAAAATTTCTTTTCCTTTTTAGATAGAGTGTGACATGTCAGAGGCAAATAATATATTTTTCCTCTATCTTCTGGAGCCAAATGTTGTTTAATACCCATCACCATCATATCTAAACGGGAAATCTTCCTATCTTTAGTCTTGCTTGAAATGTTTAGAAGTGTTTCTATCAAACTATCACACACATTTTTCTCCACATGCATCACATCATGACAATTTCTTACATCAATACTAGACCAGTATGAAAGCTCAAAGAAAATCAATTTATTTTTCCAAATATTTCTCTCAACGAAACCATATTTATTCTTTCCAAAGACAATATTAAGGTGTTTTTGTTGTTGATAAACTTCATCGCCAGTTAAAGATTTAGGAGCATGTCCGTAGTAATGCTCTCCGTTAAAAGTGTTCCACAATCTACAATAAGGATGATTGAATTTTAGAAAATTTTGATGCACAAGGTAAACTGTCTTTTTTCCAAACTCAAGTTGGTGAAAACAAATATCATATTTACATATAGGACACACTTTATGTCCTTTGACATTGTATCTAAGGACACCCATGTGTTAAGAAAGGAATAAAGTACTTGCTATGTTTTAATTTTGTGAGAAACAGTTTAACAACGGTTGCATGATTCAACCGTAGTGAAATATATAACATATAACCATGGTTTGTTGAAATAAGCGTACTTGTTATACTTTTAATATTTAAATAAAAATAAATGTTAAGGGATACACACTTATTTTTACTGAAAAAATGAAAAAATATTGATGTTGGGATTCAGAGTTTATCACCTAAATTATATGACAACGGTTCTTTAAAGGAATCACGATGAAAAGTTTCTTAATAAAAAAAATATGCGCGTAAAATTGAGACATGAGCACAGTGGATAAATTATTGTGATAATATTGTGTTATCGAATGTGTTTTTCGTAGTAGTGATGATTACTAGTGTTTGTAGAGGATACCAATTATTATGGGTAACCTAATGAATTTGGTAAATACAAATGATAATGTTTAAACTTTAGCGTCACAGGCAGCATGCATAGCCCATAGGAGACTTATGTAGACATTATTATTATTATTATTATTATTATTATTATTATTATTATTATTATTATTATTATTATTATTATTATTATTATTATTATTATTATTATTAGATATTTGCACGGTACAATTTATTAAATAACATTTAGCATTCCTATTATTGAAAGATGAACATAATTTAACACAAACAACTACATAACTTAACAATAATAAATAAAAGAAACCTAGACGTTACTAGATCATTATGATCTAGAGGTTTCAACATCTTAATTATATTTTTGAAAGATCTAAAAAAATGTCGCATCAAACTCGATTGATCTCTTTGTTAGTTTTTGGTGATACGTTCTCTACATAATGTTAAAATCTCCATTAGTCCAGCTCAATATAATTATATTTAACCTTTTCATCAGTATCAAATATCAATCCATAGTGTACGAAACTCGATCTCACTCACCTTTTTGTTTTCGGTGCCAGACAACATATTATAAAAAATTCGGGGGTGTGAGGAAAAATTCTCATAGAGTGAAGCCGTTCTCAAGCCCAATAACCACGAAAGGGATAGAGAGCACAGTTTCTACTATCAGGGTTTTGGACTCCACAGAATCAACCAAAAAACCCTACACCTATCTCAACAATTCCGATCACTACAATGGCCTCCACCGCCGCCAGGTCAATATTCCGATCATCTTCTTCAGCCAGATCAGCGTTTCGCGTCGCATCGGAAGCAAAACCAGCTCGTTCCTCATTCCGCACCACCTCCACTAAACCCCCCTCGCCATCACAATTCACATTCAGGTAAAAATCGATACACGTATCCACTGGAATCTTCATTATCAGATTATCTCCGTTTTTTTATTCCATTTTCCTGATTCACAATCGAGTGCTGACAGTAGTTTTGTTTACGTGATTAGGTCCCCCGTTGAATTGAGTTTTTGCGTTGAATCAATGATGCCTTACCACACGGTCACTGCTTCGGCGCTCATGACCTCCATGCTTTCGATTTCGAGCCGCAACTATGCTTGGCTTTCAGAAGGTATTATCAATCAAACTGTTTGATAATACTTTTAGGGAATTCAATGTGTTTCTATGCAAATTTAATTGTTTTTGTTTAGTTGCATGGTTAATTGTACACAGACAACTATGAATTAAATTAGTTACAACTGGTTATTCATTTGGATTTGAATACTCTGTAACATGAGGTGCATTTCTGAGAAATTTGAATAAGAACTTTTTCTTGTCATGTTTGTGCGTTTGAATTTTATCGTGATAATAACCATTGATTAATCAATGAGTGCTATGTGAACTTTAATACTAATATTTCTTAGAATAAGGTTTAGAAAATATTTGCGGTTTTGTGTAGTAAAAGTAGTTGAACTAGAGCTTGTAGAAAACCTGTGTGTGTTATGTGCCCATTCGCTTTGGGCCTGCTAGTTTGTCTCTGTTTTGATTTCCTGACCATTGGTTTAATTTTGAATTAGGTAGCTAAGCATCTCTAGGATTCCTTGATGTTCTTTCTACAATTATTTTTTCGGGTATGTTTTCTTTTAGTTCTTGTGAGTTGTGACTGAGATTTAATATATGGTGATGATGCGCTCAAATATATACATAATCATAGGCCCAAATATTGATAGATTAGTTTATTTCCTACTTCACTTTTTCCCGCACCTGTCCGTAAAACAAACACCCAACTAAATCATTTAGTGATCGATTTAGTGAGACCATACACATTCTTTTTGTTTGTAGGCCTAAAGCAGACTATTTGAAGAGCAGGAAGCAAAGGTGGATGCTGAAACTTCCTGTGATATTTTGAGCTTTAAAAAAAAGATTTTGTTGCTACTAGGAATAATTTCTCTGTAACTAATTATTTGATATTATTTAAGTTTCTAGAGCACAGTTGTTTGCTCCTGAATTTGATTGTTGTTATGCAGAATGTCTCTTAATTTACACTGCGAGTTATCTTACCCTCTCTCTCAATGTATCTCTATATGCATCATATTTTCCAGTGTTTGTGCATCTTGAAACCTATCATCATTTATCTAGAATTGGATAAGAGCAGTGACAATGTCGCTGTACTGCAATTTATTTCCTGATTTGCTTGCATCATACAGAGTAATGAGTTCAGCATGTGTTCATGGTTTACTAGATTCTGATATTGACATTCTGTTGGAGAACTTCTATTGAATAGATCACTTTTATTAACATGGAAACTTGTTTATCTTAGGATCTCTGATGATCTTTTTGTATGTTAGGCAGTCTATAATGTGTTCTCCATTACTTTTCTTTTCTACTTTCAGCCGGAGATGAGTCATGATGTGATAACTACAGAATCCAATAAAGATTATGCTCAATATTTATGTGGGGTTACCAAAATTGTACTTTTTCTTCTTGTACTTGATGTAGTTTGAGTTTGAGACTTTCTTGCTGGAACTATTGAAAATATTGAAAATGTAGGATTATCATTTTAAGTTCTGATTCAATGTTTTGCTTGTATAGGTCTGTGATATCCCTTAAAATCAGCTTTGGCTTTCAGAGCCATGGTTTTCACTTTCATTGCCATAATTTGTTTCTGTCTTCAGTATAAGAAGACGGCTTCCCATCCCTTCTCAAAACATTGGGCAATTTTGTTGTAAGACGAAGATTATGTTTCTTTTCAATGTATATTTTCATCACTACATGCAAATGTGTTTTAAGACCACAGAATAGCTGATAGAATAGATGTTTATTTTTTATTTTGAAAAAATATGCTAAAATAATTTTATAACTTTAGAACTAATTTAAACCTGTTTGATTCATTTAAAGTAGAATTGATTGCATTTATTCATAGAATTGATTCTAATTGAAATATAGAATATGTAGTTGTTGAATATAAACAAGATTTTTCCTGGTTAATTCACTTTTGCGTGAATATATCTAAACAATAATTCTTTTTTCTTAACTTTTAGCCAAAATCACTTCACTCAATTAATTTTTGTTACCGTATAAGCATTTATTATAATATATGGAAAACAACACTCCTTCAATTGGGAAAACATAAATTTATTTCATGAATCAATGACCAATCTACAATGGGATTTTCTTTTCCCAGCTTTACAGATTCTTACTAACCATGGTGAAATTAAGCTTTTATTTCCAGAATTCATAGATGTGTCTTCGAAAGCACCACACTTGATTTTTTTCTGGGATATTTTCATGGATGTATTGTTGAAACATTTTATTTTCAAAATCAGAGATGTTTTGGAGATACATCTCTGAATTGGAGGTTTATAGTGACAAACACAAATAATCACCACTCAGTCTCATTTTTTTCATATTCTAATTACCTCTAAAATTTATACTTTCAGTATGTCTACTCATTTAAACTCATTCAAGTTTGTCTACTCATTTGTCCTTGTTACAACTCACGCCAACTCTCCATTTCATAACATTTCAACAACTCTAAAAGCTTTAAATTTGAGTAAGTTTCCAAATTCCTTTTAACCTGTAACAAAATTGCTTTTATGTGTAAAAATTGGATTTTGGTGTAAAAAAAGTGTTGTTAGGTTGAAGTTCTGGGTATGAAAGTTGCAGGTTTTTCGCTGCCTTTAGTTTCATATAATTCTACTATTCTTGATTACCAAGTATGTGATAAGCGTCTTGGACATTCAAACCCAAATGTACTTCATGACTTGTTAAAATCCAGTTCTCTTAGAAATAAACGCATTACATCTCTTAATTATGTTCATTTTGATTGGATTCCTTATAAGCTTGGTAAAAGAAAAATTATGTTTTTTTCCAACACATCAGTCTAGTGTAGCATAAATTTTTGATATTAATGGCAGTGATGTTTGGGGTGTGGCACCAGTTATATCTCATGCTAATTACAAATATTTTGTAATTTTTATTAATGATTATTATTCGTTTCACGTGGGTCTAATTTTTACGAGCAAAATATGAAGTATTTTCCACTTTCAAATTTTTTCATGCTAATCAATTATGTCACACTCATTTCACAAATATTTTCGATCCAATTACATTATATATCAAAGCTCATGCCCCTCAACTCCACAACAAAATGGAGTAGTAGAAATAAAAACTGTCATTTACTTGAGGTTGTTTGCACCCTTTTGTTGGAGTCTCACGTGTCTTCACGATTTTTGTGTGAAGCCCTTTCCGTCGATGTCCATCTTATAAACAAAATGCCATTTCCATCAATAGGTAATGAATCTCCTTTCATTCGGTTATATCATTTACATGAGGTTGTTCGCACCCTTTTGTTGGAGTCTCACGTGTCTTCACGATTTTGGTGTGAAGCCCTTTCCGCCGATGTCCATCTTATAAACAAAATGCCATTTCCATCAATAGGTAATGAATCCCCTTACATTCAGTTATATGGTCACCCACAAAATTACTCCACTCTTCATATCTTCGGTTGTGTGTGTTATGTTCATCTTACTCCACAAGAACACATCAAGCTCAATGCACAATCTGTTGAATGTGCTTTTCTCAAATATTCTCCTCATCAAAAGGGCTTTATATGTTATGATCCTGACCTCCGTAGGATTCGTGTATCTAGAAATGTCATTTTTCAAGAATATATATATATATATATATATATATATATATATATATATATATATATATGCATCACATCATTACCTCGTCTCTTCTCTAGTTTCTATTTTTCCATTGTTTTCTAACTCTCAGTCAGGTCAACAATCTTCTAAACCTCTCTTGACCTAAATGAATGTCAAAAACACATTCCTCCACGATGATCTTCAGGAGGAAGTTTACATCAAACTTCCTAATGGTATACCTACAACTTCACCTAATACTAATTGCAAACTAAAACGATTTTTATATGGATTTAAACAAGCACCAATAATATGGTTTGAAAAGTTTCGATCGACACTACTTAGTTTTGAATTCAATCAAAGTCAAAATGATCCATCTATTTTCCTACAAAATACTCCTAAAGGAATATAGTGCTTCTTGTAATGGATGACATTGTCGTGATTGGTTCTGATCAAGATGCTATTTCTATAATCAAACACCATCTCCATTCAACTTTTCAAATGAAAGAGTTAGGCCATCTCACTTATCTCTTGGGTTTAAAGGTGCATTATCATCATGAATGTGTTTTTCTAAATCAACAAAAATATATTTAAGACTTGGTCTATCCAGTTGGACTCACAAATATGACCCTTGTAGACATTCCCCATAAAGTTAGTGTAAATATATAAGAGATGAAGGTGACCTTCTTGATGATCCCACTCAATATCGAAAGCTGGTAGGAAGTCTTATCTATGTAACTATCACCAGTCCATACTTTTTTTTTTGTTGTACACACAATTAGTAAGTTCATGCAAGCTCCATAACATTTCCATCTTTCAGCATTACAATGAATCATTAGATATCTCCTTGGCACTCCAAAACGTGGTTTATTTTTTCCTGTTGATTCATCGATCAAACTCCAAGCTTATAGTGATGTCGAATGGGCTGGATGTCCATACATAAGAAAATATATGATTAGCTGGTGTATGTTCCTAGGAAATGCTCTTATTTAATAGAAATGTAATAAATAATATTCAGTCTCAAGTCATAATAGAATATTGCGCAATGTCATAATAGAATATCGCACAACATTTGTCGCTTGTTCTGGAATAATATGGTTTCGTGATCTTCTTACAGAGCTTGGATTCTCTCAACAACAACCAACTTTGCTGCACATGCTAGCAATACTAGTGTCATTCATAATGCAGCAAATCCAATTTACTATGAATTGACGAAACACATCGAGGTTAACTGCCACTATATTCAAAAAGCCTATGATAGAAGTCATCAATCTACCATGTCTCACCATATGTTCAAATATCTAACATTTTTCACTAAAACCTTGACATGTCAGCGACATAATTTTCTACTTGGCAAATTGATGCTTGTAGACTTACAAGCAGTAATTTGAGAGGGGATGTCAACAAAATTATTGGCAATAATTAGCTAGCTATTGAAAATAATTCTATTGAGATTGGACATTTATTTGTAATAGTCATTCTCTTAATTAACATAATTGCCTGTAAATATACATATGATAGTTAAGCTAATTTAGTGGGTTGAAAGTTAACATGACAACTTGTAACTAATGTATTTCTATGAGAAACCAGAATGGAAAGAAACACAATTTTGACCAAACCTTTTTCTTAGTTAACAATGATATCATGCATTTAGGTATACATAATACATTTAGATTGGATTAGAAGTAAATAAAAAGTTTGAAGTTATAAATTTGATTTCCGCAAACCATGAAATCAATTATAACTTTAGTCTATTACATTTGATGAAAATTCTTATTTATCTAATCAAGTGCTAGTAGTTGGTTACAAAAAGCTCAATTATATTATAATATTACCAAACAAAAGCTCATTTGGTCTGCAAAAAGGGAAGAATTGGGGCTCCCCTTTTGAACATTCCAAGGAACACTAAACCTAAAATCTGCCTCCGAGCACATTTTTCTGGTCTTTGCATAATCAGATTCAACAATTATTCATAAGCACATACTCAAATTATCCCAAATACTATTCCTAGTTGAAAAGCTAGCACCTATATAATCACTTTTTAGATGAAAGAGAGCCTGATTTCACAGCTGTCTGCAGAAAAGAGCTGGTCTTCAATGTCGACGGAATGTTAATAACTCTACAAATACACAATACGGGTTGAAGTGAATGCTACAGCTTCTTAAGTCCCGAGTATAACCAAACATATAATAAAGGAGGAAAATAATCTCGCATAGATAAGATACCTCATTGTAAATTTTTTGAAACAAAGCAATTTACTGGTAGAGTCTGCATTGATTTTACTTGTTCATAATTGATGATAGGTAAAAATTCCAAAATATTGAGCCTGTTGACATAAAAGCTACTTGAGCTGGAAGAGGCACCACCCTGTACAGATTCCATAAAAATAGCAAAGAAATGTAATGTAAGACTCATAATGTCTAAGCAATTCAAACTACATAAATAGGATATCAAATTGAGGAATGTGAACACGCATACCAGAAATTTAACAAGCTGACAGGGACCCAAAATCTAAAGCCTGTACAGAAAAATTTCACAGAAAGGCATTAGAAATATGGATATCAGTAAGTCCAGAGTAGAAATTAGGCAAGGCGGTTGGTACCATAAAGTAAAGTTGGAAGAGCATCTCTTCTGTATTTTTCTGGAAGCTCCGAGAGCTTCTTTTGCCATAAATTGTTCCATGCAAAGAAAACAGCAATGACACTTGGACCCAACACAATCTGGTTTAGTAGAACCTGTCAAAAGAAAGAATCAGTCACCATCCTTAACCACTGCATGCTCTTATAAATTAAACTACGTATAATACCTTTAGCACTAGGTTCTGGACATTAAGTTTGGGGAGAGAATGGTCAAGCAACTTGTACCAGGCGAAAGAACCGGGACCATCGAAAAGGAATCCATAAGAAGTCATTCGCAGAGCACGTAGTAAATCGTGTTCTGAAAGAAGCCTCAACAACACATCCTATAGAGAAAAACCATTCAGCACATATTGCAATATGAAGAGCAAAATGTTTTTTTTTCTAATGGCTATAACCATTCCCTAAACACCGACACTGACACGTCCGAATATCACGTCGCCGATACAGATATTATTTGAAAAAATGAATAAAAGAAAGTCTATAATTATGATCTTACATTCAAAATCAATTTATAACACTAATCATACAAAATTAATACACTATACAGGAACAAGTTATAAAACTACCAACTCGGAGTTCATTTTTTTATCGAACAGTAACACTTACCTGAGAGGCATTTCCATTTGCATCAGTCTCTTTGGCTTTGTTCCAACGGTTACTGATCTGAGCGATTGTGTCACCGGTAAGAGCGAGGGAGGCGGCGGTTATCGCCTGCTTCACCGGAAACTGATAACCACCTCCTCCTCCGGAACCAGACGAAGTCGAATTAGAGCGAAAACGACGCCGTCGAGAATCCCGCGACGGATTCCACTTCCAGAAGTTGCTAAACCCACTCCCAAATCCGATCGCGTCCATTGCCTCTTGAAAAGAAGAAGCGTTTTTTTCGCTCTTAAATCTTATTTTTATTGCAACACTAAGTCTATGGGATCTTGATTCCCTGCAGTCACATGTGACAGTGCATGATCATGCATTTAAATAAGTACATTGTTGTCTGGAGTGAGAAAAAAATGGAGAGGTAATGACATAAATAATCTATAAAATGCACACAAAACACACTGACAGTGACAGCAGGGATTGTTTAATCTTTAAGGAAATAGATCACCTGCTGCTGCTTCTCTTCTGCCATCTCTCCAGCCTATCATCCAATGGTTTAGAATTAATAACAAATAAATAAGTGAAAAATATTTGTTTTGAAAAGAGAAAAAACTGAAAATGAATAGCCAAGAAGAAAGCTGAATGGGATGCAGCACCAAATATGAGAGAATCCAAATCCAATTTTTAAATTCAAAGGATTTAATTTAAAGTTTAAGGGTATTATTGGTTTAATTTCTTGAAGATCCATAATCAATTCTAAAGATGTTGAATTGATTCAGGCTAATTTTGAGGTATTTGATTTTTCAAAAATAAAATTGAGTCTGTCTCTAAAATGAATTCTATTCGAAGATAGAATTTGTAGTTTTTGTTTTAAGAAGTGATTATGGATGATTTATATAATTCAATTATGTTAAATTCAATTTTGATAGAATCAATTATATCAAAACACGCCAACATATGAAACAAAGAAAAGGCAAAAACACAATTGTTTCCTTCGAAAAACATCAATTGGTTAGTTCTCCTGATGATAGTCAGGAAGAACCACAAATGTTTAGGGGAAATGGAGAGGATCAGTGTTTTTAGATGGGATGAATGGCCACCATTACTGGTGGTCCAGGGTTTTCACGTGCGACTCCTTTTTCAAGTTATTCATCGACTCCCTCTTCCATTTGTTTGACCTCAATGACCTATTTATATTACAAGTCTTTCCTTTTATTGGATCTAAATAGTCACAATTAATAGGTTTAATGCCATTCATGGCCATAACGAACATAATGTCTCATTTCATTAGTGTTAGTTGTAACAGATAAATGACCTTTGGCCAACCTCGTAACATGTGCCTTTTTGGAGTCCGGGGAATAAACCTGGAATATACGTGACATATGGCCATTCATAAATTCTCGGTGTGCAAGTCGGCCTTACACAGGCTATAACAAAATTCAGGATGTACATAGGCCTCCAAACCACGAGGCCGGTAAGGTGAAGTGTTTTGAATTTATCCTGAATCTCATAGATTTGTCAAAATCGTATTTTAATCGAGTATGCTCCCTGTAAATTCGTGATCTTGATGATGGGTCAAGTTTTGAAGGATTCACCCTGGCATATGTTGGGAAGACTTACGTCTTTAATAAAGTCAAAAATAGATGATTTTAATGGAGAAGTCGGAGAACCTTGGCGGGTTCGCGATGTAGAACCATCAGAGAGCCCATGTGGGATTTCAACTTGTTGAAGTTACCAAATCAGGCATTGTTTATAGATATAGAGAAGTCAAAGATCTCTAGTGGTATATCCACTCGTTGGCATCGTAAAACCTAATAGGTTGTAGGCATAGAGAATTCGAAGAGCTCCAATGGGATCTTGACCCATTGGCGTCGTAGAACCTAACATGATCCAGACATATCTACAAAAAATGCTAAAAATAGCGGGGGTTATTTTTATAAAATGCGGAGGTTTTTAACCCCCGCAAAATTATTTGCGGCAGTTTTTGAAACTCCTACAGTTACGGGTGCCGCAGAATATTTGCGGCGGTTTTTAAGGAACGCTGGTATTCTTTGAGGGAGTTAATTTGCAGGGTTTCTAAACCTCCGTTAAGATAATTTTGCGTGATTTTATAACCCCTGGTAATTGCAATTAACTATTAAAAAATATTCTCCAAAACCTCCGCAGTATATTTAACAGGTTACAAAATCTAATTTATAACAAACTTCTCTAGAGTTTAAAACCTCTGCAGTATATTTAACAGAGGTATTCATTTAAATGGTTGGTTTAAATCTTTCAAACTTTATTAAATATTAAAAATTGATAAAAGGTCTAGTATAACTTAATAGTCATATTGTATTTCAAATTCACCATAAAACTCAAGTCGTAACATATTGTATTTCAAATTCACAATAAAACTCATCTCAGTCATAGTGATATATTGTACGTCAAATGTCACTATAAGTATTTCTATATAATTCAAAATTTAAACTAATTCTTATCCTAGAGAAACAAAAAAATATATATCAAAGGTTGCTAGCATCAAACGATTCTCTTGCATTTGGAAAATCAAACTCCCTTGCATTAATTGGTAATTCTGGTTCACTTGCATTCTTTGATAAATCACACCTTCAACATTTATTGATGAAAAAATTAAGTTAGAATATTTTAAATTACAACTAAAATATTAAATGGAACAATTGCAAATGCATAATAGAAATATAAATATATTCTCTCAAATTACAATTTCAAATAAAAATACAAAATCTAAAACTATTATTTAAAAATTAGTTATTTCAACAAAACATAATTTAGTATTCAACATAAAATTTATAAAAATACTCACATTTGATGAACCAAAGACACTAACTAATTCATCAGGATCCTTCCTTCTTTCATTATCATGTAAGCCTTAAATGCTTGTGTGATATTGTTAAGATGAGATTCAAGTGCGTGTACTTCTCTTTCCAAAAGTTAGAAGGTGATGTAGCAAAAGAAGAATTTGAATCCGTCTAAATCTAGTATTTCTAAATGTATAATACCTAAGCAACTCTCAAAACACTTTACCAACAACATCATTAGGAGAAATTAAAGATTCATCATTATTACTTTGAGTCAAACCCACTTCAATTTGTTCAAACATACAAAATTATCAACACAACATCAACACTACTATATCATTCAAATATGTCACTAAGATTTGATGTATAACAAAACAAACTCATCTTAAAATAATAATTATAAGGTTAAACTTACCACAAAAGCTTTTCTGCAAGATTTACAACCGAGCCATCTTTTTCTTATGGGTTTCAATATATAATTGTCCACGACTAGGTTGTTGTCCAAGTTGCAAAACTACACGAAAAAATATTGTGATAAATAATAAACATACATACACACATAATATATATGGGACATATCTAACTAGAAAGATGTTTGTTGCACGTGAGTGAGAGAAACTATTGTTGTCCATTAGTTTAAATTGAGTTTTGAGATTAAATCACTTTAAAACTCATGTGACCCTTCTTGTATGACCAACAAATTTTAGATTAGGGTATTATCTGTTTGAGCCTACCCTTTTTTCTCTGTCTCAAGTATCCAAAATTAAAGATAGTGCAATTGTAGGGATCCAATTTAAGCTATCCGTGAATTATATCAAAGACACGACCTCTTAAGATATCACATACTCTTAAAGAAATTGAAATTAATTTAGTCAGAGATATTTGAAAAATTGAAAAGACACAAATATATTAGAATATTAGAATATCAAATAGACACATAAATGAATTTTCCAAACAAATGACACATAAATGAATTCTCCAAACAAATGGAATAAGGCAATTTGTTGGAATCCAATTGCAGCAAAAAAAATCAATTTTTCGATACCTAAGGTTGCTTAGAATATATCACCACTATAATTTCTTCCTTCAACAAATTAGTTTGAGCGAGACATATCACTTGTGAATGATACCTAAAATTATCTATTTCACAAGTATAGGGGGTGAAAATGTCTTGTACTACGATGCTTTAAATAAAATCTACGAGTTCACTCACATGATGCTTTAAATAAAATATTTATTCTCATTAATATAAGTCAAAATAGTAAAATCTATGACGTTAATTAATATTAGTACCATCTCATGTCTTTTTCGCGAGAGTGGTTTAGAACCACCAGTATGAGGAACCACTTGCTTGCTTCGTATTTCTTTATTTCTGCGACAAGTCTCCTATAAACACATATACGAGTTTACGTATTAATATAATAACTTACTATAAAATAAACACATGCAAGATCATATATATAGATATATATAAATACTAAATGTATTCATGATCCAAATGTATTTATTGTGTGAGATATTGGGTCGAACTCTATTGTGTTGAAGGATGCTAGGGTTGTGAGCATCGAATTGGGCCTGTTTGTTATGTCCAATTGGTTAAGTTAGCTTGTACCCTAAGTTAGCTTGTAATGGGTATTTGTGATAAAAGCCCATTAGTTTAGTATGTTAGGTTTATTATAAATAGCATACTAGTCTCTCATCATTGCATATTGCAAATCCTAATTTAGGGTGAGAGGGTTATTTGTTATTCTTGTATACTTGTAATCTTGTTTTGAAGAGAAAGGAAAGAATAGCAGTTAATAACCAATCCTTGTGTTCATCGTGTTCTTCATTCTTTTTCCCTACAAGCTTATATATATTTGTTTCAAGGCATCCGATTCACAACAAATTGGTGCGGTGGCGTGGAAGATGCCTTCGACAAAGTATGAGATTGAAAAGTTCACCGGTGAACGATTTCGTCTGTGGCGTTTGAAGATGAAAGCCCCACCGGTTCAGCAGGTTGTTTGGAAGCGTTGAGGGAGAGTCACCATGAACGAAGAGTTGACGGTGAGAAGGCAATGATAGAGAAGGCCCACAGCAATTTTGTTGAGCCTTGGTGATAAGGTTCTTCGGTATCAAAGGAGACGACGGTAGGGTTATGGGTGAAACTTGAAAGTTTGTACATGACTAAATCGTTGGTGAATCGACTCTACAAAGCAAGCTTTGTATTCATTCAAGATGATTGAAGACAAAGTGTTGGTGAGCATTGGATATGTTCAACAAGTCGATTCTTGATCTTGAAAATATTGATGTGAAGATTGATGATGAAGATCAAGCTGTTGCTGCCCGGATCACATGCCCACTTCAAAGAAACTCTCTTGTATGGAAGGAGTCCCGACCTTTGAAGAGGTTCAATCACCTTGTATTCGAAGGACTTGAATGAACGAAGGAGCATAAACCTTCGACGGTTGGTGAAGGTTTGACCGTTAAAGGAAAATTCTTGCGAAAGGATAATAAGTTCGACAAGAAGAAAGGTAAAAGTCGCAAGTTTTATGGTGAAGCATCCGTATTCGATGCTATCATTGTAGAAGGAGGGTCACACAAGAAAAGTGTGCCCAACGCCGAAAGATCATGGAGGAAAAGATAATGGCAATGCAGCTATTGTTCAAGATGATTTCGACTCATCCGATGTTCTTGTGGTTTCGAGCAACTCGTCAAGGAATGGATTATGGATTCGGGTGCACTTGGCACATGACTCCAAACAAAGACTTGTTCGAGGAATTATGTGATCAAGATGGTGGATCCGTATTGAACAACAAAGCTTGCAAGATTGCGGTATTGGATCCGTGAGATTCAACTCCATGATGAGTCAATAAGGTTATTGATCAAGTCGTATGTACTGATTTGAAGAGAAATTTGATTTCTCTTGGTGAATTCGACAGAAAGGATATGTTTTCAAGGAGAGAAAAGTATCCTAAGAGTCATGAAGGGTCAAGGAAGTCTTGAGAGCGTGAAGAAACAAGGCTTGTATACCCTTGTGGTCAAGTTGTAAGTGGTTCGACAAATGTTGCATCCACGAAACCGTTGTCGAAGATGTAACCGCACATGAGATTAGGCCATGTCGTGAAAGGGTCCGTCGAATTGGGAAACAAAATTTGCTTGGTGGAGACAAAGTCGAAAAGTCAAGTTTTGTGAACCACTGTACTTGGAAAATCTTGTAGAGTGAAGTTCAACAAAGGCAAACAAAGAACACATGGATCCCTTGATTACATCCATGCCGATCTTTGGGGCCCAAGGTGTCCATCACATTCGGGAGCAAGGTATTTTCTATCTATAGTAGATGACTATTCCGAAAGTTATGGGTATTCATTCGTAAGACTAAGGATGAAACTTTTGAGAATTTCAAAGGTTGGAAGACTCGTCGAAAACCAAACCGCGAAAGGTCAAGAGGTTGAGAATGACAATGGTCTTGAATTTTGCAATGAGGCATTCGACAACTTTTGTGCCTCGGTATTGCAAGACAGAACTCTGCAGGCACTCCACAACAAAATGGTTTGGTGAAAGGTTTAATCGAACCATCTTGGAGAGTTAGATGCATGTTGACTAGTCGGCTTAAAGAAGGTGTTTTGGTGAGGTGTTTCGACAAAGAACATATCCGATAAACAGATGTCCTTCGATCGCGTTAGATATGAAGACACCAAGAAGTTTGGTCGGGACATCCACCAAATCTCGACAAACCGAGAGTATTTGGTGCGTAGCCTATGCTCACATTAGGCAAGACAAGGTCGAACCTAGAGCTCTTAAATGCATGTTCTGGGATACCCGAAGTCAAAGCTTATAGGCTATGGTGCCTAGAGTCGTCACGTAAGGATTATCACCGGTCGAGATGTTGTTTTCAATGAAGTGAAATGGCTTTCAAGAAAACGGATGATGTTGGTCGGTGCGACATCCGACGAAGAGGAACAGTGATATTCTGCTGAGGTGGAGCATGTTCTTGCCGAATTGCATATCCCGGATAAAGTCGAAGAAGCGATGATCTTGATGAAGTTGAGGAACTGTGATGACTATCTATTGGCAAGAGATAGGACACGAAGAGTCATCAAACCACCTCGAAGGTTTGGGTATGCGATCTTATAGCTTATGCCTTAATCTCGCAAGTGAGGTTCGGACGAAGAACCAAGAGACCATAAGGAAGTTATGAGGTCGAATAAGACCGAATGGTCAAGGCCATGGATGATGAGATGAAGTCTCTTCATGATAACAACACTGAATTGATCAAGAAACGCTAGAGCCAGTTAGTCACCGTAAATGGATTTTCAAAGTTAAGGAAGGAATCGAAGGAGTGGCATCGAAAGATACAAGGCAAGGTTGGTTGCAAGGGTTTCACTCGTAAAGAAGGTATAGATTTCAATGATGTGTTTTCTCCTGTTGTGAAGCATAGGTCCATTCGAATGTTGCTTGCCATGGTGGCACAGCTCGATCTTGAATCGAACAGATGGATGTGAAGATGCGTTCTTGTATGGTGATCTAGATGAAACAATCACGATGAGGCACAAGGGTATGTCGAAAAGGAAAGGAAGATTATGTGCAAGTTGAATAGATCCTTATATGGGCTGAAACAATCTCCTCGACAGTGGAATAGGAGATTCGACAAATTCATGACACGCATAAGTTTCGTTAGAAGTCAGTTCGACCACTGTGTTTACTTCAGATTTCGTCCTGGTAATTCATTTGTTATTTTGTTGCTTTATGTTGATGATATTCTCATAGCAAGTAACAATGTCGAAGAGGTATTGAGGGTGAAGGCTGAACTCAATAAGGAGTTCGAAATGAAGGATCTAGGAGCAGCTTCCAGGATTCTTGGAATTGACATTCAAGAGATAGCGATCGGTTATGCTTATCTCAAGAGGCATATTTACGAAAGATTCTCGAAAAGTTTGGTATGTCGAATTCAAGCCCGTTGTGACTCCAACAAACCCTCAATTCAAGTTGAGTATTGATCAATGTCGATCGAGGTCGAAAGAACTTATATGAATAGCATCCCATATGCTAATGTAGTAGGTTCTTTGATGTATGCTATGGTTTGTACTAGACCCGACATAGCATATGCGAAGTCTTGTGGCGGTACATGGCGAATCCTCGAAAGGCTCACCGCAAGCATTGAAGTGGATTCTAAGGTACATAAATGGGTCTCTAATAGAGTCTTAACTTATGGTGGAGCCTTTGGTGAAGATAGTAAAGCGGAATCGAAGGATATGTCGACTCTGATTATGCAGGTTGTATGGATTCCAGAAAATCTATTTCTGGATATGTTTTCACTATGTTTGGTACGGCTATTAGTTGGAAAGCAACACTTCAGAAGGTTGTTGCATTATCAACCACTGAAGCGGAATATATTGCTTTAACTGAAGCTGTGAAAGAAGCATTGTGGCTTGAAGGTTTTGCTAAGGAACTGAAAATTCAAGGGGAAGTTATCACTGTTAAATGTGATAGTCAAAGTGCAATACACCTGTCGAAGAATTCAGCCTATCATGAGCGAACCAAACACATTGATGTGAGGTTGCATTTCGTCAGAGGGGTAATCGAGCGTGGAGAAGTCCAAGTGCTGAAGGTTTCGACAGATCATAATGCTGCTGATATGATCACCAAGACATTGCCTAGTTGCAAGTTTTTCCACCGTATGATTGATAAAGCTGCATGAAGAAAACTAATTCGTTAGTTGATAATAGAGTTTGTTCCAAGGTGGAGATTTGTGAGATATTGGGTCGAACTCTATTGTGTTGAAGGATGCTAGGGTTGTGAGCATCGAATTGGGCCTGTTTGTTATGTCCAATTGGTTAAGTTAGCTTGTACCCTAAGTTAGCTTGTAATGGGTATTTGTGATAAAAGCCCATTAGTTTAGTATGTTAGGTTTATTATAAATAGCATACTAGTCTCTCATCATTGCATATTGCAAATCCTAATTTAGGGTGAGAGGGTTATTTGTTATTCTTGTATACTTGTAATCTTGTTTTGAAGAGAAAGGAAAGAATAGCAGTTAATAACCAATCCTTGTGTTCATCGTGTTCTTCATTCTTTTTCCCTACAAGCTTATATATATTTGTTTCAAGGCATCCGATTCACAACATATTGTTTAAAAAACTGAATTTCAATTTTCTATAAACCACTGACGTTTGAGTTTATAAATATTTGGTTCTTACTATATGCAATGAGATCTAGTTAGGTTGTATATTCTATATCATATTGCAAATCATTTTCTTTATTTTTTTTTTATAAAATAATGAAACAAACCTTGATTTTGCACAGTAACTGAGAATTATTTTTGACATTTTCGGTAACTATTTTTTCAAATATACTACATGCATCAAAGAAATAGAGATGCACAGATTGTATTAACGATGGGAGTCATGGAATATTTTCCATCAATATTCCAGTAAATATGACAATTGCATGTTGTAATTAGGTCCATGAAAAAATAAAATAAGAGCAAAGCTTAGTTAATGCAAAATAAACTTGTATTCTAAGAGGTTTGACATTTTACCTGCGTAGATGGTTTTAGACGATAGTTGATAAATAAAGCCCATTGAGTTTTATCTACACCGGATGGTACATTAGATACAATTTCATCTCTAGTTAAGGCTGGATTATAGAACTCAGCCCATAATCTTTGCCTATGGGCAGCCCACTTTTTTCCAATGCTAAGTTTACAATATCGCTTTGCAAGAGCTTCAGTAGTCCTAAAACAAAATCGAGGCTTTTACAAAGTACAGAGTCAGAATTTCTGCATTCAAATGAACAAATTAAATATAAATGTAAAGTTATATACATAACTTGTATACCTTTATATCTGTTTTAAAGCAGTCTTCAAAATAACATTTTGGCATGCCTAACGGTGGTGGTCCGGACCATCTATCAAAACTTATTGGAAACAAGTTACCATCAATTGCTAATATTCCACAATATCCAAAGCAAGCCTTGTGCCTCACCATATGCAGCTTGGTCATCAAAGTGCACAATTACACGTTGATAAGTTATTGACTTGATCTTTTGTGGTTTTAATCTTCTTAATAGCTCCATCTAAGTCTTTAATAATAAAATAATCCATGTAACCAAATTTTTATTAAAAAAATGTTAAGTAAAATGTAAGAAAATGTTATGCATACCTATTGATTCAACACTCCAATATTGTGTGGACTCCCGTCCAACACATTTCCTAGATTCTTGAGATTGTTGTGGAATTTCAAGAGTTGGTGAAGAAACGGTCGCTGTAGTATGTGTTGAAGTATGTGTAGAGTGAGTTATATTATGCGTTGAAGTATGCGAGAGGTGTTGAAGTATGTGTAGAATGAGTTATATTATGTGTTGAAGTATGTGCAGGAGGTTGAATATAAGGTGAAGAATGAGTTGGAGGATGGTTTGGCTTAGGTGTTGGAGATTGAATAGGAGGTGGAGGCTGCAAAGAATGAGATTGAGATTCAAGTGGAGCTTGAATTTGAGTTGCGATTTGAGTTGGAGTTTGAGTTTGAAGTGTGGTATGAGGTTGTGCTTGATGTGGAGGATGAGTTGTACCCGCTCCTTGAGGTGCTGACTTGAGTGGATTTGAAAAACGCTTAACTTTTGCCATGACTGCATATTCATAATAAATAAAGTCTGTTAAGCGTAGTTTAGTCATTGAAACAAAATTCAAATAAAGATAATTCTATGGTTGCATACTGCATCTGTAAGTATAAAAAGGTTAAATGTATCAAATTAAATCTTAATATTGAACAAAATAACAAAAACCTTAACAAATTTAAACTATTACCTTTGCTTAAATAGAGTAATAACTATATTTTTATGCTAAAACATGTGTATTTATTTCCATGTCAACATCTATATTTGATTCAAGCCCATCATTACTTAAATGGTTTGTTGCCAATTGAACATACTCATCATCAATGTCACCAAGCGGTCAAGGTGTTGCTCTTGGTATGGCTCATGAACATAAACTTCCTCTTCTATTTCCTCCCCCATTTCATACAAATCTCTTGGCTTTAAATGCACGGCAACACTCCATCCTATATTAACCAAATCTTCTACATAATATGTCATTTGAGCTTGAGATGCCTCAATGTAAGGATCATGTTCTTCACGATCACCATTATGAATCACCTATCAAAATTTACACAATTAAAATTCCAACTATCCTTTTGTACCCTCTATCACGTGTAGTGTCTGCCCATTTGCATTTGAAAAGAATAACCTTAAATCGGCCATAGTAGTTAATCTCAACGACATCTTCCAACTTTCCGTAATAAGGTAAGTCTGCTTGTCTTATGTTTTCGTCAACACTACTTGAAACACAAGATGTGTTTGATGTTAAAAAAACCCCACTATTTTGTGTTTTGAGTCCAGCTTCTCGAGCTAGAGTCCGAAATTTAAAACCGTTGATGTTATAAGCACTAAATCTTCTTGCGCGGTCTAAAGGGCCACGAGCTAGAATTTTAAGGTCGGTAGACATTGTACTCAATGCTTCTGGATTCAAAATCTAGATAAACAATTATTGTGTTAGAAAAGATTGAAATATGTTAACATGAAAATAAGAATAACTATTTACATTTCATTTACCCTCTTTTTAAACCAGTCAGCAAACTCTTTAACTAATCTCTTTTCAATCTCTATAGTTGAAATTCTTCTTGATCTTGAACTTCTTTTTAGGAATTGTCTAAATTCACTGCAAGAAGTATATATTAATCAATTTAGGTAACTACTATGTCTTAAGTAAGTTAATAAAAAATGAAATGTTACTCTTTAATTACTCACTCAATATATGGCGCGACTAATTCACAATTTAGAAGCAAATATCGATGAACTTGTAACTTTTCCATTGGAGTCAAAGTAAATGTTGATGAAGCTCCTACTGGTTTACCTAGCTGAGGAAAGATAGATGATGCAGAGGAACAATCATTCTCATTTGGGTCATCACAAACACGCCTAGGTCTATTGAATCTTGTCTCTATATCTTCAAGGTATCGAGAACAAAAAGTAAGAGACTCTTCAGCTAAGTAACCTTCAGCTATAGAACCTTCTGGTTGAGCCTTGTTACGCACAAAAGACTTTAAATGACCCAATTCCCTATCAAAATTATGGACAATCAGTATATATAAGTTGACTAGAGATAGGAAGATAATTTAAGTTGAAGATATGATTATGTTACCTCTCTATAGGATACATGTATCTATAATGCACCGGACCTCCAAGTTTCGCTTCCTCTATAAGATGGATAGTTAAATGAACCATAACTGTAAAGAATGATGGAGGGAATAACATTTCCATGTGACAAAGTGTAATCACTATGCGATCTTGGAGAATTTGAAGCTCTGATAGGTTTATACTTTTATTAGAAAGAGCTCTAAAAAATGAACATAACTCCACCAAGACTGCTGTAACATTGTTTGGTAATAAATTGCGTATGGAAAATGGCAAGAGTTCTTGCATTATAATATGACAATCGTGACTTTTCAATCCAAATATCTTTTGTTGTGCCTCATTAACACATCTAGAAATGTTACTTGAATAACCATCAGGAACTTTGACATTCTTCAAAGTTTTAAGAAACAACCTTTTGGTATCACGTGTTAGTGAAAACAACGCAAGGTGATATGTCCCTTTTTCATCAGGCCAAAGATCTTTCCTTATACCCATATCTTTCAAATCCTTTCGCGCATTGAGATTGTCTTTTGATTTATTCTTATCATTGAGTATAGTATATAAGACATTGTCACACACGTTTTTTTCAATATGCATAAAATCGAGATTATGACGCAATAAATTATACTCCCAGTAAGGAAGTTCAAAGAATATACTTTTTTTCTTCCATTGCTTTGGTCTAGGTCTCGACCTTTTTTTGCAGCCATCCAACATTTCTCTTTCATTTTGATTATTTATTTGCCTCAAAAGATCGATCCGTTTTTTGATGGTGGATCTCGTTCCTCTATGCTTCCATCGAAGCGGACAAGGTTAAATCTAAATTTATGGTTTCTGCTTAAAAAACAACGATGACCCATAAAACACCACTTACTACCATGATGGAGACGACAAGGCACTACATCAAAATTACAAGTTGGGCAAGCCAAACGATAGGTGTTCCAACCGACTACCTAGGCACGGAAAGTCACTAATTGTCCACATAAGAGCTGCTCGCATTCTAAAAGTTTCATTTATTGAGGCATCAAATGTGTCTACACCTTCATTCCATAACTCACTTAACTCTTTACAAGGGGTTTGTAAACATCTATCTTATTTCCGCGCCTCTTTTCCGGAATGATCATCGATAAAATGAACGTGGTGTGTTTCATACACATCCATGGAGGAAAATTATACGGAGTTAAGAACACCGCCAAATGTTATAAGAGACTCATGGCACCAAAAGGATTGAAGCCATCATCATGAGTCCCAATCGAACATTTCTAGGATCTCAAGCAAATTCAGGATGCTTTAAATCAAATGCCTTCCATGCCTCTCCATCCCTTGGATGCCTTATAAACCCATCCTTATTAATATCTAAAGCATGCCATCTCATATGATTTGCAGTCTTACGACTCATGAACAATCTTTGCAATCTTGGTTTTAACGGAAAGTAGCGTAGAACCTTTAAAGGCTGTTTTTTCTTCTTCTCAGGGTTCCATCGAGATGTTCCACAATGCTTGCATGCATTCAACTCTTTTTCGTCATCTCCCAAATACAACATACAGTCATTTGGACATGCATCTATCTTTGTATATTTAAGACCAAGTTTATTGATGATTTTCTTTGCCTCGTAAAAAGAAGGAGGCAACTTTGCTAGTTGAAATGCCTCTCTTAACAAATCTAGTATCATTGTCATTGCCTTGTCATTTAATCCACACAAAACCTTTATATGATATAGTTTGAGTAAAAATTCTAGTTTTGTGTACTTGCTCCCTTCATGTAATTTTTGATTGCCATCATTGACAAACTCGTGAAAATCACTAAAATCATCACTTCTCCCTTCATGTTCCTCTTGTTGGCGTGATTCGTCTATATTAGTCTCTTTCTCTCTATGGTTCCCAAATGCATCGTTTACCATTGCTTCCATCGGATTTTCTAAAAAACATGTCTCTTCCACAAGATTTTCATTTCCAAGATATGATGGTACTTCTCTCTCCCCGTGAAGATTCCATGTGACATAGTTTTTTGGGAATTGTTGAAATTTTAAATGATCCTCAACTATGCCTCTAGTAAGATATTTCCACCCACATTTTGGACATGGACATCGTATCTTATCATCAATAGCCCCGTTCATAAAAGCGAAATCTAAGAATTTACTTAATCCAATTAAGTATTCATCTGTATGTCGTTGCTTAGAAATCCAAGATTTATCCATAATAAATCTTGGATTAAAAGAAATACTTACTTTTTTATTCACTACAAATTAAAAAAAAAAGTTAAGAAAACACATTCAAATAAAAAAATTAGCAACATCAATAAAATTCCATCTGTATATTTTCAAAGAAGCATGATGAAGAAAGTAAGAATGCTAGTCATAACAAATCCATTTATTCAGAGATTAGTAAAGATGTGAAGGGGAAGTTTCTATAAATTGGAGGAATTGCATCAAATTATATAGTCAGGCTTAACTTATCCAAAAAAAATGAAGAGGTAGTTAAACAATATACCTCATAGTAATGCTAGAATTTTTTTAACTTGTCATCTTGGCAAATTTTGTTTAACTAAGTAACTAAGTTCATAGTAATGCTATATCTGCCACATGACATCTTTAAGTGACTTGTAAGTTATATCTTTAGTATAAACAAGGAAGTCAATGGAAAACAAAAAGCATCATCCAGACTAAAAATGTCACAGACTAATATGTCATAATCCACGATGCTGTACAAATTTACAATTGTTACATTAGGATAGGTTGTACATCATTTAAAGCTAGTTAGACTCTAAGAATAGATGAAAAAGTCTCACCAGCTTGAGTATTTTCTAAATGCTAACACTATAAAATATATATATACATAGTACAAGACCGAAAACTATATAGAAATGTACCTCTAGATCATTCAAAGACTTAGACTCCTTTAATATTTCCCCTTTATCAGAAAGACTTAATCGTTTATTCAGTTGACCAAAGAGTCCTTGTAGCTTCTACTTTATGTCAAGAACTTTATTATATGACTTATACAGAATGAAATACTTGACATCAATTTAATTTTCTATGTAAAAAATAATAAATTCTGGTTAATGTGTTGGCTTGGCGTCTTATAATATATCAACAGTAGGCTTAAAATAGATACTTCTTGGTTTTTCTTATAAAATAGGCCTATAGAAACCAACATTAAACCATGCAAATATCATTTTCGAAACCAAAAGAACATAAAGTTTGTATCAACATTGTTTCCAGAATAACAAAACTCAAATTGAACATAACACTAAAATCCTAAAAATCTTAAACCCTAAAAATTATCAATGATTCTAATTGACAAATTGTGAGGTGATTTCACCGTTATTCTATAACAAGTAACATAACTCAAATTTGAACAAAACGCTAAAATCCTAAAAATCTTAAACCCTAGAAATAATCAACAATTTAATTGGAAAATTGTGAAGTAATTTCACCGTGATTCTATTACAGAAAACAATACAATAGAAGATATGAATCCTAACAAGAGAACAAACAATGGAGGAAAGAGATAGGTACAAGTGCTTACCGGAAGAGAGAGATGAAATAAATTGATGAAAAAAGTGAAAAGACCAAGGAGGAAGATGCGAATGAGAGAGGTTGGTGTCCAAGATCGTCGAATGAGATCGGCAACAGAGAGATCACCGTCAAAGATCAGCAAGAGCTGCAGCGGGATGACATTGTGAGCTTCGTTAAACCCTCCTCAATGAATCGTTCTTTTTCTCTTTCTCTTTCTTTTTCTTTTTCTATTATATCACTTTTGTTTCTTCAGAATTTTTAATTGTTGGAAAAACATTTATCTCTTTTTTTCTTTAACATAAAAAAAAAGTCTATGTTAAAAACTTATGTACAGTGTAAAGAAAAGACGGGACATAAGTTTTTTTATTGTTTGAGATTATTATAAAGTTTAGAAAAAAAAGGAAAAAAAAATGAAGTTATTACTAATTAAAAGTTTGTCTATTCTGATAAATTAATTTGAGGGGTTTTATAAAAACTCCTACAAATAGAGTAAGAGTGTTTTTAGATTGTTAATTTGTAGGGGTTTTTAAAACCACCCCCAAATTAACCTCCTCTATTTATTGAATTTTTAGTAGTTGCATAGAAAAGTCGGAGAGCCCTAGTGGGATCCCAAGCCATTGGGGCCGTAGAATCTGATAGGATTTAGACATAGAGAAGCTGAAGAGTCCCAGTGTGATCTCTATTCGTTATAGTTTCGTTTTAACTATTCTAATGACTAACCTTGTTTTTAGGATCGTAATAGCCTATGTGGGTTTTCGACTATCAGTAGTAACCAAATCCTGAAAGATTCAGAAGTGCATAGGCTGTCAAATCCCGAGAAGATCATTGCCTCATTCCATATGTAACACCCCAATTTTATTTAATTGTTTTTCAGAATTTAATTATGTGGTGTTGTGCATTTATATGCATTAATTGGTATTTTGATGTGTTGTGATACCCTTGGTATGAGGTAGTTGCCTTAAAAATATAGAAATTAAGGTGTTGGAGGCGTGTGAGCAATAATGTAGATATGAAGGGTGTTGTGAGTAACTTATTAGTAATATTAGTTAGTGATTATTTTATTTAAATAATTTAGTTGAAATTATTTGGTTTTAAGAATAATTATTTTATTAATTAAAATTTGATAGTATGAGTAGAGAAATAATGAGGGCATGATGGTCCTTGCATGATACTTACCATTTATTCTAATTTTTTTTATATTCTGCTAAATCTTTGATTTCATAGGCATTGTTCGAAAAAATTTGAATAACTTGGAATGGACCCTCCTAATTTGGGAACCATTTACCCAATGTTGTATATTTTCTATCCATTTTCTCAAGGTAAGATCGATCACTTTCCACACCAAATCTCAAATGGAAAAGATTTGAATTTTACCTTTTTGTTATAAGCTTTTCCCACTCTCTTTTTTTGTCTCCTTAATAATTCTAATGCATTTAATCTTTTTTCGTCTAGATCAACCAGTTCATCCAACATCATGTTCCAATAGGATTCTGATGTGATTTTGTATTGCCTCTAGATTCTTGTTGATTGGAGACATATTTTGTCAGGTAACACTACATCATGGCCATAAGTCAATCGTAAGGGCGTAGCATTGGCGACTTCTTTAGGAGATGTTCTACAAGCTGTAATACGGTGAACTGACTTTGTAGGATTTTTGTATCCAAATGTGCGGATAGCAAGAGTCGTCACCGACTTTTATTTTTATCCAATTAAGGGAAGGTAAAAGTAGTGAAAAAGACCTTCGTTAGATTCTGAGTTCGGGAGAATGGTTATGAAAAGGGAAGGTATTAGCACCCCTTTCCATCCGTAGTTATCTACGGGCTCTTAGTTGCTCTAGATCACTTTTTAAAATTGCTTTCTGTGTGTTTGACAAAGATGTTTTGAAAAAAGGACATTTCGCTTTGACTTTGTAATGACTCATGTAGGAGTGTATACAAAGTGTTCGGAAATGTTTTTGTTTTGAAAAGAATTTGAACTTTGAAAAAAAGTGTGTGGTGTGAAAAGCATTTGATAGAGCGAGCAACTAAAAGACTTATTTACCCACTCAGAATTGGTCGTTTTTTGTACTTCTACGTTCCTTTAGAATAGCGCTAGCCGTACCATTAGTTAGTAGGTAGCTCCATTCGTTGGATGTAAGCGGGACATTCGAAGGGACATCGGATGGTCATAGAAAGCAACTTGTAGGAAGTATCCTAGCACATTCGAAGGGACTATCATCATTTTTCGTAGGCGACAATCGAGGGTCAAGATCATGTATTCGGAGGCGACATCGTGGGTCTTATGATCTTTGTATCGAAGGGACTATGATGATTTGTTTGGAAGGCAACGATGCTAGAATACCTCTACGTTCGAGGACATGACCATTTTGAATTGAAAGGCAACGAGAGAATTACCCTAAGGGTGCATGTGTGAAAGAAGTGTGTTGATTTCAGAATATGTTATCTTGAAAATTAGTGGGCTATGTCTAATTATTATCTTGCCATACACGCCTAGTTACTAGCAATTTATAGGGTGCGGAAATTAAAATGCGGAATGTAAAGTGCGGAAAGGTAAATGTCCTACGCTATTACATGGCTTTGGGGCAGATACATAATTTGAAATGCGGAAAATAAGCTATTACATCCCATAGACAGTTACATTATTGGAAAATAATATGATAAAATGATAAAGAGAAAATCGTCTGAATCGGATCAACCTGCATAAAAGCGTAATCGGAAAATGCAATATGAATCGAACAAGAGAAAAAATGTTAGAAAAATGCAAATTTTAATATGAGAAAATTAATACATGCTGGAAATAAGATAAATAAGTTAAAATAATTTTCTGGGATTTTTTAGAAAAGATTTAATAATTCAAAATGAATTTACAATGATTTAAATGCTAAATTACAAATAAAAATAAATATGCATGCAAAAATATGTTTTTTAATTTATTAAATTAAATAAGTATTTTCTGAAAATAAATGCAAAAAGAAAAATATTTTTTGATAATTTTTAGATGCAGAAATAAAATGATGAAAATAATTAAAACAATGCAAAAATATTGGAATAATTAGAAAATAGGAAAATAATGAGTTTTGAAAAAAGGAAAAAAACATTGGTCTTGCCAGGATTCGAACTGGGGACCTTGTGTTCAGACTTTGAGTCCCCTTGCCTTTGCCATCTGAGCTAGCACGCATCACTGTTTGGAAACTGGAGTGAGTGGATTATACGCGTCGCTTTCCCATTGCTTCCTCCTTCGGCTGATCTTCTTCGATTTGAATATTTGAAGCTAGCGTGGCCATTGTTCGACGCTATGGTCCCCAATAATTCAAAAAATCAAGCAAACGTAATATAAATAAGTTCCAAGGCCATGGTTCGATTCAGGACATTGTTCCGAGTTCATCGGTATGGATCTTGAAGTCTAATTTTTCCTATTAAGAGAAACCCTAAATCATCCACAGAAACCCTAATCATGGTGTAACACGATTCAGGCCATGGAAATTCAATTGGCTTGCCCAGAAAGCTTGCAAACTTGATTCTAAACACAAACAAACAATCAAAACAAGTTAATAATGCATGAATATGAGAAATCGAATTTGAGATTTTCAAGAACAAACCAAACACGGATTTCACGATTCTGGATGGATTTGAGCAATGTAAGGGTCTGGATTGACTCAAGAGATGTCAAGGAATCTGTTGGACACCTTAAAATCGATGGAAAACGGCTGGAAGTATGATTGCACTTTGCTTGAAGGTCACGGATTTTTTTGAATTAGGTTAGGGTTCCTCCAGCCAATTTTTTCGTTCTCTTGCAATTGGTATGCATCAAGTATATATGCTGGATGGATTTGGCATTGTTTTGGGAAAGATTTGATCAATAATCAATGATAATCAAATTTGATTTTTTCATGAAAATCAAATTTTCAAAACTTGATCAATTTCAATCCAATCTTGCCTTTTTTGATCCAATTTCGAAATTGCTGGCTTTTAATGAATTTCTTAAATCTCAAGGAAGGAATAAAATCAATCTTTCAATTAATTTTGATTTTATAATTTATTTTAAAATTTAATTTGTATTTAAATGAATAAATTCAAAATTAAATAGAAAAATAAATCAAAAATTCGTGGCATTGGGCTTGGATATTCCTAATTGTATGAGGAATAAGTTTGGATGAAGAAAAAGCAAGCCCATTTGCAAAAGATTTGATTTTTGGAAGTATCTCTCTTTGTGCATTCTCTCAAAATTGCCCAACTTGTGAATGGTGTAACTTGTTCAATTTTCCACATTTTTGAGGGTTCTTGGACTTTTTGGAAAGCTCTAAGAGTCCTCTAACCAACCCTTTTGGTCTCATCTCAATTGGAGTTACCATGCTCAATATATCTTCAAATCAAAAAGTTGACTTTTTGTTGACTTTGAAAATGACCTGTAATGTTTTGAGCTATACCTCTCAAATGAAGCATTTTTTGGACATTCTTGTGAGACATGAAGTTGTAGAGAATTGAATTTCCTTCAAAACAAGAGGTGATGGAAAAATTTCTGAGAAAGTATGAGAAAGTTATGATCAGTCAAAGTTCAGTTGACTTTTCACCTAGAAACCCTAATTTAGAAAGTTTTGACTTTTGAGCAAATCTTGAGTTTTCTTGATGAATCATGATCAAACCTTGATCAAATGATGAATGTAACTTCAAAATGAGGATGCTGACCAAAAATTATGAAGTTTGACTGTATGTTGACCACAGTTGACTTTTTGTCCAATACAACCGATTTTCAACCATCCGAGCAATTGTCGAGGAAACTTGACTTGAGGCTTGAAACTTGACATGGAGAATCTTTGAAACATATGAGGAGGCATGAAGACCATTGGAGATGTTGGAAGTCCATCTTGATCTGAGGAATACCAAACCCTAGTTTGGGTTGATTGTCTAGGAGAGAGTTTGTCTGATCAACTCTTGAGGAATCCTTGAGCATAGATGTATGAAATCTCTTGAGTAAATGGAGGGAAAATTTTGGGGTATGACAGCTGCCCCTGTTCAACCTTCTTGTACTGGAGGGTTAGATTGACACGCTTGTCTTTCGTGACCTGGAGGTAGAAGATGATTGAACACTCGAGTACACCTGAAAATTTGCACTCGCGGTTGGTGGATGATGCGGGAATGGGCTTACAGATGCCATTTGGATACTTTGCTGGAGGATGAGTTGTACGCTAGACTCGAGAATGTTGATAGGAGAATTGACGGGTATGGGCTTAAGATGCCATCTGGAAAGATCGATGCCGGGGAGTGAGCCGTACGCTAGGCTCGTGAGCGTTTCGGAAGGAGCATGGAGATGGGCTTAAGATGCCATCCGGAGGAGTCGACGTTAGACTTCGTGTTCATTTTGAATGAAGTTATTGGTTTGTATTGATTTTTAACCATATATGCATTCGAAAGTGAAGCCTTTGATAAGTAGTCGGAGATGGGCTTAAGATGCCATCCAGGCAACCGAGTCGTCGCTAGACTCGTAGTTGTTGTTGATAATAAGGGATCGAATAAATCTTCGTCGATTACTCCGAGGAGGTTGTAGTTGGAAAAATGTGGATAGCTTCCCTGTTGTGCATCGGGTGTTGATCCATTGCCTGTTATCGGAGGATAACCAGAGGTGGTCTTTCAGATAGTTTTCCCGTCGGTTCGGGGCTTAATCCTGGACTAGTCGTCGGAGGACAACCAAGGGCGGTCTTTCAGATGGTTTTCCCGTCGGTTCGGGGTTTAATCCTGGACTAGTTTGCGTCAGAAGTGACTGTTACCTATTTTGGAGAAAACAAGAGGAACTTTGACAGAATATTGGTTATTTTTATGCAAAGTATGATGCATGACAGTGTATATGAATGACATATGCATGAATTATGACTTTATGAGAAATGTATGAATGATAGATGTTGTGATATTTCAAAACATATCCATCTTGAAGAAGATGCGGATGTTCTGTTTGAGGATTTCTGGCTCCTGCTTGGGGAATTGAGTAGGTGGAAGTCCCTGCTTTTGAAGGAGAAGAAAGATACCCTGGATTCCTCCGATGTACTATCTGACCAAGTCTTGGGCCTAGATATTGTTGAGGAAAGGTAGAGATTTGAGAAGCTCGTTGTTGGAGATCTCATAGACCCTGCTGAGGAGAATCTGGAAGGCGATCTGTCGGGGACCTTGTATGTAGATCCTGCTGAGGAAATTTAGGAGGTGCTCTACTAGGGGTTCTGGTGCAGATCTCGCTGGAGAGCATTTGATAGTTGCTGGGAGACCGGGCTGGAAGAGTCAGGATCCCGTTGTAATCTCTGGCTGGGGAATGAAGATGTAGTTTCCTCCGATGCACTATCTGACCAAGTCTTGGGCCTGAATACTGCCGCTGGGGAAAAAGGAACGGACTGAGATATACCCGCTGGGGATAAATACCTTGACCGGGGGTGAGGTGTTACTGCTTGGAGACTGATGTAACTTTACTTAGTCGAGTGGAATTGCTGCTCGTGGATTCCCTTTTGCTCTGCCGGGGAAATTGTGTTGCGAGTGACACCTTTGCAGGGATCACGCTCTGTGGGGGAATGCTTTGGTGACTTTCGTCGTCGTCCCAATTCCTGGAGCCTGTAGTAAGCACTTTTGTATGTTCACTTTTCGTATGTTTGCGATTAGATTCTTATTGTCAAATGCATATAATCATTCAAAACAAACGTTGGACTTATTGCAAATAACAACAACAGAAATTGTAAAGAGAAAGAATTTTGCGTTTATTTGAAAGGTGGCGTGGCCAAGTAGTTTGTACACAAGAAAGGTAAAAGCTATCGGAAACAATCTCGTTAAGTTCCAACTATGCTAGTACTCATATATTTCAACTATCTCATCCCTTGCTGTCGAGAAAGTGAGTAGACGATCTTCGCCATTTGAATCTTGAATGATAGTAGTGCAGGCGGTGATCCGAAGAGACATAGTCGCACGCTTAAATCCCTAACTTTTGCCTAGACCGCCCTTTCGGTTTTCATCTGGGATACCCTTTTTGCCCAAGCCGCCTTTCGATTTTCGACTTGGGTGTACATGTTTTGTATATATCCTTAATTTTGCCCGAACCTTTTGGTTCGCCAGATGCCCTTATTTTTGCCTAGGTTTGTTGACCTAGCGGGTCTCTTTATCGTAGTATTTTTGACTATGTGCGTTCACGGGTGTGGGAAGTCTTCACCATCCATGGTGCTAAGTATCATAGCTCCGGAAAATCTTCTTGACTACAAACGGTCCCTCATAAGTGGGAGTCCATTTGCCCCTTGGATCACCTTGTGGAAGAATGATGCGCTTGACTACTAGATCACCAACTTGGTAGACTCGGTGCTTGACCTTCTTGTTAAATGCTCGATCATTCGTTTCGATAAATCATCCATGGCAGATGGACGCGAGTCGTTTCTCATCAATCAAGTGAATCTGGTCAAGGCGAGTCTGAACCCAATCGTCTTCGCCTAACTCTGCCTCATGGAGGACTCTGGTTGAGGGTATCTGAACCTCGATGGGTAAGACGGCTTCCATACCGTATACGAGAGAGAAGGGAGTTGCCCCTGTGGATGTCCGTGCTGTAGTGCGATAGCCATGAAGAGCAAATGGTAACATCTCATGCCAATCCTTGTAAGTCACTGTCATCTTCTATATAATCTTCTTAATGTTCTTGTTGGCGGCTTCCACTGCGCCGTTCATCTTAGGCCGATAAGGAGAAGAGTTGTGATGCTTGATCTTGAACTGCATGCAGAGTTCGGTTATCATCTTATTGTTGAGATTGGAACCGTTATCTGTGATAATCCTTTCAGGAGTGCCATACCGACAGATAAAATTATGTTTGATGAATCGAGCCACAACATTCTTGGTAACAGATGCATACGAGGCTGCTTCTACCCACTTGGTAAAGTAATCAATTGCCACAAGGATGAAACGATGTCCGTTGGGCGTGGGCTTGATTTCCCCAATCATGTCAATGCCCCATTGCAAAAGGCCAAGGAGAAGTTAAAACATTCAGAGGTGGACGACGTGTACTTTGTCGGCATAACCGCACTTGTGACAAGATCGAGCGTAAGCGGTGACAATCGCTTCCATGGTGGACCAATAGTAACTGTTCTCAAAATCTTCTTAGCCATGGTGTGTCCACCGGAGTGGGTACCAAATTCGCCGTGTAACTCTTCCATGATACGCATTCTTTTTCGGTCTACACAGTAGAGCAATCGTGGTTGCGCTTGTATAAGATCCGTTCTTGAGGAAGAATTTGGATGCAAATCATCTCATGAACTTCTTATCATTGATGATGCCCTGCGGATATTCCCGAGTCTCAAGATACCTCTTCACGTTATAGTACCAAGGTTTCTCTTACGTGTCAAGCTCATAACAATATGTTGGTTCGTCAAACTTCTCAATGATGATCCGGGAGCCTCGTTGTCCCATCGACCTTGAACATAGACGACATGGTAGCCAATGCGTGCAACCGATTCTCTTCTCGTGGAATATGATCAAAGTAATCTCTTCAAGTAGGGATCAAACTCGAAACATGCTCTCGATACGGAATGAGATTCGGATGCTTGTATCCCACTCGCCTTAATTTGACCGATCACCGTGAGTCTCCATACACTTGTAAGAACTTGATTCTTAAGTCAATAGCGACTTTAAGACCCATGATGCACGCGTACTCGGCCATGTTGTTCGTGCTGAAACATAATCTGGCGGTGAAAGGCGATGTCCTGTAGGGATGTAATGATGGCGCCAATGCCATTTCAAGTGCGTTTGAGGCTCCATCAAAGACCATAGTCCATCGGGATCCTTGTTCGGTCCTTCGTCGGGCTGGTTCTTCTAATCTGTAACTAGTAAAACATCTTCGTCGGAAATTGACGCATAGATCGATAGTCATCTACGGCGATGAGCCAAATGATCGGCTACTACACTTCCTTTGATCGCTTTCGAGAAGTGTCTTGGATGTCGATTCGGTCAAGATCATTTGCCATCTTGCTATTCTTCCGAGAGAGTGGTTTCTCAAAGATGTATTTTATCGGATCCATCTTGGAAATCAATAAGGTAGTGTGAGTCAACATATCTAAAGCGTTGCAAGTTTTCTCGTTGTGAGTATCTTGTTTCACAGTCGGTAAACTTTTTGCTAAGGTAGTATATTGCATGCTCTTTTCGACCAGACTCGTCATGTTGCCCCAACACACACCCCATTGAATTCTCTAACACTGTCAAGTACATGATAAGAGGTCTTCCTTCGGCGGGTGGCATCAGAATAGGAGGATTTTGTAGGTACTCCTTGATTTTGTCAAAAGCGATCTGGCAATCGTCATTCCATTCCACTACTTGATCTTTCTTTAATAACTTGAAGATTGGCTCACAAGTAGCAGTTAAGTGTGCAATGAATCTGGCAATGTAGTTTAATCGGCCCAAGAAACCTCTGACCTCCTTCTCGGTGCGGGGAGCTGGCATCTCTTGAATAGCTTTAACCTTCGCAGGGTCAACCTCAATACCTCTTCCACTGACTACAAACCCTAGGAGTTTTCCGGATCTGACTCCAAAGGTGCACTTGTTAGGATTAAGTCTCAGTCTGTACTTCTTTAACCTATCAAACAGTTTTTGTAGATGATCAAGGTGTTCTTCTTCTGTCTGTGATCGAGCTATCATGTCGTCGACGTAGACCTCTATCTCGTGATGAATCATGTCATGAAACAATGTCACCATAGCGCGATAAGTGGCGCTGCGTTCTTCATCGAACGGCATAACCTTGTAGCGAAAGTGCCCCAGTGTAACAAAAGTAGTCTTCCATGTCTTGGGAGCCATTTTGATCCGATTGTAACGGAGAAACCATCCATGAAGGAGAAAACCTTATCTTTGGCGGTGTTGTCAACCGTAACATCAATATGAGGAAGTGGAAATCATCTTTCGGACTTGCTTTGTTTAGATCTCGTAATCCACACATTCGTACTTTACCATCCTTCTTGGCACGGGCACCACATTAGCAACCCATGTGGATAAGAAGGCTAAGAAACCAGTTGCTTCATAACTTCGGCTTTGATATTCTCGACATCTCGGACGCATACGAAGCTTCTATTTCAGGAGAAAACCTTCTTTGTTGGCAATCGTGTACCACAATATCAATGTCTAAACCGGCATGTCTTCGTATGACCAAGCAAAACCTCAATATAGTCTCGTAGCATCCGAACCAACCTTTCTTTAACACTTCTCAAGACCCGCTCTATCTTGATCTCTTTTCTCTTCATCGGACCAAATTCACAACCTCAAATTGCTCTTCGTGTGGTGTATAACTCGCTCTTCTTTGTATCGCAAGTTCTCCGGCACTTCACAATCTTCCTCACTTTCGTCTTGGCTTGGTAGATCGGATTATCAAGTCATATTTAGCAATATAGTTATTAACGAGATTCGAGTGATTCGCATGTACCACGTGGTGTGTGTAAGAAACACATAGCCTTTTGAAGGGTGATAAAGTAAAAGAAAGAAAACACAATTGAATGCAAAAGTCCAACGATTTATTGAATGAAAATACGCAAACGACAGATAATAACCCTCGCAAACGAGCCATGATGCCCCGGGCAAGGCACTAGGCTTTCAAAGTTTATTGTTCAAAACATAAAGAAATACGAAAAGCAAAACAAAACAAGAGCAATTACTCCTGACTAAAGGAGATTGGTATGACGTCTTGATCTTCCAATTCGATCCCATGATCTGGAGTTGGGAAGATCCACTTGCTGATGTCGAAGCCGTTGTCGTCGTCTTCTATAGCATGGATTCCACTCTGGCTGATGCGGAAAGGAAGTTGGCCGGCACGTTCGCGGCGTATCATCTTCTGACCCTTGATGGTGAAGCCTAAACCAGTCTTGTCAGATTTGAAGGGAAGATCAGGGAGTTGTCCCCAAATAGCACTACCTCCTTGTTCAACAGTAGCTTGAGCATCTTTCAATGAGGCCATCCTGGGCGGAACTTTAGCAACTTCAGGAGTGACAGGAGAGTCAACATGCATGACTCTGGGTATTGTTTCAAAAGCTTGACAGGGAGTCTCGAAGAATTCACCTTCCATCTCGAGATAGCGGAATGACTGTAGATGACTGACCATATATTCCTCTTCACCACATACTGTAACAACCTTCCCTTTCACCGGTATTTCACCGATGTAAGGTAGAGGTAAGGCCCCCCATGTATCCAAGGGCGTCCAAGTAGGCAAGAGTAAGCTGGACGGATGTCCATGACAAAGAAAGTAGAGTCAAAGGTCTGGGAACCGACTTTAACAGGCAGAGTGAGCTCTCCAAGTACTGTGCGCATAGAACCATCAAAAGCCCTCACAATAATGTCACTGGGTCTCAGAACCAACCCTTCGACATCAAGTCGATCAAAAGCAGTCTTCGGAAGGATATTCAGAGCAGAACCGGTATCCACCAAAACATGAGATAGTGTAGTACCCTTGCATTCAACAGAGATGTGCAAGGCTTTGTTGTGTTTCTTTCCAGAAGGAGTCAAATCAGCATCAGAGAAGCCTAGGCCATTGTTGGCAGCCAGGCTAGCAATACAAACTTCAAACTGGTCGGTGGTAGTGTCTTGCGATACATGAGCATTCTTCAGAAACTTCACCAAGGCGTTAGCATGAGCCTCAGAGCACAAGAGCAGAGCAAGCATGGAGATTTTGGATGGAGTCTGTCCCAATTGTTCCACAACATTGTAATCACTCTTCTTGATGATCTTCAGAATTTCCTCCATTTCTTGTTTGGAGGCGTCTTCAGTAACTTCCTTTGGTACTTCTGGTTGAGCAGGATGAGCCAGCTCTTTCCTCTAGTATTGGTGGAGTAGATGGAATGGTGGCAGTGTCTTTTGGAGGAGAGATCTCTGGAGAGAATACTCTTCCGGTTCTGGTCACCTTACTGGATCCGGTGATGTTGTCAATGTCAGGAATGGTAGCTTCGATGGTTAGATCTTCAATGGTCAGAGGGTCTTGCTTGACGCCATGATAGTAAACATCAGCTCCATAGTTCCAAGGGATAGCTTTGTTAGAGGAATATGAAACTGGTCTTGGAGAAGTGATGATGAGAGGTGCCACTCTAGGCACAGAGTCAACAGAGGAAATCCTTATTGCGTTAACATCAGCATAGTCTTCTGGAAAATCGTCACCCCATCCGGTCGCCTTAACATCTTCAATAGGAATCTTATAACTATCAGGGACAGTGTACTTCACCATGTAATCATACTTTCCACTTGGCTGCCCCAAGGTATCCCACACAGATGGCACAGTTTCGTTCGCATTGTCGATCTTCAACTTAGACATTTCTTCACACAGCTTTTGCACAGGTGGTTTCAGAAATAGTATCTCACGGTTATCCATCATACCGAACGTCTTCTCAACCAAGCACAACCATCGGTGCGGATGGGCACCAACGACAATTCTCGGGCATCCTGGATTGACACCGCTTGCAATTCTTCTTAATCATCGAGGATGGTCAAGTCATCTATGTTGAAAACATAAGTATCGTCACCAACAGCATTGGAACCCTTGTCATGATTAGGCATAGGCGCATTGATCACATTCGGAGTCTCAACAGGAGGGTCAAACTCAATCTGCTTAGATTCAATCATATCTTGAATCTTGTTCTTGAGCCCAACAATTGTCGATGTCGTGCGGCTGTTGGAATGGTAAGCACACTTAGCATTAGGATTGTATTTCGGAGAGGAAGTGTTGACATTCTGAGGAGGATCCCTCAAGGTAATCAGCTCTGCGTTCAACATGTGTTGCAAGGCTTGCGACAAAGGCATGTTGATCTTCGCAACTGTCTTCGTGGCGCGTTCGCGCGTTGTCTCGGAGGTTGTCTTGATGTAGGATTGGAGATCTGGCCCGATTGAGCACGGTCGGTCTTGGCTCGGCTTTTCGACCATACGGCATTGGCTTCTTTCTTAGCACCAAAAGATCTCTTGCATTTGAAGATGACTCTACATGGATCTTCCCACTCTTGATACCGCTTCAATCGCTCGCTGTCAATATCATTTCGGTGAATCCGGATGAAGAATTTCCAATCGATGATTGAAGAACGGGCTGTCGGTGTTCCCATGAACATATCAACCAACTCCCTATTGGACAAGGGTGGTTGAACTCCTGCTAGATCTCTCCACGAGCATACTCCTTGAACTTCTCATCACGACCCATAGACATGCTTTGTAGTTGCATGCGAGTGGGTGTCAACTCAACATTGTACTCATCATCGTGAAAGCATCACCAAATCACTCAAGTACGGATACGGTCATTCTCTGGCGGTAATACCATTCCAACTAGGTTCGGACGAACTCTCTTGAAAATAGTGCATCCACAACTTTCGTCATCGTGTGGGATTGATCTTACGGACATAGGATTTCAAATGCGACTTAGGGCAAGACATGCCATCATATTTGGCAAAAGTAGGAACTTTGAACTTGGGAGGAATCACGACACCAGGAACAAGACTCAGATCATCAAAGTTCAGCCCGAACATCTTCAGGTTTTCCACAGCATTCAGACGATCTTCAAGTTGTTTGTACTTGTCATCTTCCTCAGAGTCTTGGCCATTATCATAGTCTTTTTCGGGCTCATCTGGTGCCTTCCTCACCCTTGTTACTTTGCTCGTCTTCCTTCTTGAAACTTCCTTCTGAGAGCTCAATACGGCTGACCACCTTAGGACCACCTTTGTAGCGTTTGCCCATGTTGAGGAGACCAACAACCTTCTTCTTCTTGTTGATGAGCTTCTTCAAATCTTCTTGGCCTTGGACCAAACTGGTGAACATCTGCTGGCCGAGCATTCGAGCACGAAGATCTTTGACAGTCTGTTCAAGAGCCATTTCTGCTAAAATAAATAGCGAGCAAATGAGAAAACCAATCTCCAATGTACCTGTGATGCAATGTTATGCTATGCTATGCAATGTTTATGCGAATGCAATGCAATGTTTTCAAGGACCTTAGAGATTTAAATTTGTTAGACAAGCAATGAACAAACATTTATTAGTACTCTTTTTATTATTATTTTTCTTTTTAAGTACAAGGGATAGTTCGAAATAATAAAAGAAAACAAAAACATCCTAAAGCTCTAAGTCTCCCATGGGCACTTCCTCTTGGTGCCGATGTAAGCGTTGATGCTTCGCTCCTCGTGAAGTAGCTTGGTCAACTCTAGCACTTTCTTCTCGCTTGCATAACACTGAGCTTCAAAGGTATCCCTCTCTTCTTTAAGCTGAATCCAGGATCTCTTCAAGTCTTCAAAATCGAGGCATGTCGGGATGGAGAACAGGGTACGTCACCTATAGCAATAGGTTCCATAATTCTTGGTAAAGCAGTGAATGGCATCATGAGGTTTTGAGCTCGAGCTCTCACCCATTTGAGGTAAGGTTCCCAAGGAATGGAGTTCGGATGCCCCAAAGTCTTGGTATCGCTTCTTTACCATGCCCCAAGCGTATAAACCTTCGTTAATTCGAGATCGTGATTGTAATCGAACACAATATCTTGGAGAAGCATATCATGTGGACCATCTCTTCGAGCAAAACCAAACGTAGAGCTAAAGAAGGGTTGTAAGTAATACCTCCCTTATACCAAGTAGTGGTACATTAGGAATTCTCCACAACGCCAATGAATGTGAAGTCCTTTTGAGAGAAAAGATTCCACGGATATCCGAATGAGAGAGTGACATCAATCTTTGAGACCATCTCAACCTTTGTTCGTTCTTCAAACGATGGAGGAAGGTGCGAAATAAACCACCTTGAAAGTAACGGTACACAACACATGAGAGTTCCTTGTCGCTTAGTAGTACAGTGTGGAGAGAATGCGGATGTCTCCAAGTAAAGTAGGCAGGATTGCGGGTAAGGAACAACTTGATGGCGTTGACATCTATGAATTGATCCGAGTTAGGAAATAGAACCAAACCATAAATTAGCAAGGCCACAATATTTTCAAATGCATGGAAACTCATAACTTTGAGGAATTCTCGGCTTTCTTAATTAGGAATTTGGAAAGTAAACCCTTAACTCCACTTCTAGTTTCCCAATTGGCTTCAATATCGAGTGCTTAAGGTGTAAGGCGGATGCGATGTCTTGAACTTAGGAACCTTTTCCAAACCGTGAATGGCATTTGGTCAAGAATAGGTATCCCAAGTAGCTTAGAGAATTCTTCCAAGGTAGGAACTAACGATAACTGAAATGTAAAGCAATGGTGTTTGGATCAAAGAACTGGAATAGGACATGCATCATATCTTCTTCAAAACCGAGATAACCAAATCAAGTAGATAACCATGTCTTTTGATGAACTGAGCATGGTCGGGAATTTCTGAAACCAATTCTTTGAGTTGAGAAAGGATACCCATGAAGTTGATTCGGATAGTCTTTCTAGAAGCCATAATCCCTACAAAACAGAGCAAAGATAAATCCTAGGTCCTTGAAATAGTTAGAAATGATATGCAATGCGAATGATGTCATGATGTCATGTTTAGCACACACAAACAATTCACACAATGAGCCTAGGGTTAAGGCTTGCATGAGGTATAGGCGATTACCCTACCAAAAGTTTGAGTTGGTTCATCCCGTCCTATAATTCTAGGAATCTCACATCACGATCTCGACGAAAGTGGTCGATCGAAAATGTCCCAAAAGTCTAATCTCAATGAGCGTAGCATCGTATCAACCAACCTTGGTCTACACCAAAGCCGCCATCTCACTACCTTCTAATGGCCAAGATGGGTCAATTAAGGTTCTAAAAGTTTAGTTAGCTTGATGACACCACGCGAAGCCAAATACTATCTTCAACTTGGGAATGAAGAGTATCGGGACAACCAAAGTGTCACGCTAACGTAGCCATCATGTTGACCGTTTAGTTATCGTCTAGCGGTCGCAATGATCTAATGCTACTTACCTAAAAGGAAACCGGATCCGGTGTAGGATCCCCACAAATATAATGCCCAAGCAACCCTTAAAGATAAAGCATACAAGTCAAACAAAAGCAATAAAAGTTATCTAGAAATCCCTAAGGCAATTCTCTCTTGGGTTTACTCCCAGTAGTCGCCATTACATGTCGGTGAACGACTTTGTAGGATTTTGTATCCAAATGTGCGGATAGCAAGAGTCGCCACCGACTTTTATTTTTATCCAATTAAGGAAGGTAAAAGTAATGAAAAAGACCTTCGTTAGATTCGAGTTCGGGAGAATGGTTATGAAAAGGAAGGTATTAGCACCCTTTCCATCCGTAGTTATCTACGGGCTCTTAGTTGCTCTAGATCACTTTTTAAAATTGCTTTACGTGTGTTTGACAAAGATGTTTTGAAAAAGGACATTTCGCTTTGACTTTGTAATGACTCATGTAGGAGTGTATACAAAGTGTTCGGAAATGTTTTGTTTTGAAAAGAATTTGAACTTTGAAAAAAGTGTGTGGTGTGAAAAGCATTTGATAGAGAGCAACTAAAAGACTTATTTACCCACTCGAATTGGTCATTTTTGTACTTCTCGTTCCTTTAGAATAGCGCTATACCATTAGTTAGTAGGTAGCTCCATTCGTTGGATGTAAGCGGGACATTCGAAGGGACATCGGATGGTCATAGAAAGCAACTTGTAGGAAGTATCCTAGCACATTCGAAGGACTATCATCATTTTCGTGGCGACAATCGAGGGTCAAGATCATGTATTCGGAGGCGACATCGTGGGTCTTATGATCTTTGTATCGAAGGGACTATGATGATTTGTTTGGAAGGCAACGGTGCTAGAATACCTCTACGTTCGAGGGACATGACCATTTTGAATTCGAAAGGCAACGAGAGAGAATTACCCTAAGGGGTGCATGTGTGAAAGAAGTGTGTTGATTTCAGAATATGTTATCTTGAAAATTAGTGGGCTATGTCCAATTATTATCTTGCCATACACGCCTAGTTACTAGCAATTTATAGGGTGCGGAAATTAAAATGCGGAATGTAAAGTGCGGAAAGGTAAATGTCCTACGCTATTACATGGCTTTGGGGCAGATACATAATTTGAAATGCGGAAAATAAAAGTCCTAAATTAAGCTATTACATCCCATAGACAGTTACATTATTGGAAAATAATATGATAAAATGATAAAGAGAAAATCGTCTGAATCGGATCAACCTGTACAAAAAGCAGAAATCGGAAAATGCAATATGAATCGAACAAGAGAAAAAATGTTAGAAAAATGCAAATTTTAATATGAGAAAATTAATACATGCTCGAAATAAGATAAATAAGTTAAAATAATTTTTTGGGATTTTTTAGAAAAGATTTAATAATTCAAAATGAATTTACAATGATTTAAATGCTAAATTACAAATAAAAATAAATATGCATGCAAAAATATGTTTTTTAATTTATTAAATTAAATAAGTATTTTCTGAAAATAAATGCAAAAAGAAAAATATTTTTTTGATAATTTTTAGATGCAGAAATAAAATGATGAAAATAATTAAAACAATGCAAAAATATTGGAATAATTAGAAAATAGGAAAATAATGAGTTTTGAAAAAAGGAAAAAAACATTGGTCTTGCCAGGATTCGAACTGGGGACCTTGTGTTCGTTTGAGTCCCTTGCCTTTGCCATCCGAGCTAGCATCATTGTTTGGAAGCGGAGTGAGTGGATTATCGTCGCTTTCCATTGCTTCCTCCTTCGCGCCAGACTTCGTCTTCTTCGATTTGAATATTTGAAGCTAGCGTCGGCCATTGTTCGACGCTATGGTCCTGCTAATTCAAAAATCAAGCAAACGTAATATAAATAAGTTCCAAGGCCATGGTTCGATTCGGGACATTGTTCCGAGTTCATTGGTATGGATCTTGAAGTCTAATTTTTCTATTAAGAGAAACCCTAAATCATCCACGAAACCCTAATCATGGTGTAACACGATTCGAGCCATGGAAATTCAATTGGCTTGCCGAAAGCTTGCAAACTTGATTCTAAACACAAACAAACAATCAAAACAAGTTAATAATGCATGAATAGAAATCGAATTTGAGATTTTCAAGAACAAACCAAACACAGTTTCACGATTACGGATGGATTTGAGCAATGTAAGTGCGGATTGACTCAAGAGATGTCAAGGAATGTTGGACACCTTAAAATCGATGGAAAACAATGGAAGTATGATTGCACTTTGCTTGAAGGTCACGGATTTGTTTGAATTAGGTTAGGGTTCCTCCAGCCAATTTTTTCGTTCTCTTGCAATTGGTATGCATCAAGTATATATGCTGGATGGATTTGGCATTGTTTTGGGAAAGATTTGATCAATAATCAATGATAATCAAATTTGATTTTTTCATGAAAATCAAATTTTCAAAACTTGATCAATTTCAATCCAATCTTGCCTTTTTTGATCCAATTTCGAAATTGCTGGCTTTTAATGAATTTCTTAAATCTCAAGGAAGGAATAAAATCAATCTTTCAATTAATTTTGATTTTATAATTTATTTTAAAATTTAATTTGTATTTAAATGAATAAATTCAAAATTAAATAGAAAAATAAATCAAAAATTCGTGGCATTGGGCTTGGATATTCCTAATTGTATGAGGAATAAGTTTGGATGAAGAAAAAGCAAGCCCATTTGCAAAAGATTTGATTTTTGGAAGTATCTCTCTTTGTGCATTCTCTCAAAATTGCCCAACTTGTGAATGGTGTAACTTGCTCAATTTTCCACATTTTTGAGTTTTCTTGGACTTTTTGGAAAGCTCTAAGAGTCCTCTAACCAACCCTTTTGGTCTCATCTCAATTGGAGTTACCATGCTCAATATATCTTCAAATCAAAAAGTTGACTTTTTGTTGACTTTGAAAATGACCTGTAATGTTTTGAGCTATACCTCTCAAATGAAGCATTTTTTGGACATTCTTGTGAGACATGAAGTTGTAGAGAATTGAATTTCCTTCAAAACAAGAGGTGGTGGAAAAATTTCTGAGAAAGTATGAGAAAGTTATGATCAGTCAAAGTTCAGTTGACTTTTCACCTAGAAACCCTAATTTAGAAAGTTTTGACTTTTGAGCAAATCTTGAGTTTTCTTGATGAATCATGATCAAACCTTGATCAAATGATGAATGTAACTTCAAAATGAGGATGCTGACCAAAAATTATGAAGTTTGACTGTATGTTGACCACAGTTGACTTTTTGTCCAATACAACTGATTTTCAACCATCTGAGCAATTGTCTGAGGAAACTTGACTTGTGTGAGGCTTGAAACTTGACATGGAGAATCTTTGAAACATATGAGGAGGCATGAAGACCATTGGAGATGTTGGAAGTCCATCTTGATCTGAGGAATACCAAACCCTAGTTTGGGTTGATTGTCTAGGAGAGAGTTTGTCTGATCAACTCTTGAGGAATCCTTGAGCATAGATGTATGAAATCTCTTGAGTAAATGGAGGGAAAATTTTGGGGTATGACACAAGCCCAAAGAATCTGGTATAAAGTTTTATGCCAATTCTTTGGCTTTTTCCCCACATGTTTCTTGATCAACCTAATTACCACCTTATTTGCTGCTTTGACTTGACCATTTTCTTGGGCATAGTAAGGTGTAGAAGTCAACAGTTTATTCCCTACTTCTTTAGCAAATTCCTGCATTTTTCAACTATTGAACACTGATCCTTGATCAGTTGTAATGGTCTAGGGGATTTCAAATCTGTAAATTATATGTCTTTGGATTAATTCTATCACAACATTTGGGCCGACATTCACCAAAGAAATAGCTTCAATCCATTTAGTAAAGTAGTCAATCCCTACTAAAATGTATCTTTGATCTTTAGACGATGCTGGTCGAATTTCACTAACCAAACCTAAAGCCCAACCTTTAAAAGGTCAATGTTTGATTATTGAACGCAGTTCGCTTGCATGAACATTTTGTATGCATGCATGTACTTGGTATTCTTGGCACCCTTTAGCGAACTCAATGCAATCTTTTAGCATCGTTGGCCAGTACATTCTTTATCGAAACAACAACCATTTCATTTTATAGCCAACTTGATGAGCCCCACATGCCCCCTATAGACATTCGATAAGGCCAAATATGCCTCACCTTCGTTGAGGCACTTGAGTAAAATTCCTTTAAGTGTCTTTTTAAATACTTTATTGCCCATAAGAGTATAGCTTAGAGCACGATACCTGATCTTTTCCTCTGTAGACATTATGGGATTTTTTAAATAGTCAACTATTGACTTCCTCAAATTTGTGTCTGTTAAGTTATCAACGTCAAAAATTTCGACATTAAATCATTTCCGACGCTTGTATCTCCGACCTTATCAACATCACCCTTGACTCTCTCCTCATTTATTCCGCCGCCTAAATTGAGAATTCTTGGTAATCTCGTGTCTGTCTGTTTGCTCCAGTGTGCATTATCATCGGTCCCTAGACTACCCTGGTTATGCTCTTTCTCAGTATCATTCATTGCGCCAAATTTATTTGTCGTCTGCAATAATGCTCGAGATTTTCTTCAATTCTCTGAACCATCTCCTCGTCTTCCAGCTCCACCGACGACGATGGAATGAAACTTTCTTCTGAATTCAGGGAGTCATCATTGTCTCCTTCTGATGATCCTTCATCTGATGCATCGATCTCCTCTAATACGCAATCGCAAATATCCTTGATTATGCAGATGTCGAAAAGGCTCCTTGTTGATATGTAATATGATGACTTTGTTTATAAATTCCACCAATGGTGTTCTGATGAAAAGTCTTGCGACATCTAGTTTCTCCATGTCCTCAGTTTCCTGATCAACTTTGATTAACCTGCCCATGGAAAAAGGCAGAGTTGAGAATGTCTTCCTTTTCCACACGTGAATTGGAACCCCAAATACTTTGACCCATGTGTATCAAGCCCCTCTTGAGTCCCAGATTTCCCATTCTCTAATAGAATTGAATTTTTCAAAAAAAAAACTTATGCATCCTTCTGCATGCTCTTGAGATCCTCATTTTTGTCTACCTTTAAGAACACTTTATCTCCACCTAGTGGGAAGACCTTAATTGATGTAATGCCTTCTGATGCCATACGATGCTGCAATGTGCTAATCTCTTCCACCTTTCCCACTCCAGTAGCAACAATGTTATTTTCCATTTGACCCCATACTTTTTGGTGACCATGTTCTGTTTTCCATTTGACCCCATACTTTTTGGTGACCATGTTCTGTAGTTTTGACTGCTTCGACTTAACTTTTACCATTTATTTCGGAGCTGGTATAAAGCTTGGAATTGTTAGAGTAATGCATTTATAGTAGTCATGCTTGCTTTCTCTGTTTGGTGTTTTGTCTTGTACCTTTCATGTTTGATTTTATGAATGTGGATATATTCACCCAGTACGATCTAAACTAGATGTCTCTTAGTTGTTCTTCCAAATATTCTTCTCGATTTATTCCTCTTAGCAATATAGACATCAACTACTTTGCCCTATTTTTCAAACACCCGCACTATTTCTTTGTCGATGATATCTTCCTGTAGATTATTGATATAACATGTAGTTATTTTGTTCTTTTCTGTCTTATCTTGGTTCTGTTTCTTTCCTCTCCTTCTTCGTGAGATCACGCACGTCCTTCTGCCTTTCTCTCTCACTCTCTCATGTCTTCCTCTTTCATTTTATTTTAATCAAAATTGTAATTAATTTGGGCGGGAAATATGGGCTAATTTAAGTTGTGGATTACTCAAGCTCATTAAATAGCACACGTGCTACTTGCGGATGCAATGAGAGTCTAGAGGCTACGCCCACTTTTTTTTTTGTCTTCTTCTCTTGTAATAAAAAAGACACATTTAAAACAATCTTGAACAAAAAAAAGAACAAACGATGCTCTATGAATTACACTTTTAGAATATTGGTGATATTTTGAGGGTGCTTGAAGATCATATGATATCATGCATTTGGGTATTACAAAATACATCAGATTGGATTAGAAGTAAATAAAAAGTTTAATGTTATAAATTTGATTTCTGCAAACTAATTATAGCTATAGTCGATTACATTTGAGGAAAATTCTTACTTATCTAATCAAGTAGTTGGTTACAAAAAGCTCAATTATATTACCAAACAAAAGCTCATTTGGTCTGCAAAACAGGGAAGAATTGGAGCTCCCCTTTTGAATTGCCTCCAAGCACATTTTTCTGGTCTTTTCATGATCAGGTTAAACAATTATCCATAAGCACATACACCTCAAATTCTCCCAAATACAATTCCAAGTGAAAAAGCTAGCACCTATATAATCCCTTTATATATGAAAGAGAGCCTGATTTCACAGCTGTCTGCAAAACAGAACTGGTCATCAATGTCGACAGCTTTCAGCGTAAAATCGTTAGCAGGGAACAGGAGCGTTAATAAATCTACAGATACACGATAAGGGTTGATGTAATGTTACAGCTTAAGTGCAAGTATAATCTAACATAGATAAGATACCTCATTGTAAAGATTAGAAACAAAGTAAATTACTGGTGGAGTCTGCATTCATTTTACTTGTTCATAGTTGATGATAGGTAAAAATTCCAAAATATTGAGCTCATTGACATAAAAGCTACTCGAGCTGGAAGAGGCACCACCCTGTACAGATTCCATACAAATTGCAATGTAAGGCTCATCAAGGTCTAAGAAGTTAATAAAAGAGAGAAAATGATAAACATAAATAGAATTTCAAATTGAAGAATGTGAACACGCGTACCAGAAATTTAACACACTGACAGGGACCCAAAATCTAAACCCTGAACATAAAAATTTCACAGAAAGGTATTAGAAATATGCATATCACTAAGTCCAGAGTAACAATTAGGCAATGAGGTTTATACCATAAAGTAAAGCTGGAAGAGCATCTCTTCTGTATTTTTCTGGAAGCTCAGAGAGCTTCTTTTGCCATAAATTGTTCCATGCAAAGACAACAGCAATGACACATGGACCCAACACAATCTGGTTTAGCAAAACCTGTCAAAAGAGATGATAAAAAAGAAGCAAAATTAGACGCTGTCACTATCCTTAACTATTGCACGCTTCTACAATGCATTATACCTTTAGCATTACGTTCTGGACATTTGGTTTGGGGAGACAATGATCAAGCAACTGGTACCAGGCAAAAGAACCAGGACCATAGAAAAGGAATCCATAGGAAGCCATTCGCAGAGCACGTAGCAAATCATGTTCCGAAAGGAGCCTTGACAACAAATCCTACAGAAAATAAACAAATAGCTGCTCTCATTCACCCTCTCAACATGACCAAACCCAAAAACCATTCAGCACATACTGCAATATGAAGCACAAAAAGTTTTTCTCTAGTGGCTAAATAGTAGCACTTACATTAAAAAACAAAAACAATACTTTTTAGTCCTATGATTTATTTTACACGAAATGGTAATAACCACTGGCAACCCCCACATACAATAGTGAGTATCTGGGCTCAAAATTTGTTGGTGATGTACAACCTAACAATATCGATTCTACCAATTGAGCTAGGATTTGCGAAGTTCTAAACCTATTATTTTACATCCAAAAATCAATAATTTCATACAAAATTAATCAACTAGTATTATAAAAACAACTCATAAAACTACCAACTCAAAGTTCTTTTTTTTTTCTTCTGATAACTCTCATCTAACAGTAACCCTTACCTGAGAGGCATTTTCATCAGTCTCTTTGGCTTTGCTCCAACGGTTACTGATCTGAGCGATTGTGTCACCGGTAAGGGTAAGTGAGGCGGCGGTTATCGCCTGCTTCAACGGGAACTGATAACCACCTCCGACGACGGAATCAGGCGAAGTCGAATTAGAGCGAATACGACGCCGTTGAGAATCCGGTGACGGATTCCACTTCCAGAATCCGCTAAACCCATTTCCAAATCCAAGCGCGTCCATTCCCTCTTGAAAAAAAAGCGATTTTTTCGCTCTTAAATCTTATTCTTATTTCAAGACTTTAACATGTGGTGTGAGTGTGAGTGAGTCTGAAACAACGAAAAAGAGAAAACGCAGCGTTTCATACTCAATTTCCCCTTTCCCAAATTCAGTAAAAATTAAATATAAAAATCGTTTTTTTTTCAATTCCCCCAATTGGGTCTTCAAAATCAGTGACAAAAATCATTCTTTTCAAAATCTTTACCTTTTTTGTAGTGAAACTAGGAAGATTTTTTTTTTCAGTTATACATAGAACAAAATGCAAAGGTTTTGATTAGTTTTTAAGGTTTGACTTTCTGGTGTTATGAGTTATTCAGGTGAATGTTTGTTGCAACTTGCACAACGTTGCTTGAAGCACCCAAAACAATTGAAGCAAATTCACTCTCTTGTACTCACCAATGGTTACCTCCTTTTTCACCATAATAACAAATGGATGCCAACACTTCTCTACAATGCTCTCATAAGAGCCTATCATGTCCAAAACCACAACAAGGTTCTTGTCATTTTTACTCACATGCTTTCAAACAATGTCTCACCCAACACTCACACTTTTCCTCATCTCCTTAAATCATCACCTTGTTCTCTTGTCACATCTCTTCATTCTCAAGCCCTCAAACGTGGGGTTTTGTCTGACCCTTTTGTGCTCACTACTCTTCTTGTACTCTATGCCAGAAATAACAATCTTGTTTATGCACAAAAGGTGTTTGAGGAAGTTCCTCTCTTTTGTATTGTTGCTTCCAATGCAATGATCAATGCTTTTTCATTGAATGGTAACATGGAGTGTGCTTTGTCGCTTTTTCAATCCATGCCTTACCGGGATGTTGTTTCGTGGACTACTATGGTTAATGGTTATGCTGCGAATGGGAGTTTCGGTGATGCGATTCGGTTTTTTGGGAGGATGATGACACATAAGGATGTTGTGGGTTGTTTGGTGAAACCAAATGAGGCTACTTATGTTAGTGTGATATCCTCATGTGCTGGTTTAGAAGGAAAGGCTGCTCTTGATTTTGGAAGGCAAGTTCATGGTTACATATTGGTGAAAGGGGTTGGTTTGGGAGTTTTCGTTGGAACTTCATTGATAAATCTTTATGGAAAGATGGGGTGTTTGAACTATGCTGTGAATGTTTTTAGAGTAATGGTTAAAAGAGAGGTTTGTACTTGGAATGCAATGATTTCTACACTGGCTTCCAATGGTAAAGAGAAGGAGGCACTGGATTTGTTTAAAAAGATGAAGAAGCTTCGAGGCTTGCAACCGAATAGCATTACTTTTGTGGCAGTTCTTACGGCATGTGCTCGTGGAAGATTTGTTAGGGATGGATTGGAGTTGTTTGGATTGATGTCGAGTGAGTTTCAAGTAGTGCCAGTAATGGAGCACTATGGATGCGTGGTTGATCTTTTGGGAAGAGCCGGTCATATTCAGGAAGCTGCTGATATCATAAGAAATATGCCTTTTCAGCCTGATGAATCAGTATTGGGTGCCTTTTTGGGTGCATGTAGGATTCATGGAGCTATTGAACTCGGAGAAGAAATAGCAAGGAGGCTTAAATTGCAGACGCAAAACTGTGGCCAATACTTGTTATTGTCAAGCATGAATGCTGAGAAAGAAAGATGGGATCATGCTGCTGGTCTGAGGAAAGAAATCATGGAAGCTGGAATTCCTAAAATTCCAGCATTTAGTAGGGTTCATTTGACATAATTTTGCTCTTCTCTATTTGCTCTATTGTACATAGTTTCAAGTCACTTGCTATCTTGTCATTGATAGAAATCAATTGATGACAGCTTTTAGCTAAAGAACGTGTACTTTGTATTCCCACCAATCAGAAAAACACATACAGAATTTCTCATTTCTCATTGTTGAATAACGCATTTTTTATTTTTAAACTATTAGTTACAAAGAAATGCCCCATGTATGGATGTTAGATACATACACGTGCTAAGTGTTATGAAATGAATATATTAGGAGAATTATGACTATTACAAAGAGATGTAAGATATAGGTTCGTGTTAAGTATGAAGGAATGGCCGAATGAACTTCTAGCGTTGGCGTCGCTGTTAGGCAGCAACTAGTAGTGTCTGATGTGGTTTCTCATCCACTGGTTCTGCAACTAATGATACCTGTCGCTGTTCCTTGTCTGCCGCATATGCTTCTCCGTCTTCAACTTTTTGTAGGACATTTTGTCGAACGTATCTGAATATTACAACCAATAAAAATCCTGCAAAGAAAATTACAAGTAAAACGAAAAATCAGTTGAAAACTGCACATATCAGAATGATTGACAAAGGCAAGTGGCTAACTAAGAAAATTACCTGTGCAGATTCGAGTCTTTATAGAAGACAAATTCCAAAACGTAATAAGGGCCGACACGATCACTATCTTCTTGTAACTGCAAGCATTCCATGTGTCCAACAATCGCAATTTCAAGCACTCAGCTGCATATTAAAAAAACTTAGCTACAATATAAAAATATGAATAAGTAGACCTACATATGTTAGCTAATTTAAGGATGGAATTATACCTCGCTGATTGATCTGAACAGAGTAGCATGAATAAAGCTTTGGTACACTGAAGCTGACAAAAAACCCTGCTCATAAATATATCTATTCAGAACAAAGATATTAAAAGTAAATTATATTCATGTAATCAACACTAATAGATAATAACAATGTCTCACCAATAGCACTGAGCCTCCAAATTGTAATAAGATGGCCATACTGAGCTCCTAGTAGAAGAAAAGGAGCTACCTGCAACAACCAGGAAAAGAAAAACTTAACCAACAATTAAACCCTAAACCCTAAAATCCGCATGATTTTGCAAACAATCAGGGAATTAACTAAGAGTAAGGTAACATGGATTACTTTCAGTGTCATAGATGGTTCTCCAGAGAACAGCCCTTTCATCTTGGAAATTGCAAAATTCAAAGCAGGAAGAATCAATTTTGCAAGACGTAAAATATCATCTTCTTTCAGTTTGGCATAACTCATCTGCTTAACTTCTGGGTCTCTGGACAGATACAAGTTGTAAATTCATTACTCGTGTCATAGCTTAGAAGAAAAACAACACAATCATAACTATACCTTTGACAAACAGAATTTGAGATAAAAGAAACAGCCAAAAATAGAATTGCCAATTGTGAAATACCAGAGAAGATGCTGAAACAAAACAACAAACACAAAAAATCTCAGAATTTTCCACAATACATAATAACAAAGAAAAAGGCCTCAAAACAGTTGCAGACCTAAAATTGATCCCTTTAGTGAAGCAAGAAGACAAGAAACAGAGAGATCCAAAACCAAACCAAAAGGTTGATTTTTGAACATCATTCCACATGATTAATTCAGCAATCAACATTCCAATGCGATCCAACTCACCTCCATTCTCTTCTTCACCTTATAAACATCAAATTAAAACACATCAATTATCAATCTCTGCTTCAAAACAATATAAAATGGAACCAATATATAAACATACTTGGTGGTTGAAAGGGAACCAAACTGAGTTTATCCTTCTTGTTGTTTCTCCCACTGTTTCTTCTCTTCCTCTGTTTTCCAGCCTCATCCATCAATGCAATCTCCTTTTCTTCCCTAACTTCAACTTCTTGACGTCGCCGCGATCTCCGGGAGTTTCTCGGAGAAGACAGAGCCGCCCTACACCGTCGTCTCAGACTATTCGACTCATGCATCTCGTCGTCAAACCGCGGCTTGGATTTTCTGGAAGAAGGAGGAGACATGAGGAGAAGCTCCCTGAGTGGAAAACAGCGAGTTGGAGATCGGAGAAGAGACAGCGGTGTCGGCGACGACGGTGTTGGTTTTTTGGCGGTGGTTGGTGATTGATCGAGGTCGAGTGAGATACGAAGAGATTCGGGGGCGGTTATTTCGCCAATGCGGGATAGGGGAGAGGCTCGGGAAGTGGTTCGGCGTTCTGACGAACGGTGAGGGGTAGAATTGGAAGAATCCATGAAGATTATAGTGAAGTGTTGTTGTTACTTGATTGTGATGATGATAGTGAAGTTGTTTTGGGTGTTGTAGCCGTTGGAGAAAGAGGCGATTTTATAGTAGTCGTTTGTTAACTTCTTTTTAAATAAGTCAAATCTAGTAGAGGTGAGGTGGGGCTAAAAGCTATAACGGTAAATAAATGCGATCTATAGTTTCCTTTATTAGTTCTATTAAATTAGTCTTGTAGTGATAAAATCACACTACTAAAAGAAAGACATAACTAAAAGAAAAACACTAGAGGGTGGTTGAAATGTCAATTGTGGTTGAAATTTTGAGGTTAAGGCTTAATGTTATTATTTTAATAGTGTATTTTAAATAGGTTAAGGGATGAATGTTGTGATTCCAACAATGTAGTTTGAGTTTGTAATTCACTTTGTTTTAATCCATTATGTCGTGAGTTTATGTTATGAAAAACAATTTATTTTGAGTTTACACGAGTTTATTGGGTAATGTTACTTTTCCCAGATACATATCAGAACATATAATTTGGTTTACATATAATGAATGTATTGATTACTATTAATTTTTTTGGTTTAATGGTTAATGATCTGAACAAGTGATCAGAAATGGAGACGGTCGAAACGGTTGAAGATCTTTCGAGCAAGTTGATGTTGAGGAGGGAATGGTACATGCAAGGCATTCCGATGCTAAAGTAAACAAATGTTTAAAGAGAGAGAATAATGAATATTAGGTTTTTGAGTGTAGGAAAGTGATACCTTGCCCTCAAGGATATGAGGGTTTATATAATGGTCTTACGAGGACTCTCATTGGTTGCTATATTTGGGTCGGGATATGCGGATCCACGAATATAGTTGTTTGAGCTGACTAGGTCAAATCGGACGATGATGCCCGTAACTAGCCGTTATGTCGAGTAGAGGAGACATAACAGACATAATCCTTAGCGAGCAGTGGATGTCGCGTGACTGATGAAACAGGAAGGTGGAAACCCCTAGTGTGCCGCTGGATCTTGGTGGATCGACCCGCCTCGAGATGGAGTGATCTTCCCGACAGACGCTCGGGCGGTCCAGAATAGTAGCCCCCCAAGTCGTTGCGTTCGTCTATGGAGGCGACGACTTAATTCAAAGAGTGTAGTCGATATCGTTTTGACCGAGGAGACGAGGAGTTGTCGAGGAAGTGAAAGGTTGGAGAATTTGGAGGGTTCTTGCTCACATGGCCTCGAGTCACGTGCATTGATAGCCTGGCAGGCCTAGGGACTAGAGTGTAATGATGAATCCCCTAGGTCTCCTAGGAGCTTGCAAATGCACGTGCGGGATGGGGGCCTATAAAAGGAGTGAAGATCCGTCATTTGATGATTTTTCTTTGGCTGAACCTGCCCGCGCGTGCTTGACTTCAATATTGATCAATTCGAGGAACCTGAGTTGTGTTCTCCAAAATTATCTTCGCCTTCCGCCGCCACGTCAGTGTCTGGTTCTCTGTCTGCAACGTATTGATCTCATTTTAAATAGTATGTTTCCAAACCTGTTGTTCAAATTTGCTAGATATAAGTTTTTTCTGTTTAATTGTCCCCCTTTTTTCCTTTGTTGAGGTCTCTCTTATATAGTCTTCTTTATGAGACAAGGGTAGTCAATTCCATGAAGTAGTATTCGTGGCTATTGATGCGACAATTATCACACATGAGACATGTCCTAACATCCTCCTAAATGTCCATGAATGGATATTTGAGAGTTAGTTACTTCGTGACATGGCTTTATTGGTCGACTTGTTAGGCTATCAGGGTTAAACACCCCAGATGTACATAAGCCCTCAAACACAAAGGCTGCAAGTTTGAAATGTTTGTTTGCTTAGGCCTTTGATCCGAGATCAACATTCTTGATAACAATTTTTTTTGGGATGCACATAAAACCTCAAACATGAAACTTGTAAGAGTGAAATATTTGGTTGTTTAGATCTTTTATCTGAGACCAGTATTCTTGATAGCAATGTTTTCAAATTGCGCAGTCAATTTCTTCAGGTCTTCTATATAAATAAGAGTAACATAAGAAAAATTAAATTTTACAAAATTTAAAAAAATTATAATAAACTTATAGTTTATCAATAATATATTTATATTAAAATTATAATGTAAATATAATTTTAGTTTTTATAAAATATTTATGTTTAAATTTTCATGTTTTAATCCAGACCTTCAAAATTAAAAATATATTTAATTTTAAAATTAAATATTAAGTTGGTGTTATAATTGTATAGATAACAATTTGTTTATTCAATAGGAGTAATAATTTATTACACTCTAATTAAGGGGGGAAAATGCAACCAATCAGATTAGGGATGTCAATGGGGCGGGGCGGAGGCGGGAGATATATTCTCATCTTAATTCTCGTCCTCAAATTTATTTTTCATCCATGTTTCGGATCCCTATCACCAAGGGATTTTGTCCCCCATCACCATTTCCACGGATCTCTGCGGGTCTCTACGGATCCCCACGGTTTTTGTGGATATCTATAAACATAAATTTTTACTTATTATTTTTAACTAATTTAATAGAAAAATTCAAAAACTAACGACACTAAATTAGTAAACTAATCATTTATGATAATTAGATTATTTTAACAATATTTAATCTTGAGATTCATGAACACAAAGTTTCCAAACTTAAAAAAAAATTAAAATAGTCATTTAGATATCTCTCTCTGTTACTAACAAGTTATTTTGGGAGATTACGACGATTAAAACCACCGTAATTTATAATCTACGACGGTTGCAATACTATCGCAGAATCGTGTGTCACCAACCTGTTTCGTGACGATGGAAAAAACGGTCGTACCAACTGTCGCGCTAATTCACGACGAGTTGGAACCAACTTAAATAGAAATGGCGACGGTTAATTACAGTGGTGAATGTCTTTATGATTTTTGTTCTCATTGTAGATTGTGACGGTTTAAAACAGCCGTAAATGAAATATCATGACGGACACAACTGCCGTAAAATGTGATTAAATTTTAAGACATTTATTCTTCAATATCTATTTCAAATTGAATTTAAAATGTATTAGAGGAGGTTTAACCGCTAAATATTTTAAATTTACAGAAAAAATCTTACAATGAAATACTAAATAATTCATTTAAATATATTAGTGAATATATCAATTGTAATAGTTTCTTTCATTTTCTCCATATGAGCTCATATATCATACCAATATAAATCATTCAAATTTTTTATTAGGGCCCATATCAAACTTTTCCAAAAAATGAACACTTTTTTTTTGTCTTATATAACATCTTCAAAACCACCTAAATCACATCGCAAACACCCTTAACAAAAAGTATAATTTGTTTTATCTGTGGCTGACCCGGTAAAAGAGAAAGAGAGGAAAAAATTTCTCTCATTTCTAATAGTTATACCGTTTGTTTCAAATTATTAGACATTTTAGACATTTCACAGTTTAAGAAAAATAATCATTGTTATACGAAAAAGAAAAAACATGTATGATTTTACTATATTGTCTTTCATTAATTAACGAAGAAAGAGAAATTAAGAGAATAGAAAGAAGAAAGAGAAATAAATATTAAATGATATATTTGAAAAAATGTTATTAATGTTATTTTTGAATTGTAAAGTGACTTATAATTTAGGACAATTTTTTTCTCTAAAATATAAAATTTGGAATGGAGGAAATATTAATTAACTTAAGGGTCATGCTAACATGTGCCCTTAGGGCACATATTAAGCATATTATAATTAAAAAAATTTAGATGTTATTAAATGTAATAAAATTATTTATTAAATTTTAAAATATTAAATACACGCGTTTCAAAAGATATTTTTATTAATCTAGGGGTGTTCGCGGTGCGGTTTGAGCGGTTTTGACGTAAAAAATTATCCAAACCACGAGAGAAAAAGACATGCGGTTTGGTTTGGTTCGATTGACTTTTAGAAGAAAAAAACCAAACCAAACCAATGCGGTTTGGTTCGGTGCGGTTGGTTCGGTTTTTTACAAATAATTTGTTGAGTCATACATTCACATATATATGACAATATAACTTTGTATTTAGTCATTCATACATGATACACTATTAAATTATTTAAAAAAACTAATCATATTTTGACAATAACTTTCCATTTAATATGTAGTTAGATTAGACAAAAGTGAAATAATAAACATAAAATAATAACATAAAACAATATAAAAAATATTATAATGAAACAAACAAAAAATAGAAGAGATGAAAAATTAATGAAGATGAAAAAGAAAAAACATAAGAGAGGAGAGATTAGAGATAAAGATGTGCGATAAAATAAAATTGAAAGAGAAAAAAATTGCATAAAAAATAAGAACGTGAAAATGAAACAATATAAGAGAGTAGAGATTAGAGAAGAAGAGGCAAGATGTAATTAGTGAACATATATTTAAGAAGATTGAAACTGAAACAATAACTGTAAAGATGAGAAAATTGTTCGTAATCATAAGACTAATGTATAATAGGTTTAGGTTTGGGTTAGATGTGAGTTAAGTAAAATTTAGGTTCTAACATAATGCAGTTTGATTCGGTTTGCAAAATACAAACCGCAATCCAAACCAAACCATACTGTTTTATTAAAAAATGACTCGAACTAATTCAAACAAAATACAATTTTTTGCGGTTTCAATTTGATTTGGTTTGATTTACAATTTTCCATTGAATTGATTTGATTTTAAACACTCCTATATATTAACATGTGATCATATGTTACTTTTTTTTTTCCTTAACTTGAATATTAGACTATTTGAAAGTAAACATTATTAGATCCATATCCATGTTTGAAATAGATTAAATTCTCATGGTCCCAAATCATTTTGGGCATCATATAAATTAAAAGAGCACTAAAATCTCCTACATTATATATATATATATATATATATATATATATATATATATATATATATATATATATATATATATATATATATATATATATATATATATATATATATATATATATATATATATATATGAATAATGTCACTTTATAATAGTTTTATTATTCAATACTTTTTTTTTTTACTTAATAATGCAACACATATTTAACCTTTATTCACTATAATAATTTTGTTTAATAAAATTCAATACTCTATCTCACTACCATTCACAACACACTTAAAATCTAAATATTCACAACAACCAATAAAAATTTATAAAATATTTTATAAAACCCATTCTCTCCTCATTCAATATTTTTAACACCAATTAATCTATTTCAATTTCAACACCATATTAAAACACTTCATTGTAATTGTAATCATTCAACTATTAATTTTTTTTCAAACACTCCATTGTACACATAGCATAAGCCCACACTTTGATGCATTTATTTGTAACGACTTGCTAGTTGCTAGATAAACCCCATAAATATACATTTTCGGAAACCGGCGGCAATGGTTAACTTTTGAATATGGACCTAAAACAAAAACTAAACAAAAAACTTTTGGAGAACTAAAGTAACCGGCATTAACATAATTTTACGTAATTTCGAGCTGTTTTCTCTTCTTGACTTAATGGCACAATTTCAGTAAGGATATAGTACACCCGTAATACTCATCACGCGCTCTACACGTCCGTTCCATTCAATTTCACATTCTGTGAAATGCATAAGCGCGTGGTTCCTCACGTGACAAACATCGTCATTGAAAAGTGTCTCTAAAGTGACACCCACCCGCGGTGTTTCGTTATTTAACGGGAGCTCAAAGATAGACAACGACGCTGATATAGGTGCGGTTGGCAGGCACCGAAACAAAAATGATGACAAGGACTTGTTTCTAAATTTCAACAGTAAGCAAAAAGGACGCGTCAAGTACTAGAAAGTGACGCGTGTATACCAAACAACCTGTGTTTTTTATATAAAGGAGAACCATTCAAGAAAATAGTAAGACTGTTGAAACTGGAAAGAAAAAAAAAAGACACAGGGTAACAGTATAAGTATTTGTATTATGTAATTTAAATATACTATTTAGACTTGGTCATAGCTATCGAAAAATTCAATATACTAGTGCGTAGTATGAGTTAGTAATAATACCTTGTTTTTTCCTGTGAATTCAATTCTATGCAAAAACGCGTTATAATAGTCAATTTCACCTCTCTTTATTAATCAGCTGTTATTCACTAAGGCATTTTTTTATTTATAAATGTCACATTTTTATATGATCAAAACTCTTGATAGTTATTTTTTAGTTCTTATATTTAAAAACGAGATTTGAGGCTGTGTCCTTTTTTTACATCTGTCACATTTCTTTCTATTTTGATAACATTAAAAAAACATACTAACAAGTGTTATAAGGTATGTTTAAGAAATTTATCATTTTTTAATACATGATTCTTTTATGTAAAATTATTTATTTATTCATTAAATATAAGGAAGTTGTTAGCATTTGTCTTAAACAAAACAAAAGTGAATTTAGTAAAATTAATCCTATTTAAAACAGTAATATATAGAGTTAGTATAACTTTGGTTTGATTTTTGGAATAACCAAAAATAACTTTTAAGATCTAGAATATATTTAGAATGGTTTGGAGATGTTTGGTTAAACATAAGTAGAAATGATTGTTAGAATTTGTAATTTCATTCTTCAAAATTGATTTTGAATAATTTTTATATTAAAATTTTATAATTCAATTTACTTTTTCATAATATATTCAAATATAAATTAATAATACTAAAATCAGTTATGATAAAATTAATTATACTAAATTCAATTATAATAAAATCAATAGTGAACCTTCAACATTTTAAAATATGTCATGTTAGTGACATTTTAAACCTTTTATCTAAGGGTTATGCTTATGCTTATATATATATATATATATATATATATATATGTGTAATAAAGTTATATTTTGAATTTCAATAAATTAAATTAAGGGTCAAATATGTTTTTAGTCCCTACAAATATCTCAATTTTTATTTTTAATTCATATTAAAAAATAATATATTTTAGTCCCTACGAATTTAACATACATGCAGTTTTAGTCCATACTATTTTCTAAAATTTTGAAAATTGTTTAATTACCCATAAACTTTTAAATTTTTGAATAGTTTTTTCCATGCATGTTTAGAATACTATAAAGTATTTCTTTATTAAATTTTAACTTTTTTTTTTTAAATTAAAAGAATTAAATGTGAATTTTTTAAAATTTTAAAAGATAATGATAAGTAATGATAACTTCGACTTAGAAATCAAATTTTGAGTTCATTTTATTCCGATGAACTTTTTATAACGTCCTAAAGATGTCTGCAAAATAATCATTTAAAAATACACATTAGTTTAATAGTAGAGACTAAAACTACGTGCATAATAATTTTGTATGGATTAAAATATATTATTTTTAATAGGGACTAAAAATGAAAATTGAGATATTTATAAGGACCAATAACATATTTAACCCTTAAATTTACGGAATTCAAAAGAATATTTCTACAAATAGTATCCTTAATATGTGCTTTTGAGGCACATGTTAGCTTTTGTTTTTATCTAATTAGCATTGAAAAAGGTTAAAAATTATACAAAAAGGAGTAAAATGACATATTTTAAAAAGTTAAGGGACCAACATTTTTAAAAAAAATTAAAGGACCGATATGAACTATGAGATTAAAACACATACCAAAAAAAAATTAAACCATATATACATACATATATATATATATATATATATATATATATTCTTCGTGCTAGAACTAGAAATGGAGTGAGAATTTAAGATAATGGTGGATCTGAGTTTTTGGTGAGGCATATGAGGGCTGACCTCTAAAGTTAGCATTCTAACGCTCAAGTCAATATGTAAGGGAAAATAGTGGATTGAAATTTAATTAAAAAATGAGTACCTGAATTGATGTTATATATATATATATATAGGAAATAACAAACTTGTGTTAGACGTGATTTGTATAGATTCGTTGAATGTACCTAGAGTTTGGATCCTTTGTACTTATCTGTAAGGCAGTTCTCCTGTGCTGAGAAGGCTCTATAAGTGTTAGATCTCCTTCAGAGTGGTCGACCAGGGATCAGATGGTCGTCCAAAATAATTTCCCTTAACTCTTATGTTTGGGTAGAAAGGCAGAGGTTTGTCGTATTAGCCTCGGTGGCAGATTACTCTGTCGTTTATCCCAAAAGAGCAAGAGTAAATATTTTAGTTTTTGGGGATTCACGTCTTTAATGCCCTATATCTCAAACGTCTTTTTGTAGGCATCCTCATTATTACCCTTAGAAACTAAGACACTCGAGTGTTACGTGTGAATTATTTGAAGCTTTTGATATAGACTATTTTTTCCACTTCCTTCTACATGCTAGCACACAATATTTGAAGAGTCGGCTTCACATTTATTTGAGTTGTCTTTCCCAGTTTGTTTTTATCTTCTTAGATTTTAATATTTTTCTTTCTTGTATATGAAAATAATTAATACATCATAGGTAAAAATATCACAAAAGAGTGCTCAAGAATCCCAAAAGAATGTTTAATATTTGTGGATGAACTCTGCTTATTCTTCAATCCTTTATGTTTTTCCAGAGATAATAATCTTGATGGAGTCTTTCTTTAGGTAGTTCGATCTTCGGATTCGGGTGTCTTGACCCCTACTGAAAATGATCGCACGTGCAACGAATATGGAGATTTCACCATTCTCTTACAAACGTCTCTTCTCGATCATGAAACTTCAAGTGACTTTTAACGATTTTGAGATGGAAGTTATTAAGCATCTAGTAGTGGCTCTGTTGCCACTTCATCCTACGAGTTAGGCATATGTGAAAGGCTTCCAATATTGATGTGAATACTTGAAGGAGAAACATTCTCTGACCATTTTCTTTCATCTCTTCAAAGTTTAACATGGCCACGTGACATGTACGCATGGTAGATGGTTATTTTATTTGGTGTCGGCCATTCGGGACTTTGGGCTCTTCATGAATTACATCCTTTTGAAGATTGAGTCTTTCTGGTTACTTCTATCTACACAAATTCCCATGTAATAGTTTACACTATTGGAAACAAAATGGAAGGTGAATATGTAGAGTTGTTCCCCAAGTACTGGACCAAAATTCATTTCCTGGGAAGTATCAAATTTACTTCACCAACAAACTAGGTTATCTCGGGGGTGGCACTCCCTAGAATGAGGCCGACTTAAAATATTTGAAATACCTCATCGACACCCACTTGCTGGTGGAGGCCCGTTACAGGGAAGTAAGGAAGATTATTTTTTGTAAGTTATGTAAGTTCTTGGCTATTATTCTTTCAATTTACTTATTCATGATTTGTTTTCTATGATAATAATTCCTTTTGCCTTGCTTTCTAATAATTTTGTGCAGATTCAATGACGAATGAAGTAACGATGTGTCTTTTAAGGCGACGAATATGACTAGGAAGAACTATTGCACGTCCTTCTGCTATTTTGGAGCCCTCCGGGAGTGTTATGACTTTGCCTGATATTCAGAGAACTCTAAGTGTTTTGGGTCCTCTAAATTCTTAAACTGCTAATGCGGGTGAGCCCATGATAGTCTATAGGACTTCGGGTTCCTCCCTCAGAGGAAGATTATTCATATTTAGCCAATATATCTAGGTGTGCCATAGAGGAAGAACTGGCGAATCTGGCGGGGTATACTCATCGTGTTTTTGTTGCTTTGGTTCTTGATGGAGTCGTTCGCTGAGATGCTTTTGGTATTACCAACAACATAAGGAGAAACATCGACTAGAGGAAAATGTATGTAGCCTATCGCTCCAATGAGATACGTATCTACAAAAAAGACAAACAACTTCCACTTCTTATACCAGGGTAGATGATGCTTTACATTGTGAAGAAGATGTTCTTCATCTATCTTAGATTAAGTTTTGATTAAGACAAAAGTTTATCAGTGAAGAAATATCAAAGTAGAAAAATATTAGAATCAAGTATCAACATTGTAAAATCTTTGAAAATCAAAGGATTGAATCATGAAGAGTGATGTACCTATGACATTTCATTTGTGTATATATGTTAGGTGCTCAAGCATTTCATCTAAATCATTCCTAAAAAATTTGCATGCATTGTTTCAAATTTGCATCTTTAATTAAAAAAAAATCAAATATTTAAAAAGGTCAATCGATTGACCCCGTTGAATAAATTGATTGACATTGGTTCTGTAAAACGAAATTTTGAAAAACAAAAGAGGTCAATTATTTCACAGTTCCATTTTAGCCTAAGAAAATCAATTAACCATTTCAAATCAATTGATTAACTTGGCTCATTTTCTTCATTTTTTTAACATTGAGGACATGTCAATCGATTTAAAAACCTTGAGTCAATCGATTTACCTTTGTAACATATGGAAAAATTCTGAATCAATGGCATACCTCTTCATCGCATTGATCAGGATACCTTTCCAAAAAATTTTTAAATTCTCAATATCATTTTCTCAATCATGGTTATTAATTTCTAGAGGTATCTTGTAACTTATAAATAGCATAATTTTTCATTGTTCAAATTACCTCTTCCCAAAATAGCAGAATTTTTCATTGTTACCAATTGAATGATGGATTTCGATATCAATACCATGCTATTTATGTTAAATTAAATGATGAAATGTTAAATTAAATGATGAAATTGTGACGTTGTTATTGTATTGTTTCAGTTAAACATGAATCAAGTTGTGATGACCTCTGCGTTAACTCTAAATGATAAATTTCGATGTCATTATTTATGTAATTAAGGTTATATATGAAGGGTAGCTTTTGTGACATTTGTGTTAAATTTGAATGTTAGAATTTTGATGTTAATACCATGCTCTTTGTGTTAAATCTGAATGAAGTCCCTTTTTTTTAATCGTTTTTGATTATTTTAGGTCTCTTTTTTTTATTCTGAAAAAATTGAAACAAAAATATTTTTGAATGTGTTTATTTTTATTGTTTTAGTTTTTAGGTTGAGTTTATCAAAAGGAGTATTTTTGCCATTTTAAAAATAGATAACCTAAGTTGTGTATATAAGTGAAATAGAAAGATTAAAAGCGGGGAGTGTAACACCCCTTAATTTCCCATATAATATATTGCACAATCAGAGTAAAATAGAATGCATATCAAGAGGGCATTACATATTTTTGTTCTAAATTAAACAATAGATACATACACTGGTCATAATCATAACACATATTGAATGTCATGCTTTAAAACTAAATCATGCATTTCACAGCGGATCATTTCTTATTCACATATACTATCAATGATTACATCCCATACTATAACCATTAGATGAAAAACGATGAATCCATAACATAATCACGTCATCAGAATTCATACATCGGCACCAAGGCTACATCAAAATAGTATCTCAACATACACATCCAAAATATATGAGAATACATAACAAATATCCCATAGAAGCAGGAATTCAGATAAATCTTGTGTTACATGACCAGAGCAATGATTCAACTACCTAGTATAGGATAAACTAGCTAAACTCCTCAGCTAGTCTCGTCCGAAACACCGCTATCCTCGAAACCTGCACGTTACCGACATAGAGGCAACATCATAACAGAAGGGTGAGAATTCACATCATTATCTAAATATATATAATTGGAAGCAATATATAAATAACATCTATTCAAGAATTCCACACACTTCAAGCAATATTCCAAAATAATATGATTGTAAGGACATTCCAAGTATAACATGTTTACATGTATCACAAATAACATAATTATCATCAATTTAAACAATTCAATTATTCATATAATCTACTATCACAATTCCAATACACCCAACACATATTCATCAACGACACATGAGATAACAATGCAATGTGACTCAATATGCATGTGGTACCATTGAGAACATTTCATTCACCTCGCTTCTGATTCATTATCTTAGAATCAAAGTCACGCTTCCGATCCTGACAAGACCCAAGCCATGCTACTTATCCATACAAGGATTGAGCCAAATTGCTACTTACCCATTCAAGGATCGAGCCAATATGTGAACCCAAAGTTTCACCGCTACTTATCCATTCAAGGATCGAACCAATTGTGAACCCAGAGTTTCACCACATCAATTTTCAAGGTCAACCAATGTATGCATGTGCAATTCAACAACATCATATGCAAATCAAGACTATCCACCAACCTCAATTATCCACGCATATCACCATAATTCAACTCATGTGAACTATTCACCATTTGCACAACATCATGTTCCAACAACAACAAGCATTACATGTAGCATATACATATCACCACACATAACAAATAGCATATAGAATATCATTCAATCAATGTTATTCACAACATTCCATCAAATAAGATTCACACATACTATTACTCAAGTAATCTAGCATACATTGAAATAATATTCAAAACAATCCAAAACACATTTAATTTGAATCGGATCAATTAATCACATATATGAAAATACAACCATAAATATAATCATATGAGATTTCATGTCAAATATCCTAAAAATAACATTTTTCATCCCAGGTCACGCTAAGCTCGGCCTATCGCACTAAGCGCCCTTTCATGAACAAACAAGCCCAATCTTACAGAACATTTCGCCGCTAAGCCCGATCCTGGTGGCGCTAAGTGCAGTCTGCGAGACAACACTTTTCTGCTATGGACCAACTTCTTTATCCCACAAAATTACCAAACAAAATCCATTCCAAACTGCCAAAGAACATCATTAAAGGGTATCTTAACATGTTACTAGTCATGGGTATCATTCTAAGTTGAAAAACACAATTCATCTTCAAACCCTAACATTCAAAGATTCTAGAAATTGAAATTGAACAACCTAGCATGTTACTAATCACTACCCAACAACATACAAGTAAATAATAACACGGATTCTCCCCCTTACCTCTTTAAGATTCCTCTTCTAGAGTTTCATCTTCACTTTTCCCCTTTCTCCTCTTCTCTTCTCTTCTTTCCTCTTTCTCTTCTTTCACCAAATGACAATTCTAATTATGATTTTCTTCTAACCCTTTACTAACTAGAATTTTCTTAACGGGCTTAATACTTAACACTTCTCCATTACCTCTATTCATAATTCTTAGGCCCAAAACCAAATAACCACAATTCTACTAAAAAAACTCAATTATTCAAATAACACACATATTCAAATAATTAAATTTTCATTTAAATCATCCAATTAAATTCATTATCACATAATATATTAAATGATAATAATAATTTATAATTAGCTATTAAAATCGGGATGTTACAACTCTCCCCCACTTAAAAGATTTTCGCCCTCGAAAATTACCTTAAGTAAACAACTCAGGATACAAATCCTTCATCTGTCTCTCAAGCTCCTAAGTCACATTACCACTAGCAGGACCTACCCATGCCACTTTTACCAAAGTGATTTCCTTCCCTCGAAGTTGCTTAACTTCTCGATCCTCAATATGCATCGGTAAAGTCTCAACAGTCAAATTATCTATAACTTGCACATCATCTAGCGACACAACATGAGATATATCTGACATATATTTCCTCAATTGAGATACATGGAATACGTCATGAATATTAGCAAGTGACGGCAGCAAATGCATTTGATAGGCTACTTCACCAATTTTCTCAGCAATTTGATAAGGACCAATAAAATGCAGAGTCAATTTCCTTGACTTCAATGCTTTACTAACACCAGTCACAGACGTAACTCTCAAAAACACATGATCTCCTTTCTCAAAGTTAAGATCTTTCCTCCTCTTATGATGATAACTCTTCCGACGACTCTGGGCACTCTTCATCTTTTCCCGAATCATCTTAATCATATTCGTAGTCTGTTGAACTATCGCAGGTCCAACCACAACACTCTCACCAGATTCATACCAACGCAAATGTTTCATACACCTTCGTCCATACAAAGCCTCAAACGGAGCCATTGCAATACTTGAATGAAAACTATTGTTATAAGTAAACTCAATCAAAGGCAGATAACTATCCCAAGCACCTCCATGCTCTAGAACACAAGCTCTTAAAAGATCTTCCAATGATTGAATCGTCCCTTAAGTCTGACCATCAGTTTGCGGATGATACGCCAAACTCAAACGCAACTTTGTACCCAAATTACTTTTCAAACCTTCCAAAAAATGCGAAGTAAACCTCAGATCTCTATCTAAAACAATACTCGACGGAACACCATGCAAACTCACAACTTTCTCAATATATAACTTGGCAAACTTTTCCATAGAATAATCCATCAAAATTGGAATAAAGTGAGCAGATTTTGTCAATCTATCCACAATAACCCAAACAACATCATGACTACTTGGAGTCCTCGGAAATCCAGAAACAAAATCCATCGAAATGTTATCCCACTTCCACTCAGAAATGGATAACGGCTACAATAAACCAGACGGTTTCTGATGTTCAATCTTCGACTTCTGATAGATTAAACAAGAATACACAAACTTAGCAATATCCTTCTTCATACCTGACCACCAAAATAATTTCCTAAAATCTTGGTACATCTTAGTAGCACCAGGATGAATACTCATACCACTTCGATCACCTTCATCAAGAATTCTCTTTCTCAGATCACCAACATCAGGAATGCAAACTCTATCATGACACCTCATGATACCATTCTCATCAATCCGAAAATCACCACCTCGGCCTTGATTGATCAACACCAACTTATCTAGCAAAACCAAATCAAATTTCTGACCTTCTCTAATCTCATCCAAAATACCACTAGTACGCTTCAAAATACCAAGCTTTACACAAGAAGAAGAAACTTCACAAGCTAAACTCAAATCTCTGAATTGTTTAAGTAAATCCAATTCTCGCACCATCAACATCGACATGTACAAAAACTTCCTACTTAATCCATCAGCTATGACATTCGCTTTACCCAAATGATAATTCAAACCAAAATCATAATCCTTTAAGAATTCTAACCATCTTCTTTGCCTCATATTCAACTCTTTCTGATCAAACAGATACTTCAAACTCTTATGATCTCTATACACCTCAAATCTCGAACCAAATAAATAATTCCTCCAAATCTTCAACATAAACACAACTGTGGCTAACTCTAAATCATGCGTCAGATAATTCCTCTCATGAACTTTAAGTTGCCTCGAAGTATAAGCTACAACTTGCCTATTCTGCATTAGCACACCTCTCAAACCCATCAATGAAGCATCACAATACACCACAAATGGTTCTACCAGATTAGGCAAAATCAAAATAGGAGCGGTCGTTAACCTTCTCTTAAGCTCTTGAATATTAGCGTCACACTATAAACTCCAAACAAAAGCTTGACCTTTCCTCATCAACTGCGTCAACGATATCACCAACTTAGAAAAACCTTCAATAAAATTACGATAATAACCAGGCAAACCAAGAAAACTTATATTCTCAGAAATAGATTTCAGAGCTTCCCATCGAGACACAACCTCAACCTTAGAAGGATCCACAAAAATACCACCACTTGAGATCACATGCCCAAGAAAATGACTTCCTTCAACCAAAACTCACACTTAGAAATCTTAGCATACAACTTCTTTTTTTTCAACACCGACAACACAATCCTCAAATGTTCAGCATGATCTTCTTCACTTTTAGAATAAATTAGAATATCATCAATGAACACAATAACAAATTGATCCAGATACTCATGAAAAATCCTATTCATATATTCCATAAGTACATCTGGAGCATTAGTCACACCAAACGGCACTACAGAATACTCATAGTGACTATACCTTGTCCTAAAAGCAGTCTTCTGAATATCCTCAACTTTCACACGAATTTGATGATAACCATACCTCAAATCAATCTTACTGAAAACACAAGCACCAACCAATTGATCTATCAAATCATCAATCCTCGGAAGTGGATACTTGTTCTTAATAGTCACCTTGTTCAGTTGCCTATAATTAACACACAACCTCATAGAACCTTCCTTTTTCTTATCCAACAAAACAGGTGAACCCTATGGAGATACACTCAGAAAAATAAACCTCTTCTCAAGTAAATATTCAAGCTGACTATTCAACTCTTTTAACTCAGAAGTAGACATCTGATACGAAGCCATCGAAACAGGACTAGTTCCAGGAACTAAATCAACCGAAAACTCAACTTCACGCATTGATGGTAAATCACTTACATCTTCAGGAAATACCTAAGGAAAATCACAAACAACAGGCAATTCACCCATAGCTTGTTTCTCACTGAGATCCAACAATGCCAACAAAGCAAACAACACAGCACCATCCTTTAAAGATTCATTCACTTGCTTAGAAGACAAAAACAAATCATTCTCGACACCAGAATCAAGAAAGATAACCGACTTGTCAAAACAATTGATGAAAACATGATTGTATTCCAACCAGTTCATATCAAGAATCACATCCAATTGATCTAACGGAAGACAAACTAAATCCATCCGAAAATATCTACCAAAAATACTCAATGGACAATTCAGACATGCAATAGAAGTACAAAAAAAACCATAGCAGAAGTATCAATTATCATATTTCCATGCATATTAGACAATTCAAGATTTAACCTCTTGACACAATCCACAAAAATAAAATAATGTGTCGCACCAATATCAATGATAGCAATCAAAGGTGTACCATTAATAAAGCACGTACCTCGGATAAGCCTATCCTCAACCGGAGTCTCAGCACCAGACAATGCAAAAACTTTCCCTCTAGCTTGCTCTTTCTTCGGCTTCTCACACTTAGTACTAGTATGACCTTGTTCACCACAGTTGTAACAAGTCACATCCATACTAAATCTATAATTAGCAACTTTGTGACTTGACTTGCCACACCTAAAGCACTTTCCAACATCCTTTCCACAATCAGAAGCACGATGTCCTTCCACACCACACTTGTAACACTTAAGCGGAGTAGATGATCCTCCCCCACTTGGATTCTTGCCACGATTAGCTTTCTTCTTATCATCATATGGTTTCCCACAAAATTGAACTTTTCCTTTCCTATCTTTCACATTCTTGTAGTAATAAGCACTTTCCCTACCATCCTCATCATAAATCCTACTCTTGCTCACCAACTCAGCAAAATGAGTAATTTATTGATATCCAATAGCCTTCTTGATATCAAGTCTTAAATCATTCAAAAACTTCAGATACTTAGATCTTTCAGCATTCATAGTATTATAATGAGGACAATACTTAATCAGCTCTTCAAATCTTGCAGTATACTCAGCCAAGGTTCCATTACCTTGCTTCAACTTAAGAAACTCCACCTCTTTCTTTCCACGCACATCTTTTGGAAAATAGTTCTCCAAAAATGCATCACAGAAAAGAGACCAAGAAACTTCAACATCTTCCTCATCAAATCTATGAACAGTGTTGCTCTACCAATCTTCAACTTTCTTCTCCAAGATATGTGTACCAAACTACACCTTCTGCGCATCAGTACAATTCATAACTCTGAAGATCTTCTTAATTGCTTTCAGCCATGCTTAAGCCTTGTCAGGTTCATGCTCACCCTCAAAGATAGGAGGATTGTTCCTCTGAAACTGCCCCAAAGCACGAAACTCATCTTCCTCTTCTCGGTGTTCAGCATTCGCCTGCGCAATCTGCCCAAGAGATCCAGCCAACAATCTCAAAGCATCAATAATCGCATCATCATTCCTTCCTACAACCATCGTCCTAAGACATCCAACAACAAACAACAACCTTGATTGTGTCAAATACACAAATTAAATACAACATGAATGAAATCAATTAATAACCTGGCCAAATAAATATGACCAACCAGGCTATGATACCACTAATGTAACACCCCCTAATTCCTCACATAATATATTGCACAATCAGAGTAAAATAGAATGCATATCAAGAAGGCATTACATATTTTTGTTTCAAATTAAACAATATATACATATACTGGTCATAATCATAACACATATTGAATCTCATGCTTTAAAACAAAATCATGCATTTCACAGCGGATCATTTCTTATTCACAGATACTATCAATGATTACATCCCATACTATAACCATTGGATGAAAGGCGATGAATCCATAACATAATCAAGTCATCAGAATTCATACATCGACACCAAGGCCACATCAAAATAGTATCTCAACATACACATCCAAAATATTTGAGAATACATAACAAATATCCCATAGACGCAGAAATTCAGATAAATCTCGTGTTACATGACCAGAGCAATGACTCAACTACCTAGTATAGGATAAACTAGCTAAACTCCTCAACTAGTCTTGTGCGAAGCACCGCTATCCTTAAAACCTACATGTTACCCACATAGAGGCAACATCATAACAGAAGGGTGAGAATTCACATCATTATCTAAATATATATAATCGGAAGCAATATAGAAACAACATCTATTCAAGAATTATACACACTTCAAGTAATATTCCAAAATAATATAATTGTAAGGACATTCCAAGTATAACATGTTTACATGTATCACAAATAACATAATTATCATCAATTTAAACAATTCAGTTATTCATATAATCTACTATCACAATTCCAATACACATGACACATATTCATCAATGACTCATGAGACAACAATGCAATGTGACTCAATATGCATGTGGTACCATTGGGAACATTTCGTTCACCTCGCTTCCGATTCATTATCTTAGAACCAAAGCCACGCTTCTGATCCGGACAAGACCCAAGCTACGCTACTTATCCATACAAGGATCGAGCCAAATTATAACTTATCCATATGTTTTGATGTTGCTTCCTGGATGCTAATAATGTGATAAAAAATCTTGTTCAAACTTTGCGATTATGTTTTGAATGTGATTTGAGTAGTAACATGAGTTAATTTATAATTGACCTTGGTTTTGATGAGTGTTTAACGTTGTGAAGATCGGTTTAGCATATTCAATCCATAAACTTTAATCTCGTGTGAATCACCTTGTTTTGGATACACAATATTTTGTTGTGATTGGATTTCATACCTTTCATGGTTTATGTGGTGTTGTTCATTAATTTGAATTATGATGTGGTTGAAGTGTATTTTGAGACTTTAAGAGTTTTCATGAAATTTTGGTTGTAACTTGCCTTTTACCACTTACTTTGTTAATCCACAATTTGATCCATGATTCTTACTTTGCTATTTCATTTATACATGTATGGTAATTATGGTTGAGAGATATTTTGAGTATACATGTGATTAAAGCAAGTCTCCATTGGTTTATTACACTTTCATGGTGCATATCCTCATGTTTATCACTTGGTTAGACTTCTCTCTTGATGATTTGTTTATTCTATTACTTGTCTAGGATTGTTTGGTGTATCTAATACTTGTTTAGATTTTTACTTTGTGGTGAACGAGGAGTCACTCAGTCGTGCATTTTCATTTGAGATCTCAACATCGTTTTGTTTTCTTTTTGTTGATGACGAGGAGTCACTCAGTATTACACCTCAACTGACATCACGACATCATTCTTTTCGTTTTCTTTTTTGTTGATGATGACTCAGTATTGCATTCCATATGAGATCACAACATGTTCTTCTTATTTTCTTTGTTTATTGTTCACATGCTCCCATATGATTCTTGATTCAATCTTGGTTAAGATAAATTGAGTAGACTCTAGGTTTGTAAACCAATTATGATAACATTTAGGTAAGATTCCTTGTATCCTAACTTTAGGGCCATCTTGTATGGGCTTGTGTGCTTTAATTATCTATCTTGATTCAATAAGTGTATCCCCCATTTGGACTTGAGTTCTTATTTTATATGAGACCTTTGGATTATTTCTCGCTATCCTGGTTCTATCTGTTTGTAGGAGTTCTTATCTAAGACTTCGGGCTTATCTAATGCATTTTCTGCTTGTGATTTATTTTCACTTGATGCTTGGTATACTCTTGGTTTATTATTTTCTTGTGGCTTTAATCCAAAGAAATGGGACACATTATTTGACTTCTGTCAAGATGATTGCTCTTATTTGGTCAGACCTTCCTTACCTTAGCTTTTACTTTATACTTTAGGATAGTCTTCACATCTCCTCTCATTCTTTAATTTTCAAAACCTTCTCATATTTTTCAAAATCTTCTTCTTTTCAATAAACTTGACCACATTCATAGTAAAACTCGACTTTGTCAAGTGCCATTTTCAAACTTCTTTTCTTAATAAATGCTAAACCACATAAGTATATTCTAACCTTTTCAAAAAGACAAAAACATTTAACCTCTATCAAACCCCAATTTTTGACCTAAGATACCATCTCATATCATCCACATATGCATCATTGCATCATTGCATCATTGACTAATTTCAAAAACAAGATAGCTTTTGTGTTTGCTTCTTAAGCCAAATTAGGGTTTTGAATCAAAATCATTCACCAGTGCAAGATGTGATCAATTAGGGATTGAATCTCCATTCATCTCAATTGATCTATCTACATCAATCATCAACATTAGATCCTCAAATTTCCATCATTTCCTCAAAAGCAACATCGAATAGACCAAATTAGGGTTTGATCGAGGATGGTGCATCATTGAATTTTGGCTCAATGTATGACCTAATGTCTTAGAGCATGATCTAAATATCACCAACTCAATATCTTTACCTAATTTCTTGGTTCAAAACATCTCCAATGCCATGGTGGATTGATAGTGAAATTTTGAATGATTTGACAAAAAGTCAACTGTTCAGACCAGTCAAACTTTAACTTTTTTTGGTCAACTTTGAAATTCAAAATTTCCAATCATCAAAGAATTTCATATTATCCAACTTGGTCATCAAGAATAAAAAATGTGAAAAAAAGTCAACAAAGAGTCAAAACTTGATTTTTCTAAACACTTAGAAAAAATTTCAAGTGTTTTTACAACTTTTTTCACCATTTTCACCAAGATCCATTTTGATTCAAGAAAAACTTTCACCATGAAAGTTGTAGATCTTATTTAAAGCTTTCCAAAATTTCCAAGAACATGAAAAAATATTTTGTGGAGCTAGGGTTTTGAAATTAGACATTATAGGTCCAAAAATTTGCATTATAATTCATTTTGCAAAGTTTTTCAAGAAACTTGCCAAAATCCTATCTCTTTCTCTTCTAGAAGCCAAGTTGCATAAAAAATATCTTGAGATCATAATTGGAGAAGGATAAGAACACTTGAGATTTTTAACCATGGTTTAAATCTTTAACCATGTGCATTAAATGTAAGGATTCAATACTTTTCTCTTAAGGCCAAGTTCAAAAAATATCAATTCTTGCTTTCCTTGATCTCCAAACTTCTTGGCTTATAAATAGAGGTCATGTCTTCATTCAAAATCACACCAAAACAACTATAAACTTGTTTTCTCATTTCTTTCTTAAGTTGCAAGTTTCAAAGTTTTCAAAAATGTAAGAATTCCAACTTCCAATTCTTGCAAGTTCTAACCAATCCCTTGCTTCAAACCTCTTCTAAACATTATTTTCAAGTTGTTCATCACTTCCATTATCACAAAATCATCCAAAACTCATAATTGCTTCCTAACTTCCATTAGTGTGCATTTTGAGCCTTAACTAGCCAAACTCAAATCCACTTGTGCGTTTTCCATTCTAACCATTAAAACATTATCCATACACCATATAGAAGTGATCCAAACTATCAATCCACTTCTGTAAAGCCAGAATCACCATCTCCATATTCAATTTGGCCAAGCTGCATTTGGAGTCAGGCAGAGAGTTCCACGCCATTTCCAAACAAACTAAGCACATCAACACCTCCCCTAAGGTCCAAGGAAGCTATCCAAATAATCAAAACATCTCTATAACACCTCCTTCGAAGAAACGGATTCTCACTTGAAGAGGTAAGTGCTCAAACTTTGAACTCTATAATTCATGCATCACAAATGAATAATTAAATTGCCATCTTGTTTCTGCACTCATACTGAATGATAACCCTCAATCAATTGTCATTTATATTGCACCTTGTGATACGGTGAACTGACTTTGTAGGATTTTTGTATCCAAATGTGCGGATAGCAAGAGTCGCCACCGACTTTTATTTTTATCCAATTAAGGGAAGGTAAAAGTAACAGAAAAAGACCTTCGTTAGATTCTGAGTTCGGGAGAATGGTTATGAAAAGGGAAGGTATTAGCACCCCTTTCCATCCGCAGTTTATTCTACGGGCTCTTAGTTGCTTTAGATCACTTTTTAAAATTGCTTTCTGTGTGTTTGACAAAAAATGTTTTGAAAGAGGCATTTCGCTTTGACTTTGTAATGACTCATGTAGGAGTGTATACAAAGTGTTCGGAAATGTTTTTGTTTTGAAAAGAATTTGAACTTTGAAAAAGAGTGTGTGGTGTGAAAAGCATTTGGTAGAGCGAGCAACTAAAAGACTTATTTACCCACTCAGAATTGGTCGTTTTTTATACTTCTACGTTCCTTTAGAATAGCGCTAGCCGTACCATTAGTTAATAGGTAGCTCCATTCGTTGGATGTAAGCGGGACATTCGAAGGGACATCGGATGGTCATAGAAGGCAACTTGTAGGAAGTATCCTAGCATATTCGAAGGGACTATCATCATTTTTCGTAGGCGACAATCGAGGGTCAAGATCATGTATTCGGAGGCGACATCGTGGGTCTTATGATCTTTGTATCGAAGGGACTATGATGATTTGTTTGGAAGGCAACGGTGCTAGAATACCTCTACGTTCGAGGGACATGACCATTTTGAATTCGCAAAGGCAACGAGAGCGAATTGCCCTAAGGGGTGCGTGTGTGATAGATGTGTGTTGATTTCAGAATATGTTATCTTGAAAATTAATGGGCTATGTTCAATTTATCTTGCCATACATGCCTAATTACTAGCAATTGATAAGGTGCGGAAAGTAAAATGCGGAATGTAAAAGCGGAAATGTAAAGGTGCGGAAAGATAAACCTACGCTATTACAAGGCTTTGGGGCAGATACATAATTTAAAATGCGGAAAGTAAAGTCCTAAATTAAACTATTACATCCCATGAGCAATTACATTATTGGAAAAATAGAATGATAAAATGATAAAGAGAAAATCGTTTGAATCGGATCAACCTGTACAAGAAGAAGAAATCGGAAAATGCAATATGAATCGAACAAGAGAAAAAATGTTAGAAAAATGCAAGTTTTAATGTGGGAAAATTAATACATGCTGGAAATAAGATAAATAAGCTAAAGTAATTTTTTGGGATTTTTTTGGAAAAGATTTAATAATTAAAATGCAATTAAAAGTGAATTAAATGCAAAAATATAAATAAAAATAAATATGCATGCAAAAATGTGTTTTTTAATTTATTAAATTAAATAAAGATTTTTTAGAAAATAAATGCAAAAAGAAAATATTTTTTAGTAATTTTTTAATGCAGAAATAAAATGTGGAAATAAATTAAAATATAATGCAAAATATTGAAAATAAGAAAATAGGAAAATAATGCAAATTTGTGAAAAGAAAACGAAACCGGTGCCAGTGGGGATCGAACCCATGACCCTGGAGAGGATCTACCAACAGCGAATGCTTTTACCACTACGCCAGCTTGCATGTTGTGTTATGGATTGAAAACGTGGGATCATGGACATACACGCGTCGCCGTTTGGATGAGTCAATGCACGATCAGCATGGTGGGGTCCCCGTGGAAAGAGAAAGCCAATCGGATTGCCTGGAAATGCCACGCACGCTCTCGCCGGTCCAAGTGGAGTCAACGACGCCGGAGCCCTAGCTCCGGTCGTCTTCTCCGGCAACCTGAAATTGAAACAAGAAAAAATACGAACGATAAATGGGAAAGGAGGACCCTACCCCCCTAAATCGACCCCCCTGAGTCCATTGGTGGCCTTAGTTTCTCCTGGAAGTGCCTGTATAGGCCGGTTCGATCGAGACAGCTCGAAAAGCCCTAATAATGGCAATACAATTTCCAGACGTTCAAGCTCACATGTAACGGTTCTAATGTGACCTAATCATCATCCTGAATCCATACAAACACACAAGAACGGTTAATAATGCATGAAATATTAAAATCGAATTTGAGAAAGTTTGCAAACCGGTGAGAGTTGAATATCACGATCTGGATAGTTCTGGGCACGAGTAAAGGTTGCTTTTGATTGCTGGGAATCTCCTGAGCACGATGGAATGATCAAATTGGCCTGAAACTTGTTGGTTTTTGAAATTCGAATTTCTTGGATTCTTGAAAAAATTTGCAAGAGTTTTGGATAGCTTTAGGGTTAGGTCTCGTGTGGCTGCTTGTACACAATGCTGAGCATTTATAGAGGAAGTTTGGATGGCAAAAGAGTGGAAAAAAGATTGCTCCATCAATGTGCAAATATTTTCTTTGAAAATCAAATTAAATCTTGAAGAAAATATGATTTTCTCATCAATGCCATGGCTTGCACGAATTTGGTAAGTGTATTGGGCTTTCTTGGACATTAAGAAAAATATAAATCCAACTTAATTGAAAAAATAACCTAATTTTCATATTTTACATAATTTATTTTTGAATTAAATGTTGTAAGATTCAAATATAAATCACAAAAATAGAAAACTACCAATGCCAAGAATTTATGGGTCAAGAATATTGTCATGAACAAGTTTGGATCAAAAGATTATAGGCCCATTTGGAAAATTTTGCATTTTGACCAAAATGTCCTTTTGTGCAATTGTCCAAAATTGCCCAACTTCTGAATAGTGTATCTTGCTCAATTCTCCACATTTTTGAGTGTTCTTGGACTTTTTGGAAAGCTATAAGAGTCCTCTAAACAATGTATTTGGTCTCATCTCAATTGGAGTTACCATGCTCAATATATCTTCAAAACAAAAAGTTGACTTTTTGTTGACTTTGAAAATGACCTATAATGTTTTGAGCTATACCTCTCAAATGAAGCATTTTTTGGACATTCTTTTGAGACATGAAGTTGTAGAGAATTGAATTTCCTTCAAAATGAGCTTTGGTGGGAAAATTTTTGAGAAAGTATGAGAAAGTTATGATCAGTCAAAGTTCAGTTGACTTTTCACCTAGAAACCCTAATTTAGAAAGTTTGACTTTTGAGCAAATCTTGAGTTTTCTTGATGAATCATGATCAACCCTTGATCAAATGATGAATGTAACTTCAAAATGAGGATGTTGACCAAAATCGAAGTTTTTGTATGTTGACCACAATTGACTTTTGTCCATACACGATTTTCAATCATCGAGCAATTGCACGAGGAAATTTGACTTGTGAAGTTTGAAACTTGACATGGAGAATCTTTGAAGCATATGAGGAGGCATGAAGACCATTGGAGATGTTGAAGTCCATCTTGACTTGAGAAATACCAAACCCTAGTTTGGGTTGATTGTCTAGGAGAGTTTGTCGATCAACTCTTGAGGAATCCTTGAGTAGGGATGTATGAAATCTTTTGAGTAGATGGAGGGCAAATTTTGGGGTATGACCTGTTCAATCTTCTTGTCTTGGAAGGTTAGATTGACATGCTTGTCTTCGTGACTGAAGGTAGAAGATGATTGAGCGCCGAGCACTTGAAAATTTGCACTCGCGGTTGGTCGATGATGCGGCAGGCTTCTGAGATGCCGTTTGGAGAAGGGTGAATGAGTCGTACGCTAGACTCGAGATTATTGATAGGAGAACCGGGGATGGGCTTAAGATGCCATCTGAAAGGTCATCTTGGGAGTGAGCCGTCGCCGTGCTCGGGATTATTGATAGGAGGTCTTTGGAAAGTGAGCCGCGCTAGGCTCTGTGGCGTTCGGAAAGGAGAGGAGATGGGCTTAGGATGCCATCCGAAGGGAGTCGTACGTTAGACTTCGCGTTCACTTTGAATGAGATTATTGGTTTGTAATGATTTTAACCATATATGCAGATTCGAAAGTGAAGCAGTTGATAAGTAGTCGGAGATGGGCTTAAGATGCCATCCAAGGCAACTGAGTCGCACTAGACTCGAGTTGCCGTTGATAATAAGGATCGAATAAATCTTCGTGCTGATTACTCGAGGAGATTGTAGTTGGCAAGAATGTGGATAGCTTCCTGTGTGCATCGGTGTTGATCCATTGCACTGTTATCGGAGGATAACGAGGCGGTCTTTGGATAGTTTTCCGTCGATTCGGGGCTTAATCTGGACCGTCGTCGGAGGACAACCAAAGCGGTCTTCGATAGTTTTCCGTCGATTCGGGCTTAATCACGGACTGTTTGCGTCGACATTACTGTTTTGGAGAAAACAAGAGAAACTTTGATAGAATATTGTTAGTCTTATGCAAGGAATGATGCATGACAGTGTATATGAATGACATATGCATAAATTATGACTTTATGAGTAATGTATGAATGTTGATGTTGTGATATTTCAAAACATATCCATCTTGAAGAAGATCGATTACTTTGAAGATTTCGACTTGGGAACGAGTAGGTGGAAACCCCGCTTTTGAAGGAGAAGAAAGATATCCTGGATTCCTCCGATGCACTATCTGACCAAGTCTTGGGCCTAGATATTGTTGAGGAAGGTAGAGATTGAGAAACTCGTTGTGGGAGATCTCATAGACCCTGCTGAGGAGAATCTAGGAGGCGATCCGTTGGGGACCTTGCATGTAGATCCTGCTGAGGAGATTTAGGAGGCGCTCTACTGGGGATTCCGAGTGTAGATCTCGCTGGAGAGCATTTGATAGTTGCCGGGAAACCGGGCTGGAAGAGTCAGGATCCCGTTGTAATCTCTGGCTTGGGAATGAAGATGTAGTTTCCTCCGATGCACTATCTGACCAAGTCTTGTGTCTGGATACCGCTTGGGGAAAAGGGAAGGATCGAAATGTCCGGGGATGAATACCTTGGGGATGAGGTGTTCTGCTGAACGTATACTCCGGGGAAGGTGTGTTGTGAGTGACACCTTTGTGGGGATCATGCTCTGGGGACTATTTGGTGACTTTCGGTCGTCCCAATTCACGGAGCACTAGTAAGCACTTTTGTATGTTCACTTTTCGTATGTTTGCGATTAGATTTTTATTGTCAAGTGCGTATAATCATTCAAAGCAAGCGTGGGACTTATTCGACCGACAATTGAAAATTGTAAAGAGAAAGAACTTGCATTTATTTGAAATGTGGCGTATGGCCAAGTAGTTTTGTACACAAGAAAGGTAAAAGCTATGCGGAAACAATCTCGTTAAGTTCCAACTATGCTAGTACTCATATATTTCAACTATCTCATCTCCTTGCTGTCAGAAAGTGAGTGAATTGATCTTCGCCATTTGAATCTTGAATCTTGATAGTAGTGCAGGCGGTGATCCGAAGAGACATAGTCGTGCGCTTAAATCCTAACTTTTGCCTAGACCGCCTTTCGAGTTTTCGATCTCTGGGATACCCTTTTTGCCCAAGCCGCCTTTTCAGGTTTTCGACTTGCCGGGTGTACATGTTTTGTATATATCCTTAATTTTTGCCCGAACCTTTTTGGTTCGCCAGGATGCCCTTATTTTTGCCTAGGCCAGTCGACCTAGCGGGTCTCTTTATCGTAGTATTTTTGACTATGTCTGCGTTCACGGGTGTGGGAAGTCCTCGCCATCCATGGTGCTAAGTATCATAGCTCCGCCGGAAAATACTATCTTGACCACAAATGGTCCCTCGTAGGTGGGGGTCCATTTGCCCCTGGGATCACCTTGTGGAAGAATGATGCGCTTGACTACTAGATCACCGACTTGGTAGACTCGGTGCTTGACCTTCTTGTTAAATGCTCGATCATTCGTTTCGATAAATCTGTCCGTGGCGGATGGACGCGAGTCGTTTCTCATCAATCAAGTTGATCTGGTCAAGCCGTGTCTGAATCCAATCGTCTTCGCCTAACTCTGCCTCTTGGAGGACTCTGGTTGAGGGTATCTGAACCTCGATGGGTAAGACGGCTTCCATACCGTATACAAGAGAGAAGGGGGTTGCCCTGTTGATGTTCGTGTGGTCGATAACCATGAAGAGCAAATGGTAACATCTCATGCCAATCTTTGTAAGTCACTGTCATCTTCTGTATAATCTTCTTAATGTTCTTGTTGGCGGCTTCCACTGCGCCATTCATCTTAGGCCGGTAAGGAGATGAATTGTGATGCTTGATCTTGAACTGCGTGTAGAGTTCGGTGATCATTTTGTTGTTGAGATTAGAGCCGTTATCTGTGATAATCCTTTCGGGGGTGCCATACTGACAGATAAGATTATGCTTGATGAATCGAGCCACAACATTCTTGGTAACTGATGCGAACGAGGCTGCCTCTACCAACTTGGTAAAGTAATCAATTGCCACAAGGATGAAACGATGTCCATTGGAAGTTGTGGGCTTAATCTCTCCGATCATGTCAATGCCCCACATTGCAAAAGGCCAAGGAGAAGTTAGAACATTCAGAGGTACTGGAGGTACGTGTACTTTGTCGGCATAAATCGGCACTTGTGACAAGATCGAGCGTGGTGACAATCGACTTCCATGGTGGACCAATAGTAACTGTTCTCAAAATCTTCTTAGCCATGGTGTGTCCAGGAGTGGGTACCAAATGCGCCGTGTAACTCTTCCATGATACGCATTCTTTGTTTTACGGTCTACAGTGGATAAGCACAAGTCGTGGTTGCGCTTGTATAAGATGTCGTTCTTTGAGGAAGAATTTGGATGCAAATCTTCTCATGAACTTCTTATCATTAACGAGATGCCTCTACGGATATTCACGAGTCTCAAGATGCCTCTTCACGTCATAGTACCAAGGTTTCTCTTACGTATCAAGCTCACAACAATACTTTGGTTCGTCGAACTTCTCAATGATGATCCGGGAGCCTCGTTGTCCCATCTAACCTTGAACATAGGCGACATAGTAGCCAATGCGTCGCCAACCGATTCTCTTCTCGTGGAATGTGATTGAAAGTGATCTCTTGAAGTAGGGATCAAACTCGAACATGCTCTCGTCTGGAATGAGATTCGGATGCTTCGTACTCGCCTCTTATCGGTGATCACTAAAGTCGAGTCTCCATATACTTGTAAGAACTTGATTCTTAAGTCAATAGCGACTTTAAGACCCATGTTGCGCTTGCTCGGCCATGTTGTTGGTGCAATCAAACAAAGTCTGGCGGTGAAAGGCGTATGTCCGCTGCGAGGGATGTGATGATGGCGCCAATGCCATTTCAAGTGAGTTCGAGGCTCCATCAAAGACCATAGTCCATCGGGATCCTTGTTCGGGTCCTTCGTGGGCACGGTTCTTCACAATCTGTAACTAGTAAAACATCTTCATCTGGAAATTGAGCTGCATAGTGATAGTCATCTACGGCTTGATGAGCCAAATGATCGGCTACCACACTTCCTTTGATCGCTTTGAAGTGTCTGGATGTCATATTCGGTCAAGATCATTTGCCATCTTGCTATTCTTCCCGAGAGAGCTGGTTTCTCAAAGATGTATTTTATCGGATCCATCTTGAAATCAACAAGGTAGTGTGAGTCAACATATCTTGCCTTAGTCGTGACGCCAGCCAAAGCGTTGCAAGTTTTCTCAAGTGAGTATCTTGTTTCACATCGGTAAACGTTTTGCTAAGGTAGTATATTGCATGCTCTTTTCGACTGGACTCGTCATGTTGCCCCAACACACACCCATTGAATTCTCTAGCACTGTCAAGTGCATGATGAGAGGTCTTCCTTGGCGGTGGCATCGAGAGGAGGATTACTAGGTACTCCTTGATCTTATCAAAGAGATCCGCAATCGTCGTTCCATTCCACTACTTGATCTTTCTTTAGTAACTTGAAGATTGGCTCACAAGTAGCAGTTAGGTGTGCAATGAATCTGGCAATGTAGTTCAATCGACCCAAGAAACCTCTGACTTCCTTCTCTGTGTGGGGCGCTGGCATCTCTTGAATAGCTTTGACCTTGGCGGGGTCAACCTCAATACCTTTATTACTGACAACAAACCCTAAGAGTTTTCCGGATCTGACTCCAAAGGTGCACTTGTTGGGATTCAGTCTCAATCTGTACTTCTTCAACCTATCAAACAGTTTCTGCAAGTGATCGAGATGTTCTTCTTCAGTTTGTGACCGAGCTATCATGTCGTCAACATAGACCTCTATCTCGTGATGAATCAAGTCATGAAACAATGTCACCATAGCGCGCTAATAAGTGGCGCCTGCGTTCTTCAGTCCGAACGGCATAACCTTGTAGCAGAAAGTGCCCCATTGTAACGTAGTCTTCTCCATGTCTTGAGGCCATTTTGATCGATTGTAACGGAGAAACCATCCATGAAGGAGAAAACCTTATCTTGAGCGGTGTTGTCAACCAGAACATCAATATGAGGAAGTGGGAAATCGTCTTTCGGACTCGCTTTGTTTAGATCTCTGTAATCCACACACATTCATACTTTGCCATCCTTCTTGGGTACGGGTACCACATTTGCAACCTTGTGGATAAGAAGTATGACTAAGAAACCGCATTGAGCGCTTTAACCCGGCTTTGATTTTCTCGACATCTCGGGCGCATGCGACGACCTTCTTTCAGGGAAAACCTTCTTTTGGCAATCGATGCACCACAATATCAATGTCTAAACCCGGCATGTCCTCGTATGACCAAGCAAAACCTCAATATAGTCTCGTAGCATCCGAATCAACCTTTCTTTAACACTTCTCAAAACCGCTCAATCTTGATCTCTTTTCATCTTCATTAGTACCCAAATTCACAACCTCATTGTCTCTTCGTTGGCTATATAACTCGCTCTTCTTCTTGTAGCAGTCAGCAAGTTCTCCGGCACTTCACAATCTTCCTCACTTTCGTCTTGACTTGGTAGATCGGATTATCGAAGTCATATTTAGCACTAGCATAATTATTAACGAGATTCGGAGTGATTCGCGTGTATCACGTGGGTGTGTGTAAGAAACACATAGCTTTTGAAGGGTGATAAAGTAAAAGAAAGAAAACAAACAATTGAATGCAAAAGTCCAACGAATTTATTGGATGAAAATACATAACGAGGATAATAACCCTCATAACGAGCCATGATGCCCGAGCAAGGCACTAGGCTTTCAAAGTTTATTGTTCAAACATAAAGAAATACGAAAAGCAAAACAAAAACAAGAGCAATTACTCCTGACTAAAGGAGATTGGTATGACGTCTTCGATCTTCCAATTGTTGAGCCCTCTATCTGGAGTTGGGAAGATACACTTGCTGACGTCGAAGCCGTTGTCGTCGTCTTCTATAGCATGAATTCCACTCTGGCTGATGCGGAAAGGAAGTCGGCCGCGCGTTCGCGTATCATCTTCTGACCCTTGATGGTGAAGCCTAAACCAGTCTTGTCAGATTTGAAAGGAAGATCAGGGAGCTGACCCCAAACAGTACTACCTCCTTGTTCAACAGTAGCTTGAGCATCTTTCAATGAGGCCATCCTAGGCGGAACTTTAGTGTCTTCAGGAGTGACGGGAGAGTCAACAGGCACGACTCTGGGTATTGTTTCAAAAGCTTGACAGGGCGTTTCAAAGAATTCACCCTCCATCTCGAGGTAGCGGAATGATGTAGATGGTGACCATATATTCTTCTTCACCACATCTAACAACCTTCCCTTTCACCGGTATTTCACGATGTAAGGTAGAGTAACGTCGCCCCATGTATCCAAGGGTCCAAGTAGGCAAGAATAAGTCGGACGGATGTCCATAAAAGTGGAATCAAAAGTCCGGGAACCGACTTTAACAGCAGAGTGAGCTCTCCAAGCATCGCTTAGAACCATCAAAAGCTCTCACAATAATGTCACTGGGTCTCGAACCAACCCTTCGACATCAAGTCGATCAAAAGCGATCTTGGAAGGATATTCAGCGAACCGGTATCCACCAAGACATGAGAGTGTAGTGCCTTGCATTCAATGAGATGTGCAAGGCTTTGTTGTGTTTCTTTCGGTCAAATCAAGATCGAGAAGCCTAGGTCGTTGTTGGCAGCCGGGCTAGCAATACAAACTTCGAATTGATCGGTGGTAGTGTCTTGCGGCACATGAGCATTCTTCAGAAACTTTACCAAGGCGTTAGCATGAGCCTCGGAGCACAAGAGCAGAGCAAGCATGGAGATCTTGGACGGAGTCTGTCCCAACTGTTCCACAACATTGTGGTCACTCTTCTTGATAATTTTCAAAATTTCCTCCATTTCTCGTTTGGAGGTGTCTTCAGCAACTTCCTTTGGCACTTCTGGTTGAGCAGGATGAGTCACTGGTTCTTTCCCTCTAGCTGGGGATATTGATTGAGCAGTGGAATGCGAGCTGGAGTCGTGTCTTTGGAGGAGAGATCTCGGAGAGAATACCCTTCCGTTCGTCACCTTGCTTGATCCGGTGATGTTGTCAATGTCAGGAATGGTAGCTTCAACTGTAAGATCTTCAATGGTCAGAGGGTTCTGCTTGACGTCATGATAGTAAACATCAGCTCCATAGTTCCAAGGGATAGCTTTGTCAGAGGAATATGGAACTGGTCTTGGAGAAGTGATAATGAGAGGTGCCACCTAGGTATAGGATCGCAGGAAATCCTTATTGTGTTAACATCGGCATAGTCTTCGGGAAATCGTCACCCCATCCGGTCGCCTTAACATCTTCAATAGGAATCTTGTAACTATCGACGGTGTACTTCACCATGTAATCATACTTTCCACTTGGCTGCCCCAAGGTATCCCACAGAGGTACTTCGTTCGCATTGTCGATCCTCAACTTAGACATTTCTTCACACGCTTACGCAGGTGGTTTCGAAATAGTATCTCACGGTTATCCATCATGCACGAACACGTCTTCTCAACCAAGCACAACCATCAGTGCGGATGGGCACCAACGACAATTCGGGCATCCGGATTGACACCTTGCAACAAATTCTTCTTAATCATCGGAGGAATGGTCAAGTCATCTATGTTGAAAACATAAGTATCGCCACCAACATTGGAACTCTTGTCATGGTTAGGCATAGGAGCGTTGATCACATTCGGTCTCAACGGAGGATCAAACTCAATCTTAGCTTCAATCATACCTTGAATCTTGTTCTTGAGCCCAACAATTGTCGATTACTATGTCACAGGCTATTGGAATGATAAGCACACTTAACATTAGGATTGTACTTGGAGAGGAAGTGTTGACATTCGAGGAGGATCCCTCGAGGTTATCACTCTGCGTTCAACATGTGTTGCAAGGCTTGCGACAATGGCATGTTGATCTTAAACTTCGTGGCGCGTTGTCTCGCCGAGGTTGTCTTGATGTAGGATTGGATCACAACCGCCACAGATTGAGCGGTCGGTCTTGGCTCGGCTTTTCGACCATACATTAGCTTCTTTCTTACCACCAAAGGATCTCTTTGCATTTGAAGATGTCTGTACATGAATCTTCCACTCTTGATACCGACTTCAATACGTCAATATCATTCGGTGAATCCAGATGAAGAATTTCCAATCGATGATTGAAGAATGGGCTGTCGGTGTTCCCATAAACATATCAACCAACTCCCTATTGGACAAGGGTGGTTGAACTACTGCTAAATCTCTCCATTTCGAGCATACTCTTTGAACTTCTCGTCGACCCATAGACATGCTTTGTAGTTGCATGCGAGTGGGTGTCAATTCAGCATTGTACTCATACTGTCTGTAGAAAGCATCAGCTAGGTCACTCCAAGTACGGATATGGTCATTCTCTAGCGATAGTACCATTCCAACGGGTTCGGACAAACTCTCTTGAAAATAGTGCATCCACACTTTCGTCATCGGTGTGGGATTGATCTTCCGAACATAGGACTTCAAATGCAGCTTAGGGCAAGACATCCCATCATACTTGGCAAAAGTAGGAACTTTGAACTTGGGAGGAATCACAACACCAGGAACAAGACTCAGATCATCAAAATTCAACCCGGACATCTTCGGTTTTCCACAGATTCAAACGATCTTCAAGTTGCTTGTACTTGTCATCTTCCTCAGTCTTGGCCATTATCATAGTCTTTTCGGCTCTTGGCTGGCCGTCCTCACCCTTGTTACTTTGCTCGTCTTCCTTCTTGAAACTTCCTTCGAGAGCTCAATACGGTGACCACCTTATGACCACCTTTGTAGCGTCTGTTGAGGAGACCAACAACCTTCTTTTCTTGTTGATGAGCTTCTTCGATCTTGGCCTTGGACCAAGTGGTGAACATCTGTTGAACCGAGCATTCGAGCTTGGAGATCTTTGATCTGCTCAAGAGCCATTTCTGCTAAAATAAATAGCGAGCAAATGAGAAAACCAATCTCCAATGTACCTGTGATGCAATGTTATGCTATGCTATGCGATGTTTATGCGAATGCAATGCAATGTTTTCAAGGACCTAAGAGATTTAAATTTGTTAAACAAGCAATGAACAAACATTTATTAGTACTTCTTTTTATTATTCCTCTTTTTTCTTTTTAAGTACAAAAGATAGTTCAAAACAATAAAAGAAAACAAAAACATCCTAAAGCTCTAAGTCTCCCATGGGCGCTTCCTCTTGGTGCCGATGTAAGCGTTGATGTTTCGCTCCTCATGAAGTAGCTTTGTCAACTCTAACACTTTCTTCTCGCTTGCGTAACACTGAGCTTCAAAGGTATCCCTCTCTTCTTTAAGCTGAATCCAGGATCTCTTCAAGTCTTCAAAATCAGTAGGCATGTCGGGATGGAGAACGATAGGTACGTCACCTATAGCAACAGTTCCATAATTACTTGGTAAAGCAGTGAATGGCATCATGAGGTTTTGAGCTCGAGCTCGCACCCATTTGAGGTAAGGTTCCCAAGGAATGGAGTTCGGTGCCCCAAAGTCTTGGTATCAGGCTTCTTTACCATGCCCCAAGCGTGTATGAACCTTCGTCGGTAATTCTGGAGATCATGATTGTAATCGAACACAATATCTTGGAGAAGCATATCATGTGGACCATCTCTTCGAGCAAAACCAAACTGACGTAGAGCTAAAGAGGGGTTGTAAGTGATACCTCCCCTTATACCAAGTAGCGGTACATTAGGGAATTCTCCATAACGCTCAATGAAGGTGAAGTCCTTTTGAGAGAAAAGGCTCCAACGGATATCTGAATGAGAGAGTGACATCAATCTTTGAGACCATCTCAACCTTTGTTCATTCTTCAAAACTGATGGAGGAAGGTGCGAAATAAACCACCTTGAAAGTAACGGTATACAACACATGAGAGTTCCTTGTCGCTTAGTAGTACGGGTGTGGAGAGAATGCAGAATATCTCCAAGTAAAGTAGGCACTGGATTACGGGTAAGAAACAACTTGATGGCATTGACATCTATGAATTGATCCGAGTTAGGGAATAGAACCAAACCATAAATTAGCAAGGCCACAATGTTCTCAAATGCATGGAAACTCATAACTTTGAGGAATTCTCGGGCTTTCTTGATTAAGAACTTGGAAAGTAAACCCTTAACTCCACTTCTAGTTTCCCAATTGGCTTCAATATCTGAACGCTTAAGATGTAAGGCGGATGCAATGTCTTCGTACTTAGGAACCTTTTCTAGACCGGTGAATGGCATTTGATCAAGAATAGGTATCCCAAGTAGCTTAGAGAACTCTTCCAAGGTAGGAACCAACGATAATCGGAAATGTAAAGCAATGGTGTTTGGGTCAAAGAACTGAATAGGACATGCATCATATCTTCTTCAAAACCGAGATAACCAAATCAAGTAGATAACCATGTCTTTTGATGAATGAGCATGGTCGGAATTTCGAAACCAATTCTTTGAGTTGAGAAGGATACCCATGAAGTTGATTCGGATAGTCTTTCTAGAAGCCATAATCCCTACAAAACAGCAAAGATAAATCCCTAGGTCCTTGAAATAGTTAGAAATTATATGCAATGCAAATGATGTCATGATGTCATGTTTGGCACACACAAGCAATTCACACAATGAGCCTAGGTTTAAGGCTTGCATGAGGTATAGGTGATTACCCCACCAAAAGTTTGAGTTGGTTCATCCTGTCCTATAATAGTAACCGGGTTCTAGGAATCTCACATCATAGATCTTTCTCGTAGGCGCTTATTTCAATACGACGGCCAAGTGGTCGATCGAAAATGTCCCAAAAGTCTAATCTCAATGAGCGTAGCATCGAGTATCAACCAACCTCGGTCTACACCAAAGCCGGCCATCTCACTACCTTCTAATGGCCAAGATGGGTCAATTAAGGTTCTAAAAGTTTAGTTAGCGCTTGATGACACCACGCAGAAGCCAAATACTATCTTCAACTTGGGAATGAAGAGTATCGGGACAACCAAAGTGTCACGCTAACGTAGCCATCATGTTGCCCGCGTAGTTATACGTCTAACGGTCGCAATGATCTAATGCTACTAACCTAAAAGGAAACCCGGATCCGGGTGTAGGATCCCCCAACAATATAATACCCAAGCAACCCTTAAAGATAAAGCATACAAGTCAAACAAAAAGCATTAAAGGTTATCTAGGTATCCCTAAGGCAATTCTCTCTTTTAAGGAAAGTCCCCAGCAGAGTCGCCAGTTCTGTGATACTGTGAACTGACTTTGTAGGATTTTTGTATCCAAATGTGCGGATAGCAAGAGTCGCCACCGACTTTTATTTTTTATCCAATTAAGGGAAGGTAAAAGTAACAGAAAAAGACCTTCGTTAGATTCTGAGTTCGGGAGAATGGTTATGAAAAGGGAAGGTATTAGCACCCCTTTCCATCCGCAGTTTATTCTACGGGCTCTTAGTTGCTTTAGATCACTTTTTAAAATTGCTTTCTGTGTGTTTGACAAAAAATGTTTTGAAAGAGGCATTTCGCTTTGACTTTGTAATGACTCATGTAGGAGTGTATACAAAGTGTTCGGAAATGTTTTTGTTTTGAAAAGAATTTGAACTTTGAAAAAGAGTGTGTGGTGTGAAAAGCATTTGGTAGAGCGAGCAACTAAAAGACTTATTTACCCACTCAGAATTGGTCGTTTTTTATACTTCTACGTTCCTTTAGAATAGCGCTAGCCGTACCATTAGTTAATAGGTAGCTCCATTCGTTGGATGTAAGCGGGACATTCGAAGGGACATCGGATGGTCATAGAAGGCAACTTGTAGGAAGTATCCTAGCATATTCGAAGGGACTATCATCATTTTTCGTAGGCGACAATCGAGGGTCAAGATCATGTATTCGGAGGCGACATCGTGGGTCTTATGATCTTTGTATCGAAGGGACTATGATGATTTGTTTGGAAGGCAACGGTGCTAGAATACCTCTACGTTCGAGGGACATGACCATTTTGAATTCGCAAAGGCAACGAGAGCGAATTGCCCTAAGGGGTGCGTGTGTGATAGAAGTGTGTTGATTTCAGAATATGTTATCTTGAAAATTAATGGGCTATGTTCAATTTATCTTGCCATACATGCCTAATTACTAGCAATTGATAAGGTGCGGAAAGTAAAATGCGGAATGTAAAAGCGGAAATGTAAAGGTGCGGAAAGATAAACCTACGCTATTACAAGGCTTTGGGGCAGATACATAATTTAAAATGCGGAAAGTAAAGTCCTAAATTAAACTATTACATCCCATGAGCAATTACATTATTGGAAAAATAGAATGATAAAATGATAAAGAGAAAATCGTTTGAATCGGATCAACCTGTACAAGAAGAAGAAATCGGAAAATGCAATATGAATCGAACAAGAGAAAAAATGTTAGAAAAATGCAAGTTTTAATGTGGGAAAATTAATACATGCTGGAAATAAGATAAATAAGCTAAAGTAATTTTTTGGGATTTTTTTGGAAAAGATTTAATAATTAAAATGCAATTAAAAGTGAATTAAATGCAAAAATATAAATAAAAATAAATATGCATGCAAAAATGTGTTTTTTAATTTATTAAATTAAATAAAGATTTTTTAGAAAATAAATGCAAAAAGAAAATATTTTTTAGTAATTTTTTAATGCAGAAATAAAATGTGGAAATAAATTAAAATATAATGCAAAATATTGAAAATAAGAAAATAGGAAAATAATGCAAATTTGTGAAAAGAAAACGAAACCGGTGCCAGTGGGGATCGAACCCATGACCCTGGAGAGGATCTACCAACAGCGAATGCTTTTACCACTACGCCAGCTTGCATGTTGTGTTATGGATTGAAAACGTGGGATCATGGACATACACGCGTCGCCGTTTGGATGAGTCAATGCACGATCAGCATGGTGGGGTCCCCGTGGAAAGAGAAAGCCAATCGGATTGCCTGGAAATGCCACGCACGCTCTCGCCGGTCCAAGTGGAGTCAACGACGCCGGAGCCCTAGCTCCGGTCGTCTTCTCCGGCAACCTGAAATTGAAACAAGAAAAAATACGAACGATAAATGGGAAAGGAGGACCCTACCTCCCTAAATCAACCCCCCTGAGTCCATTGGTGGCCTTAGTTTCTCCTGGAAGTGCCTGTATAGGCCGGTTCGATCGAGACAGCTCGAAAAGCCCTAACAATGGCAATACAATTTCCAGACGTTCAAGCTCACATGTAACGGTTCTAATGTGACCTAATCATCATCCTGAATCCATACAAACACACAAGAACGGCTAATAATGCATGAAATATTAAAATCGAACTTGAGAAAGTTTGCAAACCGGTGAGAGTTGAATATCACGATCTGGACAGTTCTGGGCACGAGTAAAGGTTGCTTTTGATTGCTGGGAATCTCCTGAGCACGATGGAATGATCAAATTGGCCTGAAACTTGTTGGTTTTTGAAATTCGAATTTCTTGGATTCTTGAAAAAATTTGCAAGAGTTTTGGATAGCTTTAGGGTTAGGTCTCGTGTGGCTGCTTGTACACAATGCTGAGCATTTATAGAGGAAGTTTGGATGGCAAAAGAGTGGAAAAAAGATTGCTCCATCAATGTGCAAATATTTTCTTTGAAAATAAAATCAAATCTTGAAGAAAATATGATTTTCTCATCAATGCCATGGCTTGCACGAATTTGGTAAGTGTATTGGGCTTTCTTGGACATTAAGAAAAATATAAATCCAACTTAATTGAAAAAATAACCTAATTTTCATATTTTACATAATTTATTTTTGAATTAAATGTTGTAAAATTCAAATATAAATCACAAAAATAGAAAACTACCAATGCCAAGCATTTATGGGTCAAGAATATTTTCATGAACAAGTTTGGATCAAAAGATTATAGGCCCATTTGGAAAATTTTGCATTTTGACCAAAATGTCCTTTTGTGCAATTGTCCAAAATTGCCCAACTTCTGAATAGTGTATCTTGCTCAATTCTCCACATTTTGAGTGTTTTTGGACTTTTTGGAAAGCTCTAAGAGTCCTATAAACAATGTCTTTGGTCTCATCTCAATTGGAGTTACCATGCTCAATATATCTTCAAAACAAAAAGTTGACTTTTTGTTGACTTTGAAAATGACCTGTAATGTTTTGAGCTATACCTCTCAAATGAAGCATTTTTTGGACATTCTTGTGAGACATGAAGTTGTAGAGAATTGAATTTCCTTCAAAATGGGCTTTGGTGGGAAAATTTCTGAGAAAGTATGAGAAAGTTATGATCACCAAAGTTCAGTTGACTTTTCACCTAGAAACCCTAATTTAGAAAGTTTGACTTTTGAGCAAATCTTGAGTTTTCTTGATGAATCATGATCAACCCTTGATCAAATGATGAATGTAACTTCAAAATGAGGATGTTGACCAAAATTCAGAAGTTTTGACTGTATGTTGACCACAGTTGACTTTTTGTCCAATACACCCGATTTTCAATCATCTGAGCAATTGCCTGAGGAAATTTGACTTGTGAAGTTTGAAACTTGACATGGAGAATCTTTGAAGCATATGAGGAGGCATGAAGACCATTGGAGATGTTGTAAGTCCATCTTGACTTGAGAAATACCAAACCCTAGTTTGGGTTGATTGTCTAGGAGAGAGTTTGTCTGATCAACTCTTGAGGAATCCTTGAGTAGGGATGTATGAAATCTTTTTAGTAGATGGAGGGCAAATTTTGGGGTATGACACACCTACACGATTTCATGAAGATAAAATCAAAATTAGGGTTCATCTGTGTGCACGTGATTTTGATGTTCTTACACTTAAAATTACTACAATTAAAGGCTACCATTGTGTTCACGAGAGAAAAACTATTTTTCACTCTTTTCATATTTTTCAAACTATTTTAAAAACATTTTCCAAACTTTTTTTAACATATAATCAACTGAAAGCGTTTATTTAACAAGCCACACGTGTGGCTCAATGGTTATTCTTTTCACTTTAATAAGCCAAACTTTGATTTTGATATATTTTTATTAGGTTAAAAGTAAGACTTTTTAAGTGTTTTTAAATGTTTTTAAAATGTTTCTTCTTGATTTTCTTTAACCTAATCTTTTTCAAAACACTCATGTGAATAAACTTTCACTCTTCAAGTCTTTTCAAAATATTTAAAAAATGTTTTATTAACTTACACACCTCCTACACCATGATCGATTCGATTTATTCCTTGAAAATACAAATCGAACTAGGTTTCTTTCTCGTAAATCTTTCGAACTCAAAATCAAATTGATCATGGGCCTCCCTTAAGGTGTAAGTTCTAACCCTTTGTACATATTTAATTATAACTAGCTTCGTTCGCTTGTTTTATCTACTTGTTTGTACATTTTTTCACCAATTCCACTAGTATTAAGAGGAGCATTATTCTCGGTGAAACTGCTCTTATTCCAATGGGCCTCCCTTAAGATGTAAGCCCCACTCCCTTGTATATATCCAAGTATCACTAGCTTTATTTTCTTGTTTTATACACTTGTTTATATATTTCCTTCATAATCTCTTACGAATGCGCTCACACACACACACACACACTTTGTCATATATATATACTTGTTCATATACTTATTTATATTTATGTCATTACAACCAGTATAACAACTAGGTTCCCCACAGCCTCCTCTTGGACTTTGTACAAAAGAACTCCCCTATTGATTTGGACTCCTCTTGAGCCTCATACAAGAAAGATATCTGGAAACCTCAAACATCCTCCTATTGGTCTTCGTACAAAGAATCTCCTTAGCTAGGATAGAACCCAAAGAGTATGGTTTCCCGATGAAATAACTCTTAAAACCAAGCCAGCTATACTCTATAGCCTCATCTTGGGCTTCATACAAGGACCCTCGATGTCCCTCGGAAAGCCTCCTCTTGGGATCACAATACAAGGACCCTCGATGTCCCTCGGATAGCCTCCTCCCTGGGATTACAATAGAAGGACCCACAAGCTTCTTAAAAGCATCCCTCTAAACAAAATAAAACACTTCTTCTCAGAGATGAGACATGAATTATCTCTATGGAAGAAGTATCTCAGCTATAACATCACATTCAAATAAAACATTTTTCTTAAAACAAAACATCTTTCTTAATTGTAAGTGGCATACTTGTACACTCAAGTTAAACGCCCAATGCTTACAATGAAAGATTTAACATTTTTCAAACATAAACATCTTCTCATTTTAAGAACTATAATAAGCAGTATACTTGTACACTCAAGTTAAACACCCATTTCTTATAATGAAAGATTCAAACATTCAATTTTCAAAAATGTATGTGATGAAATAGATTAGATAAATTTTTCATTAAGATGTCACTTGTCGTTGTCTCTTAAAAAACATTGCTTCCACTAGCACATAAGTGGGAGCTACGATTGCTCTGACTTTCTCAACCTCCTTTTGAGAATACGTAGGCACAAGGTCTCACCCTTGGAGAGCATACTTCTTTCTCTCTCAAACCACCCAAACCTTGGTTACCCTTAGACCCCGAGCTACAATTTCTTTAATTCACTCTAAGAGATATGTACGCAGAAGATTGCAATGATCTTTGCGAGCATAATCATAATAAACAAACTTAGGTTCCTACCCAACTTACCTTCTTAATCCCAAAGGAGAAACTTTTCCAATAACATAGAAAATAAAACACAAACACACAAAAGATCCTATAGAGTATTATAGATACATAGGGTGTTAATATCTTTCCTTTGTATAACCTAACCCCGAACCCAAAGAATCTCTGCTCCACCATGCTTTGGGTTTAGTTTCATACTAATTTCATTGCATATATTTTTTAAGGTACTTCAGCTTTTCCCATTTCCTTCTTAATTTGGATACAATAAAGCATGGTGCTGGTGGCATCTTTTAAAAATAAATTTTGTTTTTGAGCCGGAGACCCGAATTTCGACTTGGTTTAGTCGTTCTTCAATTTTTACCGCGCACAGAAAAATGGGGACTTTGCTGGGGAGTAACAAACTTTTTTTTGTTTCCAAAAGAGGGTTAAGTCTTAATTGTGTGTTTTGTTTGTTTTATTTTTTGTGTTTTATTCTGTTACTCGCGATTTCATGTGATGGAAAAAATCCTAATCCGGATTAAGAAATACTTAAGAATTATGTAGGGATATAGTCCTGTTAACTTACAAGGAGTCTCATTCCTTAATAAGTTAACTTGAGATCCCTCACTCAGTGGAGGTTTCCTTGGGGGTAATTTTATTTAGCAAGTTTGTTGCGAAGACATTTTTGCTTTCAAGCGAACCAGCGAAGCTGAGTTGGCTGTAGAATCCTTAACCCATCCTGGTCTTTTAGGACGTAGTGCAAAAACTATTCAGGTATAGACTTGGATTAGTTGTCATGCGAGACTACAATCAGGCGAGTTTTTCTTGAAAAATATTATTGGACCACGAGTTAAGTTGTGTAATTCGATAATATTCGAAAGACAAGCATAGACCCTGTATTATCAGTAGAACATGTTTTACAGGTGATTAAACCAATAGTACTTACCCGCGTTTGGTTCTTACCCTTGACCTCATGCTCGTGACTTCGAACCTTTGAACCTATTTTGTGTGTAACCATGTTTGTATCTTTGTGGCATTCATGCATTCATAAATTTTCTCATTTCTCTTTTTTCTTTCCATAAAATTTCCAAGGAATTAAGAGAATTTCTCTTCACAAACATTCTTGGTCAGAGTAATGGATTTGAGAAGAATAAAAACCAAGAGATACGGTTTTAGATTTCCTGATGTGAAAAGTTAAAAGAGTTAACATTCTTAGTCGAAGATCCCTCGGATTTCAGAAAATGCTATGGAACTCTTTTTAACTATTTTGAACACTAATGTTGATGAAGGACTTCTCAAAACCTGGGTTCAGTTTTACGATCCTGTTTATCGTTGTTTCACTTTCCCTGATTACCAGTTGATGCCTACTTAGGAAGAGTACGCAAATATTTTAGATATCCTAGTGTCTGACAAAGAGCCTTTCAATGTTTTGGAAGCCATTCCAAAGCCACAAGACATTGCAGCGATTACTCACTTAAGGAAATCTGAGATAGACAAAATAATCATTCAAAAATACACATTTGTTTAACAACAGTGACTAAAACTACGTGCATAATAATTTTGCAATGACTATTATTCGAAGGAAAATTTTAGAGGGACCAAAATTGCAGGGTCGCATATTTATAAGGACTAAAAACATATTTAACCCTATTAATAAACTACGACAAAAATTAAATTAATTTATTTCACATTACATTTTCATTTACTTACCTCTCCGTACCACAAGTGTCGAGCGCAATGCTGTTGGAATCTAACTAATAGGGATAAGTCTGATGGTCCTCCAGGATATCCCCTAGGCTCCTCTGGAGGATTTGAACCAGATCCAGATGCACCGTCGTTTCTACGAGAAAGACGCCCGTCATGGCCTAATCTTCGCGGCATTCTGCAAAATAACCGAGCAAAAAACTAAAATAATAATAATAATAATAATAATAAATTAAAAATTAAAAAAGGACAAACCGGAACACTTTTAAAAAGTGTTTCGGTTTATGTTTTTTCAGTCTTTTCAGAACACTCTACAAAAGTGTGTCGGTATGTATTTAGTAAAATCGGAACAGATTTCAAAACTGTTCCCGTGCATTTTTTTCAAAATCGAACCACTTTTAACAACTGTTCCGGAAAAAAAAAAACATAATTTCAACCAAACCGAAACACTTTTGAAAAGTGTTTCGGTGCAAAAAAATAAATAAATCGAATCTTAACTGTTTCGGTGTGTATTTTCTGAACCGAAAGCCTTTAGAAAACTGTTTCGATTTGCTAGCGTGTGGAGAGCTTTTCGGAACACTTTGAAATGGAATATGAGAAATTAATTTTTTATTGAAAACTTATATTATTTATATAAGGGCATTTTTGTCTAAAAAATACTATTGTAGGGATCCAAAATTAATAATAAGGGTACAAAATAAAGTTATAAAGTTTTCCCAGTAGAGATCACGGTGATCCAATAGACCAACATGATTACAAGTCAACATTTACATTCACGGATTCACCCAAATTAAAATGAGAAACATCACATTGCCGAAGTTGCCAATGAAAGATGAGTAACTTCTATTTCACAGTTAGCTCGTCAGTACTGTATAGTTTGAATTTCAGTTAACAATATATTCGTAGAATGAATTTTATTATTATTCCAAGGCAAATTTGGCAAAGTAATAATATTAATAGTTGAGTGAATGTTCAACAAGAGGTTATGTATGTGTGATGCCTTTTATTTCATATAATTATGACGCCAGTGCTATATTATGCTGAATACTATAGTAATAGAACCGTTTAAAAACTTCTTTATTCAACTTCAATTCATGCATAGTTCATGTTACAGTTTTCACTGTAGCAGATTTTATAATTCCAACTCCAAAGATTTTATAAGAACACCTTCACAATGGGGACCAAAGTTGCCACTCACTAAAAGAGTTTTAGGTGCCAGAAAAATTATATCCTAATGTAATCAAAACGTTACTGGAGGCAATAAACCTTCCAGATGCAAATTATATTTGAGGGGTTGCCTATAGTGCAAGTGTTTGATTAAATCTATTTTTTATGGGCATCACGGCTATTTGCTTCATCAAAATCAACTACAGGAAAGTAGAGTTTCGTTGTCAAAGAAATAAACAATTCTTAATGGCCAATTTGCGGCAGGCCGATAGATTCCAATGATAAATTTAGAACTATTGGATGGCAATGTCTTTCATCTCACATCAGAAAATCTAAATCACTAGATGATTTGTTAATTCTAACTTCTTAGCCAAGCCTCCATTAATCTCTACTCTAACTTAACTACAAAATATATAGAATTAATAATTATTGGGGTACCTCCTAACAAGCGTTTATTTTAACTTGATATTGTGCTTAACTAGTAACTTCCTCACATTATCCGGTATCTTTTTTCAACGAGTAATCCGAAAACAAGTGTCCTAACCAAACTCTTGAACAAACGTTACAAAAACAAAAAGTAGTTTCAACAACACTTGATCACATGATGGACAACACATATATACACACACTTGAACAATAAGAAAAACACATATGCACAAGTATGGAAAACAAACACAAATGTACAAGTATGTAAACATATATAAAAATATAGACAAGTGAAAATATACAATATATACGATATATACAAAGCTCAAAACTATAAAAACTATTGTGATGGAATTCAATATCAAAACACCAATTCCCGACAACAGCATCATTTTGTTGACGCAATAAAGCGACAAGCAAAAGATTGGAAGTATTACGAGTTTTATCGTATCCACATGGATCAGTACGAGGGAAAGAATATTGTTCAATATTTTCCACGTTTCTAAGCTTGGGTTAAAATGGGTTTAAGGTAAAAACATATGAACAAGAAAATAAATACATTCTTCAGAGAGGAGAAATTTATCAGGCATGAATTTAAACTACTCGTTAAAAACTTAAACCTATTGATCAGTTGTACTTAACGTACCGTGCTCATCGAAATCATCAAGTATCTCTCACATCAGTGTCCATTTCTACAACAACTACGAGATGCACCACAACAGAGGTTATGTCTAACACAAAATTGGGAGAACAACCGCATTCTCGAGTCGGTGATGTCTCATGTAATACAAACAACAATGAAACATTAATATTCGATACCCAGATTAAATACTAGCTCTAAATCTATCTCTAGAATCTATAAACTAATAAATATTCATCCCTAATCATAACTTGTGAGGCATATGTCTACAACAACACAAATCCAAATATAAATTCAAAAAGATCAAGGAAGATATCAATAATAATTTGTAAAACATATTTTATACAACATCGTGATCAACAAATATACATAGGTTTAGAGTAAGCATAGAAAAAACCCAACAAATAGAGAACTACATAGATAATAAAAGAAGTTAAACCAAACATCTCACTAGTTGTCAACTCTGACTCCGAATTATCCATATGCAAGCTCCATTGTTGTTTTCTAGCTTCTCTCTACCAATGAATATGGTTTGATGAACGTTGCCAAGTCCTTTACAGGAGAGGAATAACTACTCTTCCTCTGGTGGTAAGACCTCTCGGAATTGGGAATGCGCTCCTTGACATCACATGTCTTCTTTTTGGTGTTGCTTTACTTTCCCTTTATGTAGCACTCAACTCTGGTGACCACTTCTACCAACAGCAAGGATGATTTTTAGGCGAGGGACTCGTTGAAATGTCACACATTTTTTGGTTTGATGGGACAACCTAGATGGTGTCTTCATTGAAGCGGACGAGATAGTCCTTCATCAACTCTCACAGACCCTGGCGTATATTAAAAAAGATGGTAGTGGACATCTTCTTATGGAGGCTAATGGAAAATAGGTGTACCATTTCTTGGTAGTTGTTAATAGAGGCACGAGGTAAATCCATATACCATCTAAGGGAGGCTCCCTTGAAAGTGCCAGATAACAAGTTGCATTTCAATGAATCGAGGACTTTTAAAATGTCCATATGTATATCGATGGAGGAAACATGCTCGTAGGGATCACTGTATCAATTAAACTTGGCCAATGAAGAAGGTTTGAAACCCTCTGATATAGGCGCCCCCATATCTAGTCGGATAATGATTGTCCAATAATTCTATCTCCTCTGGAGGATTTGAATCTTGTTGAAGTTGTATGATATTATGGACTGTGTCTTCTAACGTATGGTTATGATAGTGTAATACGTCCATGGAGGAACGCATCTCTTCCAAGGGTGGCAGCAAGAAAGGGTGGATAAGTATAGGAGTGAATGATGGCAGCAAGAAAGGTAATAGTGATAAAGAGGATGTGGCCCATGTTAGTTTTACAGGGGCCCCGTGATGGGCATCGGTGTACTTGTCAAAAAGTATATATGTGTGTGGGTTCCCCTGCAAGCAAAGAAACTTAGAGGCCTTAGTAGGTTTATAACATGATATGGCAATTAGAGCTATCCCACCACAATGAAAACCCTATAAGATGATGTTTTAAGGTATTTTAGGAGTCATGCTTGTTAGTTCTATTGATTGACAGCAATTTTGGTAAAATAATATGCTAAGAAATGTCTTGAAGTTTACTGAAGTAGCAGATGTCACAACAGATGTCCTGACATGTGTAAATGACTAAAGTACAGAATTTTTAGGAAGTCAGTTTGTTATTATTTGTGTGCTTCGGTTAAGGAAGCTGGTGAAACGTCTTCAGCTATATCTTTGGATTTTAATTTCCTGGTTTCATGGAGAGAAGACATGAGGTGCTGAAGACTTGTGAGTCAAGTAACCCTAGTTGTTGTTACTCTATTTAAAGGGTTGCAATCCTTAATTTGCAGTTGGCCGTTCCAGTTTTAGAGAATTTTAGTTTTTACTTTTGGTTGTTCATTGTTTTGATTGGTAGTTGTTTATTGTGATCCTCTCTTATTAGTTACTTGAGAAGGACGTTTTTAAGCTGTTAGTTTTCAATCACCATAAGCTTTGAAGCAAGTGTGATTGTGTGTCTTTGAAGAGTATCTTCAGTCTTTAGTTGTTTTTAGTATCACGGGTTGTGGTACTGAGGGAGTGAGCGGAGGATTCTCATATCTAAGTGTGGTATCTTAGGTAGAAGGATCACTGGGTAGGTGAAGAGGTGTAAACAGGGAAGGTTTGGCTCTGAATTAATACTACTAATAGTGAACTTCATCCCTGGCTTGAAAGCCCCTAGACGTAGGTTAGTTAGAGCCGAACTGGGTTATCGATTCTCTGTGTTTTTTATTACTTTCTGCATTGTTATAGTCTGTTCTATTTAACTGTGTTCTAAGCAGATATAAGTGTCGTGACATTACCTTCGACATCTCATATTTGATACCAGAATTTCAATGCTCATGTGATTATAGAGTCTCCACTAGTGATGGATAATACTTGGAAGCAAGTGTATGGTTTTGGTCAATCATGTGTGAAGATCACTAGTGATTGTTGTTCTCTCTGTGGTGTAAAGAATGATATCCATTTCCCCTTTAGGGATGGGTATTTATAGAGGCCCTTTGGACCTAGGGTTTGAATCTCCTTGGTTGCGTCAGCCGCTCCCTTCTTATCGGGGGAAGTTATTGACCATCTATCTTTCAAGAGTTGGTGGAGACTCCCTCTTTCTTAACTCACACGTCATGCATACCTCTAGGAGGGTGTCCGAGTCTTTGCACGGGCGATATGATTTTCGGACAAGAGCGCCCTAGTTTAGAACTTTCACAATTATAACATTGTAATAAAGTTAAATTATTATGACATTCTTTGTTTTGAAGACAAATGAGTTTTTAATTAGGCATCTCATGTTATCACATAAATCTGGAATTAGTGTTGTTTAGTTTGTAGGAACTGAATATTTAAAGGAAACCTTATTGAAACCAACCATGGAGGTGATCACATACGTTGGATTCTCAAAGAGGAATTCTTTCCGCCCATAAAGTCGATCACATATATTGGATCCTCATGGAACAATTTATTTTGCCCATAGAGGCGATCATCCATGTTGGTTCCTCGTAGAGGAATCCTTTTCACTCATAAATGTGCACTACAACAAATAACACTTTTTATGACAAATCTTTCATCTCCAACATGCTAAAAACCGAGAGGATGTGTCCTGAGAGCGCAATGTTTATTTTTTTAATAAGATAAACAACATTTTACGTCAGTGTTATAAAAATCCGAGGTAACACAAATATAAATTAGTACCTTTTTTATCCGTGATAAAAATAATAAACATGTTACCCCGTTTTTCTTGAGAATTAAGGTAATATAGTTATAAAGAACCTCGCTTCGAATCCCCGTTGCCGCATTTAAAACTTGTTTCAACGATTTATCACTTGGCGCCTTTTCCAGATGTCGTGCTTTTTTTGTTAATTAGTAATGCTCAAAAATTTGTTATCAATAAACAAGAATAAACAATAATAGAAAAAAAAAATTTCATTGATAAGAAAACAACACAATAAAGAAAACTACTCAATAAATTCAAACTTCTCACTACATTCAACTTCAACATTACCCCTAACTATCCCTAACTTATAGAAAAGTTTAGAAAAAGAAATCTTCCATAAGGTATGAGTAAAGTAATTTCCTCCTGAGAAGTATTTATCATTTCCTTTAAGAAGTTTAAAATGGTCAGAGAAAGATTAACTCTGATGTTGTAGGTGAGGAATAACATGATATGCTTTTCATACCAAGTAAGCGTTTCCAGGTCTTTCTCTCTTGGGCAACAATTTGCCACTAGAAGTTGAAACCAAAATTTTGCAATCAGGAGTAGAGAAGCAGGACTAGAGAGCTTATTTTAGTTGGCATAAATCCGGTGAAGTTGGGTTGAGTAGACAGTGTTGAATTCATAATGTTCAACACAAGTAATTGTCTCTTGGCAGTTGATTGTCATAGAAATCAGTGATGGAGTAATGAAGAAATGAGAGTCATTGACATAGGACTGAATGACTTCATCATGATAACAAACAACAGATTTGCATCTATTTTTATAAGAAAAAAGGACTTTGAAACAAGTAAACAATCCACAGAGAGTTTGTAATGAGATGTTGAAAATAGGAAAAGACTTTGAAACAACGAGTTGGTAATTAGACGTTTAAATAGTTCAAAAGTCTCCTTGATAATCCAAAAGAGACGTTACAATTTAAATATAGCTGATCATTTCTATTCTAGCTAAGTAATATGATATCAATGCAGACACGTCACGTCGTTGTTCTAACCTCTGTTTTAATTGTATTTTTTATTCGTAATTAAACTTTTCTAACCCATCAATTTTCCATAAAAATCGAGGGAACATTTAGCGTTAAAATTGAGCTTTAAAATTGAAACCTCTATTTTAATTGTATTTTTTATTTGTTAATTAAATGTTCTAACACGTCGGTTATTCTAAAACCCGATATAACATTTAGTGTTAAAATTGAGATATTTATCAAATCCTTAATCAAATTCTTGTCGTCCATGTCATGACTATCAATGCTCAAGACAATATCGTTCGTGGTCCGTTTGAAACAAAAAATAACTTCCATTGTAAAAGCATTTTGAAACTATCCTCAACTTTAAGATTTGCAAGAGTCTTTTTCATGAAAAGTTCTCTAGGGTTTAAGGTTTGTGTTCTTAAATATTTGTTTGAGCATAAAAGCATTTATTTATCTAACCCTTTTTTTGTTCATATTAGAACAAATGCAAACAAATTCCATAGAAAATATTATGCACCCATCATTTGATCTTCCCCAGAATATCCAACATCATGAAGAGTTTAAGGTTTGCAAGAGTGTTAGCCATGAATAATCCTCTACGATGGATTATAAGAGCATAAAATTATTTGGGTTTAAGAAATGTGTTCTTAAGTATTTATTTAAGCAGAAAATTATTTATTTATCTAACCCTTTTTTGTTGTTCATATCAGAACCAAATGCTAGCAAAAGCCATAGAGAATACCCTTTTTTATAGAAAAAAATTTTCTCATGCATTTGATCTTCCCCGAAATAACAAGAGATTGAAGATCCAACATATGATCTTCATGGACAATTAATTTTTTTCTGTGTAAAAAATGTAATATTCTGGGTAAACACTGTAGTCTGTAAATAAATTATTTTATTAATGATCTGTGTAAACAATGTAACGAGATTTATTTTTAAAAAACTAATAACCCCTCAGTTATTTGCATAAACTGATAAAAAGATATGCTAGTTTTGAAAATAATAAAAATTTATGATGCTGAGGTTCGAATCCATGCGCTAATAAAATTTTACCTCGGTGTTTAAAACACTGAGGTGATAAGTCTTTATTTTTTATGACGGCCTTATTCACTTCACATCTATTGTCGAGATAAAATGTATTTCACATTCGACGTTAGAAGCATTATTTTTAGTAGTGGTGATCCCATATGTTGGATCCTAAAGGATGAATCCCTTCCACTCAAGAGGCAACAATATCATCTACATGCAGAATCATAACCCTACAAGACCACAACAAGGTCAAAATTGTTCAAGATAACATTTCATCATCACATAAAATACCTCAGGGAATAGTCATATAAGCCAGTAAGGGAATGGTTATAAAAATAAGCCATAAAGGATTTATCCAGTATGCCATTGAAGGCACTACTATAAAGAACTACTAGGAAGTTGAGGGTTACCTTTCTGTCGTTTTATTCTTCTCCAAGCAATGATGTCATATTTTCCACTTTGTAAGGGTGAGTTACTAAATCATTTAAAGTCGGGATATCTTCACCCTTGTATGGGTTCAGATTTAGTTGTCGGAGACCTAATTTCTCGAGAGTGTCAATGTAAAAGATATTACATAAACTTTCGTCGTCTACAAGGAATCTTGTTACCATCCAGTAAATGGTGGGGACTGCTATAACAGATGGTAACTCTCTAGCATTGACCAGTCTTCGCTTCACAATCTAGTATTAGTTATCGCTTGCAAGACGTGCTCTGGTGACAGATCTCCACCAGGTGTTTCCATGGCGCATATCACATCGATGGTTGATGATTAAAGTGGAAAAGGATCAGAGCACTCAATAGAGATCTTTGGTGTGAAATAAAAGGTTATTGTCTCCATTTCTTGGTGGTTTTGATAAATAGTTGGCTTTTGATTTAGAATGATATATCCTTGTAATTTAGATGGAATCATGAGTCAATTCTCACATACGGTTTCATTGTTCCATTGCAAAACCATAATTGAAGTAAATTGATGATGTAGGACTCTATAAATAGAGAAGTTAGTCTTTAGTTTTTTGGCACGGGTCAGTTTAGAGTCTAAGATAAGTATGGTGAAAAGTGGAGATAAAAAATATACCTTGAATTTCTTGCATGCTGGCTATATATGTTGGATAATCCTGATTAGGATGAGACATGGTTAGACCTTCGTGTTAAACCTTTGGATGGCCCAAAACAAGATCGGCCCTTATAACCTCTCATTTTGGTGTTATAGGAGTTGGGATAATATTTATGTGGAGTACTTTGGACTCGAGACTTCACACTCAAGAGGGGGTGAAATATATGGTTTGGAAAACATGGTTTTGAAAAATTTTCGAGATTAAAATCAGAGTTTGAAAAAAAATTCTATATTTAAGCAGTGAAAAATAAAAATTAAAACAAAATTCATAATTTGAAGAGTTTAAGGGAAGAAGAAAAACACCAAGACTTATAGAGGCTTAATCATAATAAAAATTGGTCTACTCCTCTCCCCAAGAATTAATCTTAAGAGTTTCCATTATATAATTGAGAGCTTTTAGTAGCTGAAGCTCGTGAACTTCCTCATACAAGGAAATGGCAGTTGTCCTACAACCAAAGTATTACAAGATGGAAGATATGATCGTCTGCGACTTTTGCTTTGAAATTGTTGAGATTGAAGTGGCCAAACTTCCTTCCTAACTATATATTAAAGTGATTATTCTTCTCTCCATAAAATAACTAAGCTCAATTTAGTTTAATAGGATAACCAATAACCTCTTGAGATCTTAACATGATGATCTTTTAACATATGGTTTTAATCAGGCTAACCATGAACCTAATGGTAAGTTCATCAATATTGATAATTGTTAACCTTCAAATAAAAAAGGCCTACTAAGAGCCTTAAGGGAATTTCATAATTATTAATAATCTTAAACCTAAATAAACATAGGAACTGATCACACAATCCCCAATCAAAGCTTTTAACGAGTTTAGATACTAACCACATATTTTTATCCATAAATGGACCGTGTTCATCCATGATGCATAAATAACATTCTTGGAGAACTTATATAATGTTATCCATCTAGAAATTACAAGAACACCTCACTCACAAAAGATTTTTCCTCACAAAAGCATTTTTCTATAAGATCTAGTGAGAGAAAGTGAAAGTGAGAGGGTGTGTCAATGCACAATTCGTTTTCTAGATGATATGGAATGAGGAATGAGACCTCTATTTATAGGCTTGAAAATCCCCAAAAGAGGAAACTTCATTAAAGCAAAAATGATTGTTATTACTCGAGTAAACCAATCGTTTAACTCATTTAAATGTAACAACTATGAGTTCCAAAATAGAAAAAAAGTGATATATAGTCGTTGTTAATCGTTTGAGTGCATTTAAATTGCATTGTTCATCAAGTACACATTAATCTGGTCATTTGACACTTTATTCTAATTGATTAAATGAAGTCAAAAAATATTTTCTTGGGTTTTTAAATACTCACATATTTTTCCATGCAACTTCTATATATTTCTTCAAAGTTTTTTCTTTTCAAAAACATGTTAAAAAGGTGTAAGTGTGTGTGTGTAGATGTATGTGTGTGTGTGTGTGTATGTGCGCATGCGCGTGTATGCGCTTATAGTCATCTACATCTATAAATAAAGAACTTTTACTTCTATAAAAGTTTCACTCACTTATTAATTTAGGAGATTGACTCCTCTAAACCATGTTTAATAGATCCTTTTGTGTCGACAGTTGCTCTAAGATTTCTTTTGAGGTTTTTGATGAAATATATTTGTTTGACTTGAAACTTTGATTATATCTGAGGCTTTATCTATGTCTAAAACTTTGTCAATCGTTATCAAACCTAATGGCTTGCATCTTTAACCACTTTGATGACATTGGTTGACTTTCTTTATGGTTGCATCTTAAATATGAGGAATGCTATATGTTCTGACCTTTCTTTATCATGCTGAGTATTTTTTTTGTTCTTAATAATTATCACCATTAAAAAAAAAATTATTACATGCAAAACAAAGTTCCACACGTACTTCATGCCAAAATTCCTCTGCCTTCTATTGAGTGGCATATAACTCCTTATTGGCTTCCTAATGCATTTGAAGGTCGCCTTATATGAGACATGAGACACTAGTAGTCCCTACATTATTGTTGGGAGCAATGAGATCCTCCACCACCACACTATTTTTCGGCTTTGGCCTTTTCTATTTTTCGTTCTTCTCCATTTATATATCCCTCATCATGCACCATAATCTCTTCCATGGAGTCAATGGGCTTTTGGGTGAAAGAGTCATCGAAATTCCTAAATTTTAGTTTGTTTAGGAAACTCACACATACATTTATTGGTTAGGGAAAACTACCTTGATTGTTGCTTCATTGAACTTATTTAGGTACTCTCTAAAGGATTTGAAGTGTCTCTTGAAGACACTGAACAAATTGATTGTTGAGACTCTTCGATGTTTTATTGACGAAGAACTGGTGAATAAGCTTTATTTAAAGATCTTGGTAGTTGGTTAATGATAACTTAAGTAGCTTAATATTCCATTTCAATGCCTCATCTTTAAACGCCCAGACAAGAGTTTACACTTAAAGAAGATGGTGGCGCCTATTATCTCCATCTTGAGTGTTAATGGAAATGGTGTGCTCCAGCTGATTACTTTTTTTGGTCGAATGTTACCAGCAACGATAGCTTGAAGTTCTCTAGCATGAATGCATATTAGATTTCATTAGACATTGGTTGGGTATCTACGATATTTGTTCCTTTAGGTGGCCCAACCTCGATTCACTTTTGGTGATGCAAAACATTGTCTTGCCAGGTTTTATTGTGGCAACTCTTCCATAATGGCCTTTATCTTTGTTATGGTTCCTTAATAGCCATTATTGTTGATGGCAGTGCCGCATCTCACTATTATGGAACAAAGACCAGTGTAACAAATGTTTCACATGAGTGTGTGACCTAGAATAGTTTTATGAGGTTAGTGGTGGACGTCAATTGTACTTATGGTAAGTTCAATATGGGTTACCTTGCATGCGATAAGATATGCAAAAGGGATTTCTTATTCTGATTTATAAAAAGTGAACCAATCACTTGTTGTCTATAACTAGGATATTTAAAATTATAATTTTAATCTTTCAAACGAACATATCTTTATAGTTTATATTTTTTTGGCTTATCACTACCGGTTTAGTCCGATTCGGGAATCATATCAAGTGGGGTCAGCCCCTTCCCGATCGCAGTTGTAGGAGATCGAACAAACTAGTTCAGGGATTGATAACACGAATTTATATAACATATTTGACGTAATTTTCATAGATAATATTACTATTTCTATTTAATTATTCTATTTTATTTCCGTATTATGTTGGTATTTATTTCGTTTCAGGTATTTGCATTAAATAAAGATTAATTGAGCAAAGGAATAAAATCGAGGAAAAATCGGATTAAAAAGATAAAGAAATGAAGCAAAGGGGTAACAATAGTAAAAGGATGGGTAAAAGAAGGAGAAAACAATTATACAAGCCAAAAGAGCAAAGCCCAAAGAGAAAAGCCCAAGAAGTTCACCACTATTGTGTCGTCACCATCCGCCACGACCGTAAGACATCCATGAAGCGTGACGACCGTAACACCGCCACGACCGTAACACGGAAAACATGAAACACGCTAACGCACTTGTAACGACCGTAATGCGCCTAATATCGATTCTGAACAAGTGCGTAACATGGAAAAGCTTCAGAGGAGTCAAAGACTCAAAACTTCTCAACCACCCACTCATACCACGCTCAACCCACGCCTCACACTTCCTTCTTTCTCTCCCATGTTCTCCCATGATTCGCGCTTTTACCCATGATCTCCACTTCTCTTCGTATGAATTTGGAAAAAGGTAGTTACAAGTGAAGGCTATAAATACAGCTTCAAGCATTCAGTGCAAGGGTCGGAAATTTCTTCCCGAACAACCGTTACTTTGTATTTCGTATTTTATTTTCTTTTCAGTTTCTTACTGTTATTTTATTTTTCCTACTCCAGTTTCTTTTCTTAGATTTTATTTTTAGTTTAAGCTTTTGTAATTTTCTCACAACAATTTCTACACCGGAAATTGTTGTATATTTTTCACTGATCTAACGTTACGTTAGATCTAGTGCTTTTTATTTCCTTGTTGCAATTTTCTTTTCGATTCAAGTGAAGAACAAGATTATTCAAGTATTATTATTTCCAGGTTCTTAATATAATTATTTTATTTTGTTTTAAATATTGTTGCTTGATATTTATTTATTTAATTATGGGAATGTTTAAATATATTGAACCTTATTATTTAGGCAAATCCGAATTAATAAATATGTCCGGCTAAACCGTTTAGGTATCGGTAAGTAATAGTAGTAAAAGTAGGAATTAAATTGTTTCTAAGCTAAGATATTAATTAACATAATTTCTGGTTATGACTTTTTATAATTAAAATCCATCTTTTCGTTACGAAAGTAAGTTAAGTAGAATAGGTTAGGATCGAGACCACGAAAGTGTGAGGTTTTAACCGGATAGCTAAAGTTAGGCATTTGATTTAAATACAGTGAAAGCGCTTTAAAATAAATTAGAATTAATTAAGTTTCCAAAAAGTATGTTCTAAACACTTATAGGCTAGCGAAAGCAGGTATAGGGCTTTAGACGTGTAATCCGAGATAAGACCACGAAAGTGTGAGTTGAGGGTTTTTAAATTGATTAATTCTACAGATAAATTAAGTTAACCATCTTTATACGCTTAGGTTCGATTTAATCCGCTTAGGTTCACTACGTTACGTACCGATATCCGTTTTATTCCTTAGCTGTATACCGTAACTTAGGGTAACAATAGATCGATTTATAGTCTCTGTGGGTTCGATATCTTTTTAAAACTACGCGATAGGACTGTGCACTTGCGGTCTCCCGATTCATAGACGATAAAGTCCTGCGATCAGGGATCACATCAAGTGGGCAAGTGGGGTCAGTCCCCTCCTGGTCACAGTTGTGGGAGATCGAACAAACCAGTTCAGAAATCACATCAAGTGGGCAAGTGGGGCTAGTCCCCTTCCCTATCACAATTGTGAATCGCAGTTATGGAGGATCGAACCGTGGTCATCCCTACCAAATCAATGACAATCACTACTAAACCAACTAAGGATTATTTCTTTATAATTTATGTTTAATTAACTATGTTTTTGGACTGAAGTGTCCATTGTTAATTTTGTATTTTATTTCTTTTTTATTAAAAAAAGAATAACATAATTTTTTTAAGAAAAAGGATCTGAGAATATCTTTTGGTATATTATCAATGTGAAATTCTTGTAGACAATCAATTAATAATTTATCATATATTAAAAAAAAATAATAATAAATAAAATATAATTATTTATATAATTATTGGTTAATTTACGATGTAAAATTATTTTATATTTATCAATTTATTATACACATTCATTAGAATGTTACTCCCGCAATCTCATAATAAAACTATTGTTATAAAACTTAAAAAAGTAAAAAAAAGTTTAGAATTGAGGCGAGTGTGATGCACGCAAGTGAAGAAGCAGAGGTAAAAGAGACGGATAAGAAAGAAGAAGAATATGAGCCGAAAAAACGGCCCATCCCATTTAGGTTAAAAGCCGGCACGCATGATGCCCCACCTTCACCGCTTGTCTCGAAATTCCCAAGTGCCACGTACCCCTCAAACATCAAAACACTCTCTCTCTCTATCTCTTGGGCGGCGTCACGTCACTTACTCTTCTTTGACTGCACCTCTCACCCACAAATCAATCACATAAATTATTATTTCTTCTTTTTTTCTTTTCCAATTCTATTTTTCAATTAAAAAAAAACCTCCACCTTTTTATATATATATACACCCCATCTCACCCAACCCTTAAGCAAGCACCACTACCCACGTACTTGTCTCTAGTTACGCTCTTACGCTAGTCTCTCATTCTCTCCCACAATCTCAATCAATGGTTATGAAAGCAAAGAATGTCAATCTCAATCTCAAAAATAAGACCAATAATGCAACCGAGATTCATTTCAGAGGCGTCAGGAAACGGCCATGGGGCCGTTACGCCGCCGAGATCAGAGATCCCGGCAAGAAAAGCCGCGTCTGGCTCGGTACCTTCGACACCGCCGAAGAAGCCGCTAGAGCCTACGACGCCGCCGCTCGTCAGTTCCGTGGTTCCAAAGCCAAAACCAACTTCCCGCTTCCTTCCGACAACAAAGAAAACAACCTCAACAATAGTCCTAGCCAGAGTAGCACCGTTGAGTCATCCACGCCTGAGCGTGCTCTCGCGCGCCCTCGTGAAGTTCCCGTTGCTGGCGTCATGGATCGTTTTCCGTTTCTCTCGATCCAGCAACAAATCGTGTCGTTTCCCGCTGGTGCTGTTGACGGAATGGTAACAGCTGCTGTGAACCCGGTTTTCTTTTACGATCCGTCCGGTCGAGCTGAGTTTATGAACCAGCGGTTTTCGACTAGGTTTGAACCGGGTCCGGTTGAGTTTAACTTTGGTGGTAGTGGTGGGGTTCAGAGTGATTCGGATTCGTCTTCTGTTGTTGATTGTCAGCCAAAGAGAGCGCTCAATCTTGATCTTAACTTGGCTCCACCGATGGATGTTTAATTTTATTTTAACACTTTTTTTAATTAATTTTAAAATATTTCTCACAGTATTTTTAGATGAAGTTTAGAAACCAGAAAGCAGGAAGGACAGAGTTTACTGTTTTTTATGGAAGATTAATCTCCAATTATTTTGAGGAAGATAAGCTGTTAATTACACCCTTTGATGTGAATATTTTAGCTTTGTATTTTCATTTTTGTTTTGTTGTTTTAGGTTAATTAACCAGGTTATAGAACATTGATCCGGTATTATCTACTAGTAATATGTAATTCCGGCACATGTTAAGTTCTTTTGATTTTTTAAGTAAAAAAACTTTTGATTTTGCTTTTCACAACCTCTACTTTTGGGGATTATACTGATGTTTATTTGATTAATTTATTCTTAAATATTATGATTAATTTATTCTCAAATATTAGAAAAAAAGATATCGTTTTATGATAATTTACAATTCAAAATTCATTTAGAAACTTTAAAAGTTGTTCGGATGTATACATGACAATTTGAGATGTTTTTTCCAAAGATATTACAAAAATATACAATTAATTACGTATTAGATAAAATTACACAAATAATTAGTTTTGATTAAAACCAAACTAATTCAATAAAAAATTGTAAATTAAACCGAAATTACAATTTTCTCATCTTTACCGTTATGATTTCAGTTTCAATCTTCTTAAATCTTAGCATTATCACTCCATCTTTACCACTTACATCTTGTCTCTTCTTCTCTAATTTATACTCTTTTATATTTATCTTCACCACTTATATCTTGTATCTTCCTCTCTAATTTCTACTCTTTTATATTTATCTTCACCACTTACATCTTGTCTTCTTTTTTTTAATCTCTACTCTTTTATATTGTTTCTTTTTCGCCTTCTTATTTCTTATGCAAATTTCCCCTCTTTCTTTTTCATCTTCACTAAAATTTCATCTCTTCTATTTTTTTGTTTCATTATAATATTTTTGATATTTTTTATGCTATTATTTTATGTTTATTAATTCACTTTTGTATAATCTAACTTTTATATATTAAATGAGAAGTTATTGTCTAAATATGATTAATTTTGTTGTTATTTGATAGTGTATTAATGACCAAATACAAAATATGTTGTTATCTATATGTGTATGTATGACTCAACAAGTTATTTGTAAAAAACCGAACCAACCGAACCAAACCGCATTGGTTTGATTTGATTTTTTTTCTAAAAGTCAATCGAATCAAACCAAACTGCACGCCTTTTTCTTTAGTGGTTCGGATGATATTTTGCGTCAAAACCGCCCAAACCGCACCGCGAACACCCCTACAAATAATCATGTAGAGTAAGAGATTTTCGACTAGGACAAGATAAAGGTTTTTGGTGCTAAAGATTAGCATCGACGCCATCACAACTAGTTTAGAAAAAGATTCCAGGGTTTAGACCAAATTGGAATAGAGATTCTAGGGCTTAGCCCAAATTAGATATAGAGGTTTGAGTCTATAAATCACGAGTGAAAGTTGAAGCTTTCGACAAAAACGTAATTACTATTGATAGGTGTCAAAAGAACGTGAGAGGTTTGGGGAGGTTTTTCCGAAGGTAGTTTCACCATGAACTTATAATGTGGAAGTTTAATAATCGTCGTTTATTTCTTTATTTAAGCAAGAATTTAGACTTATTTTGGGGGTTGCGTTTCATTACTTTCAAAGAAAGCACTCAAAGTATTTGCATTGAGAAATAAGTTCAAGTTTAAAATACTTTCACGTTTAATTTAATGCAAATTTACATTGTTGTTTCCTTTCAAAAAACTTTGTTTTGTCCTTTTGTTCATACTTGAAATTGTTGTCTTTTATTCATCACATCTATAATTTTGTCACACACAGTCCAAACACTAAATTCATATCAAACTTAACATTAAGTCTAAGACTATTGTAGTCGGTCCTGTAAGTAACCTTTTATTAAGAGGTTAGAGATTGTCTGCGAGAAATCTATGCGAACAAATTGGCACGCCTAATGAGATCTTTTGTGTTAAATTATTGTTATTTTGCATAGTATTTTTCTCAACTTCAACACTGAGAGTGTTTGATTTTAAGAAATGAGAAAAATGGTGGATCCCAAAAATATTGGTTCAAGTGGGTTTCTATCTCCAAGAGGGAGCACAATTGCTTCTCAATCCACATTAGTGTGTCTACATCAAGCACAGTAGCTAACGTGTCAAATTTCCAGAGTAGTTCTACGTTCTCACCGAATCAACTTGGTACTCCAAGGCCACATGGGACAAGTGATTTTGGGCCATACATGCCTAGGTTTACTAGACCTATGTTTGGTGGAGAAAGAATCTATGGAATGCCAACATCGTTGATGGTGTGTTCGAAATTTTCTAAAAGCACGACGTTAGGATTTTCGCCATACCATGGGCCAGGACCCATGGGAAGTCAATTCAACCATCCAATTGGCTTGGGATTCTTTCCCATGCAATGCGTACGGTCACCATAAGCTCTGTTGCTATTATGAGGTAACAAATAGATAAAAGTAATCACGAAATGGTCCATATGCTTATGCAGCAGATGAGGATCAAACTGAAGTCGGTAATATTGTAAATAATGAGGATTTGAAAATTAAATATTTTCCAAGTTCCCTCACAAAGAATGTGTTTACCTAGTTTACGACGCTTCCTCCACATTCAGTTCATAATTGGACTCAGATGGAGAGATAGTTCCATGAAGCGAAAAGCTTATGAGTCAATTGATGTTTATCTTAATAGGTTTAGGCACATTAAGGCCATATGTTTTACTCATATTCCTGAGCATGAGTTATTCGAAATGGCTTCAACAGGTTTAGACTATTATATTAGAAAGAAGTTAGATACTCAATACCTTAGGGATATAGCACAATTAGAAAATAGAGTGCACCATATTGAGTGTTTAAAGGCTGAAAAAGCCAAGAGCAGTAAATACCATAAGAAAGGGAAGGTTGCTTACGAATAAATTGAGGAGTGTTTCTCAGATGACAATGAGTGTCGAAGAAACTGAGGTCAATGTTGCTGAACTCCAGCTAGCACCTCCCTATTGTTGTAAACCCTTAAGACCATCAAATGGAAACAATCTCGTCGACATTTAGAATAATGGCAAATCCATCACAAAAATTTACACTTTAGATATAATTAAGTGTGATGAAATATTTGATTTATTAGTAACTGATGGTCAAATTATTTTGAACTAGGGCCTAAAGAATCTTCCTTTATAGCAAAATAAAAAAAGGGATTATGTAAATTTAATAATTTTCTTGGCCATAAAACATCTCAATGTGTCATTTTCAGGGATTTCGTACATATGGCACTAGAAGAAGGCAGGTTTTAATTGGGTAAAAAGTCGTAGATGTAGGTTGTAACACCCGAGGCCAAAGAAGGTAGGGGTGGTCACACCGCATGTAACACCTGAGGTCGAAGGATGAAAGGGTGGTCGCCACATCGGAATGAGAGGGATCCTGAGACTATGCATGTATGGGACTGCATAGTTGAAAGAGGCTTATAAGGATTAACTGGTACTACCTATACCAACAAGATGCATCTTCTTTTCGATAGCCTAACCATAAGAACTCCACAGTTAAGCGTGCTTGACTTAGAGCAATTCTAGGATGGGTGACCTTCTGGGAAATTTCTCAGAAAGCGTGCGAGTGAGGTCAAAGCATGCTGAAAAGACTCATGTTGGTTTGTGGGGTCAGTCGGTAATCCCGAAGGCAGTCTGGGGCATTACATAGGTCGATACTAATCATTTGAAGGTCGAAAAGGTGTCGTATGTTGAGCCTTTAGATTGTATGATGGTTGAGCCTTTAGATTGTATGATGGTCGAGACTATTAAGGGTTTCATCATGAAAGTCGAGGATGAGCTACTCCCCTGCCTGAAGATGAAAAAGAAGATGAATATGATCCTCTACCTGAAGAAGAAGAAGATGCTTATGATCCTTTTCCCAAAGATGAAATGGTTGACGATGATTATGGTTAAGATTTCATCGTTAACTATGGCATTGTGTCAGTGTTGCTTGTAAAGTACGTCAGAGTGTTAGAGGTGTCTGAGAATGAGAAAGATTATGTGCCAAACAAAATGGCCGATGAAAAACCATTGTGTTACTCTGTGATGAATAACAGTGTGATGGAGGAACATAAAGTTGTGTTTGATAAACCAAGCCCGAGAATGTTGTATCACCTCACACCTTTATTAATTAGGACAAAAGTAGATGGTATGCCAGTAAATAAGGTGTTTGTCAATGGGGGAAGCTATGAATCTGATGCTCCGAGGCAGTTGTGAATCTGGTGCCTCAGAGTAGTTGTGAATCTGATGCCCTATGCTTTGTTCAAGAAAATGGGGAAGTGTGGTATAGATCTTCGACCACACACCATGGTTTTATCCAACTATGAGGGGAAAACTAGTAGCATACTGGGTATTATCCAAGTCGAATTAGTTGTGGTATAACCACAAGATCAACATTGTTCATGGTGATTAATTCTAAGGCAAATTTCAATCTATTACTAGGACTTGAATGGATTCATGAGATAGGTGCAATACCACCAACCCTACACAAAAGGATATCCATTTGAAGAAAAGATGGAATCGTAAAAAATTATCGAGGCAGACCAGTGTTATTACAAAATTGATGAGAATAAAGGTGGAAAAAAAGTCTTTCGACCAACATTTAGAAAATGTGGCGCCTTGTGTGGACGAAATTTATGCTCCTAAAGAAAATGCAAATCGTTTTCTAAGTTTGAATCTTGATCATTGATTTATCTGGTACACTGAAGAAGAAATGGTACCTAGTGAGTTGAATCCACCTACAGGGTGGCGTGTGGTCGAAGAAGATGACCATGAGTCAGATAGTCTAGCTCGAATTTTGGCCTATGTGGATGAAAATAAAATAAACTCGGATCTAGAGATCGAAAGGTTGCAAAATTTGGCTGTAGAAGCTAAAGCAAAATATCAAGACGACCAATATGGCCAAATATCAGCTTTAGAATGTCAGAGGCTAGATTGTATTTACGATAATGAGCCTAAGGGGTTCAAAAATACCCATTGAATTTAGTGTAGAAAATGAAAGCTCAGGAACCTTTGTAAGAAGTGGATCTAAGGGATGGAATAGCGAGAATACCAATTTACATCAGTATGAAAGTTGGGTCAGAGATGAGGGTTAAGTTGATTAAGCTGTTGATAGAATTCAGAGATTGATTTGCTTGGAACTATGGAGAAATTTCTGTTTTAAGTTGAAGCATGGTGAAACATTGTTTGGCTATTTGACCAGGGAAGAAGCCACTCAAGTAACATCATCAAAGATTCACTCCAAAAATCACATCGAAGATTAAGCAAGAGATCGGAAGACTGCTCAAAAGCAAGTTCTTCAGAATTGCAAGGTACGTCAAATGATTAGAAAATATTTTTCCTGTTATTAAGAAAAATGGAACTCTTCGAGTGTGTATAGATTTTAGAGATTTAAATAACACACCCCTAAAAATGAGTATTCGATGCCGGTGGAAGAAATGCTAGTCGATTCAGCCGCTGGCTTCAAGTACTTAAGTATGCTTGATGGATACTCTATATTGATCAAATTTTCATATCAGACAAGGATGTATCTAAAACAACATTTAGCTATCCAGAAGCATTATGAATATAGATTGTGATGCCTTTCTGTTTAACAATGTCAGGGCAACCTACCAAAGGGCAATGAATTCCAAGTTCCACGACTTCGTAGAAATTTTAATGCAAGTTTATATTGATAATATAGTAATAAAATCTTCTTCTAAGAATGGCCAGTTAGACCATCTTCGACGATCCTTTGAACGAATGAGGAAATATGCATTAAAACTAAATCCATTAAAAGGTGCTTTTGGCGTACATACAAGAGACTTTTTAGGCTTCGTTGTGCAAAAAAGAGGCATCGAGACCAATCAAAGGAAAACAAAGGAAAACTTGGATCTCAAGCCTCCTTCGACAAAGAAGCAGTTGGAATCCTTTTTGGGAAAAATCAACTTCTTGAGGAGGTTCATATCAAATCTAAGTGGTAATACAAATATTTTTTCGCCATTACTCAAGACCAAGAAGGAAAGAAATTTCTATTGGGAGAAAGAGCACCAATAGGGAGCATGTTAGCCTAAGAGGACGATAGTGTTGTCGAGAGACCTATTTATTACCTTAGTCGAGTATTAATAGACTAAGGTAATAAATGGTTAGCTAAAGTTGGACACACTCTGATTTTGTGCATCGTTGAAAGATGGTACATGCAAACACTTTGATCCTCGTATTTAAGATTAGAATGTGTGTATCTTAATTTGATGTAAGGTTTTAGGGTTTTTAGGCCCTATAATCTTCTACGTGGGGTAGTTGTCCAATAATAAACTATTGTTATGTTAGACAAACTCTAATTTTGTGCATCGTTGAAAGGTGGTAAATACAAACACTATGATCCTCATATTTAAAATTAAAATATGTGTATCTTAATTTGATGTAGTATTTCTTTTTTTCATGGCAAGATTTTAGGGTTTTTAGGACTATAATTCTATGTGGAGGTAGTTGTCCAATAATAAATTGTTGTCAAAAGATTATTTGTCCAATAACAACGATTATAACACATAATGATGATCTTATTAAATTTTCATTATTTTACCGATGAAAGCATGAGATTTTTCAACAACAACATGTGGTCTTGAAGCCACATGTTAGCTTTTTCCAAAATTAATTTATCTAAACCCCTTCCTGCCTCCTTCGCTTCAACTACTTGGAAGCAACCCACTGTACAAGGGATAAAAAAGAAGTGGATTATGATTTTAATGAGAAAAAAAGTACTAGAGTTATATTTGGACGGCAAAAGTGTACACGTGGGGGCAACAGTCCAATGAGACATCGAACACGTAACTGTGAACACGGACCGGTTTCTGTGGGGCCCAAACATGAGATACACAAAATCTGTTTGTTTAAATGATTCGCCGTCGGTGAACAAAACCATGATGAGTCTTAAACTCATTGATTAATTACTAATATCGTACATAACTCAATCAGTCAACTAACTAATCCGCGTTTGTGTCGGAATGGTTCTTAATTAGAAAAATGTAGTATTGTATACTCATAACTCATGTCATGCTATAGAAAGATAAACAATTTCTTTAAAAAGTCTTTTTTCCTTTGAAAAATCTTCTTTTTTACTTGTGTCAATTCTAATGTGTTGGTTTTTTTTCTTAATTTTTCATACTCGGTCTCATAAAACATTACGCTCTTTCCATCTTAAAATAATTGTCACATTTAATAAAATCGTAAAATAATTGTCATATTTAATAAAAAAGATTATTCTAAAAAATTTGTCATTTTAGATTATCAATGCACTTATACACTTTAATAAATAATTTTAATTTATTGTATTTTTATTTAACATTAATATTAATTTGAATACACTAATAATTAATTATGATAATTTGGTAAAATTATTATTCTCTCTTTCTTTTATTATTATTTCTTAATATATGTTAAATGTTCATTTATGATAAATAATATGGGACAGATATAATATTTTTAAAAGATTTTTTTTAACTCAAATTTCTTTTTGACTTAGTTACAACTTAATTCTCCTGTTTTTATTTATTAAGTTATGATCTTTTTATTTTAAAATTTAAGTTTTCTCATCTCTATATTTTTAACGGTAAAATTTTAATAACATGATAATTTATTTGATGATGTATCATACTATTATTATATACAAATTAATTACATGTTTTTTTATTTGATGACTTATAATTAAATTTTATTTTATAATAATGTAAACTATTATATTAGTTTTAGAACAATTTTTTAGAATTATATGTTTTTTAAAAGAATTTTAAAATTAATTAATTGTAATTTATAAAAATGAGAATTTGGAGTTGACCCCATCTCACTAAAATACTGGTGTATTAGTATGCATTTTATCTAACATTTGAACCACTTTATTTTCATCTTTTTATAGGTTCGTCACCTCTTCTTTGTTGTTTGAGATTGTTGACATTTTTTGTGCCGTTCTCCGTACCGAGTGATCTTTGTGTATTTTGGCCGTTGATATCTCTTTCGTATTTATGTTTCTACTTGCTTTTAAAAAAATCACTTTATTTCTTATGTGTTCAAGTCAATTCTAATATATATTGTTCGTGTATAAAATCTATTGTCCGAGTTAGGAACGATAAATAGAATTTAAAATGGGCTTATAACTAGCAGATAACCGAACGACACTTCAACGAGATTCCAGGGTCGGATCCAGATACTAAGGCCGAACACACTAGTCATATGTTCGCGGCCTAACTGTGCTGGCCGGATAGTACCAGACCGGGTTGGTTTCAGTTACGGAACCCATTAGAGGACGGTTACAAACGTTATAATAGTTATGAGTCGGTTACGGACGTTACAAGTCATTAAGTAAAAAGTTATTATATCGCATTAAAGCCCATTAACCCAAGGACTTGCCTATCTAAGGAGTCCTTGGAGGTTGGTAAAAGGGGACCAAGCCCAATAACTCTCTCTAACGGTGTCATGACCACTCTCACTCCCACCTCAGGGAGAAACTCCAAACCTCTTATCTAAGGGCTCCCAACTGCGGAGTAAACTAGATCCATAGCTTGGAGGTCATGCATCCCTTGCTTGAGCCTCTGAATTCCTTGATATCCTAAATATAAGTTTTTAGCAAGAACACATACTAACTCGTATTACAGGTTTTGCATCAACCAAATATGATCCAGTGATAGTTTATACAAGAAGAAGCAAAATCAACAACCAAATCCAATTCATACAAGAAGTAAGTAAACCAGTAGCCATCTTACAGAAATAAGAACAATATAGAAATGCTAAATACCAAGACAAAAACAACGCATGGATTAAGATTAGTAATTTAAAACCGGAATGTAATGCATGACAAAAAAGAAACCAAGCATGAGAGAAAAAATAAAACCAAAATATTGATCGCGACTTTATCGTCTTATAGAATCTAGACTACAAGTATACAACCCTATCGCTTGCAGTTTTAAAGATTATCGAATCCACATGGATTAAATGTTTACCTACCGTTATCTTAGGCTACTGCGTAAATCTAAGGCTAATAATATAATTGATGGTTGGTTTAGGGAACCTAACTGATTTTGATATAGTTTAGATTCAGAATAAGAGTATCGGTATGTAATGGTCGGGCTTAGGGATTTAGCGACTTATCGACTTAAATTGCATTAGCAAAATGTATTTCAGTAGGAAGTACTTGTTTAAAAGTCCTCTTCTCACACTCTCGTGTTTATTTATTCAGATCCGACAATCAAACCTAAGTGAGTGCTCTCGCTGTTTCAATTAGAGTTTAAAAATAGTTTTTGGAAATAAATAAAACCTAATAAACTTAAAAGCGCTCTCGCTGTATTTTAAGTTGATGCTCAATTATTAATGTCTAGTTAAAATCTCAAACTCTCGCTTTATTAATCCTAACTTCTAATCTGTGTTTTACTCTCGTAACAAAATAATTGCATTAATTACTAATAATTGAAACCGGAAAATCGATTTTTTAAAAACAGAATAAGTCGAGTGAAGTTGCTAAACCCTGTTGGCTATGTGACCCTACATACCGATAACGAAATTTAGCCTAGCATTTATAATGATTCGAATATAGCACAATAGTAATAAACATACAATTCAGATAAATTAGACATTTCAAATAAATTGGGCATAAATAAATAAATAGACAATTAAATAAACTTAAAAATAATATTAATTAAATAAACCTGAAAATAAAAGGCTGAATATTTGGCTGATTCCAGGTGTCTCCCACAAGTCGGTGAAATCGCCTTTTAATTGCTCTTAAAGATTCAAATGCGATGAAAAAAGAAGGTAAAAGGGCGCAATCCTAACGTAAGGTTAGAATTGGCTAATGTTCGAGCAATCTCCGATGTGAAGATTGTTACGAGAAAAGAAACTGAATACAGAAAATAAACTGAAATTAAATGCGAAATCAGAATTAAAAACGGTAGAGTAACGGTATTGGAATGAAGAAGTTGAGAGAATCTCGCTTCCTAAATCTCCTCCGTAGCGATCGCTACGGAGCTGGCTTGGACCCATGACGGTCGTTACAATTGCTTGCTGAGGAAGCGTTGCTGCGTGGCCCGTGATTGTCGCTACAAGCCTAGGGCTTGCGTATAACGGTCGTTACACGTTGTAGCGCGTTGGGCTTAGTCTTCTCCTTTTGAGTCAGCCGAACCTTCTTCGTTGAATCTCTTCTTATTCTTGCTTATTTCGCACCCCCATTTCATGCTTTGCATGCACACTTCAATGAATACTCTCTTTTTGTTGATTTTCAGCGTGATTTATCCGGCTTTTCTCGACTTTTCTCGCATACGTCTTATAATTGGTAAAAACCTGAAAACATAACAAATACCGGCATAATACGAATAAAGAATAATTTATTTAATTAAAATGCAGATAAAAAGCATATAAATTGGCTTAAATAATCGATACATTTTCGTGTTATCAAATATATTTTAAATCATTCATTGAAAATGATTTCTTTAAGGGTAGTTTTGCTTGGTCAGTCCCAAGGTTATCAAACTCGCGAGCCTACTCAGACTCGTAAAAAATCTATAAATTTGACTCGTAGACTCGATTCGCAAACTCGTACGGATCTATGGAAAAATTTAAAAGGACTTTCAAAAATCTATAAGTGATACATATATGACACACATATATTTTAAACTTTTAAACACCTCATATATAACACAAATATATAACATAATACCAATTAACATTAAAATTTAAATCTCATACTCCATAACAAATTTTTTAACAAAAAAATCTAATAATAAAACAAACAAAATATCAAATTATATAATTAAAGACTTCAAGTACTAACTTCTTCTTAATTGGATATTGGCTACTACATAAAGCAAATAAAATCATAAAATATATATATATATATATATATATATATATATATATATATATATATATATATATATATATATATATATATATATATATATATATATATATATATATATATATATATATATATATATATATATATATATATATATATATATATATATATATATATAATAACTTCAATCATCCAAAGATCCAGTAAAATAATCACCACCAATATCATCATCATCACCTTCATCGGTATATTGTGATGTTTTAAAGCTCAAGAGCCATAGAAATACTTGTAAGCGCAACCACCCTCTCGACCGCAATTTAAACAATGCCTCAACTCAAATTTTTATAACCTTATGTCAAAACAAATTCTGAATTATGGTGTTTTTATGTCTCTATCATCAATACCGTCCACTCACTCGACCTTTCCTTACAACATTTGTACGTAGGTTCCTTATAATTATCATTATTAATTAATTAATTAATTAATTAGTAAAAATTATAGCAAGTTCTCGTGTGAGCAATACATTATTTTAAAATAGACTAAGCATGTGTTTGGTTGCACGGTGGATAGAAAATTAATCATGGTGCTACATTTCCCAATGCATATTTGCCATGGTTTTAAAAAGCTCCAAATCCTAGCTTCTTCCAAAAGCACGTTTTTCACTGTTGCTGCCATGAAAACAAATCCACCATAAAACATTTATGCAATATATCATAAATCCTCTAAACTAATTTGTCACATGTAAATTGATACATGGAGATCAGGATTAGTGGACATGATTGAACAATGGTGCATCACTTTTACACAAAAGAACATGCGAGGAAGCATCCAAGTGAAACATACAAGAAAATATTTATATTACGAAAGATTTATTTACGATAACAAACGAGAAAAAATCAAGAGACAATACAAATGTGACCACGTCATCGATAAAAGGTGGAAGAAACTTTGCTGAAATAAATGTCTAAGAGAGAGACTTTCTAATTCTCGTACAAGCAAACAAAAGTTTTTAAAATAAAATAAAATATGTTTGGGAATTTGAGCTTTTTTGGGATATAAAAAAAAACAAAATTCAGAAAAATTTATAGACTCGTAAACTCACCATAAACTCGCGAGTCTATTAGAGTTTGTGCGAGTCTACCCGAGTCTACTTGAATCTATCAAAAAATGATTCTATGTGTGAGTCTACTCGTTTTTGCTTCCTAAACTTGTAAACTCGTACGAGTTTACGAGTCTACCCGCGAGTTTGACAACCATGTCTAGTCCTATCAAAAGGATTTCATTAAGGATAGTTGAGGAGATATAACATTATAAATTTTCTATGGTGCATTTAGAAAAAGGTTTACTTACAGCTTATTTGGTTTTGTCAATAAGCTTTTAGTTAAATTTTCAGTTTATTTTGCAGGCCAAACTTGTTTACAAATCACAAAACTAAGGGCTCGTTTGTTATTATTAATTTTTTTAAAAATGATTTTTACAGTGTTACAAAATTTTATATAAATGAAATTTACAATTTTTTTTTTATAAAAGCTTCAATTAAAAATTTTGTTTAACTAGTTATTCTTAAAATGTTATTTTAGATATTTCATCTGAAACTTTTTTTAAATATCAAAATTTTAAAAAATCACTAAATTTAAAACTATTTCAAATAAATTTTCATAAAAGTCATTTTTGAAATACAATTTTTCGAAAAAATTATGATTTTGACTATGTGTTGGTCTTCAATAATATATATTTATATTATAGAATATCAAAATTAGTGTTTCGATTTAGAAAAGACAAATATAAAAAGCCTTCTAATATTTTGAAAAACCATTTTGAAAAATCTATTTTAAAAAATACAAATAAGAAATTCATTTTTTAAAAAACTGAAAGAAACAGGTCCTAAATAATTACTATTTTCAATTATATCCTTTATTTTTTATTTCTTTACACTATTTTTAATATATTAATAAGATTAATTTATACAAATATAATGTCTTAATATTTCTTAATTTATGTGTAAAAATCTTAAACGATATTTATTTTAAAACAAAAAATATTATTTTAAATATTCAAATTCATTATCACTTCTGATTCCGACTTTGTCCTAAATGTGTATGCCCTAACCAGAAGCCCTATCCACCTCCATAAAATTTTACCTCATAATTCATTTATGATTTCCAAACTAAAAAACATAAATATACATTCATTTAATCAAAGCAGAATTTTGTATTATGCTCACTAGAGTTGTTAAAATGGACTATTCGGTTCTAAACAGGTCGATCCGGATCGACCTAGACTTTTTAGAACTGGGTAAAAAAAAACCTATTGTTATATAGACCTCAAAATTATTATCCAATTCCAATCTTAGATGAGCTTCGGGCTACCCAACCCTAAACAGGTTTTTTAAATAAAAAATATATAATAAAAAAATTATAATAACAAATCCATAATATTTACTATAAATAAAATAAAATAAAAAATTAAATTATTTTAAATATAATACATTTTTTTTACTATGTTATCATTTATAAATATTATGTTATCATTTATAAATACTATATTAATGTATAATATTTAAAAGTGAAAGATTGAATATAATAGAGACAAATTTAGTGAAGTGAGAAAAATCAAAAATATTATTTTGGGTAACACAACACAAGAATTAATATAATTTTCTTAAAATTTATAGTTATGCGGGCCTAATGGGTTACCCACGGCCCATGCAGATTAATCCTAATGGGTAGCAGGCTTTTTAGAATTGAGCTAAAAAAAGTCCTTGAAAATATAGGCTCTAATTTAAAGGTCCAAGTCCTATGATTTTTCGGGTCGAGCAAGCCAACCCATATGGACTAACCCATTTTGACAACTGTAGTGCTCACCGCAAACCACGAATAAGGTACTCTGTAACATCCTAATTTTTAATAGTTAATTATTAATTATTATTATATATTATGTTATGTGATAATTAATTTAATTGGGTGATTTAAATGAAAATTGAATTATTTGAATATGAGTGTTATTTGAATAATTGTGTTTTATGAGTAGAAATGTAGTTATTTGGTATTGAGCCTAATTTTATGAATAGAAATAATAAAGAGATGTTAAGTGTTAAGCCCAATAAGAAGTTACTAGTTAGTAAAGAGTTAGATGGGAATCATAATTTGAATTTTCATTTGGAGAAAGAAGTGAAAGGGGAAAAGAAGAGAAGAGAAAAGGAGAAAGAGGAAAAGTGAAGAGGAAACTCTAGAAGAGGAATATTCAAGAGGTAAGGGGGAGAATCCATGTTATTGTTTGATTGTATGTTGTGGATAGTAATTCGTAACATGTTAGGTTGTTTAATTTCAATTTCTAGAATCTTTGAATGTTAGGGTTTGAAGATAAATTGTGTTTTTCAATTTAGAATGATGACTCACGATTAGAAACATGTTAGGATACCTTTTAATGATGTTATTTGGATGATTGGAATGAGTTTTGTGTGGTAATTTCGTGGGAGAAAGAAGTTGGTTCGTAGCAGAAAATTTTTTGTTTCGCAGATCGCGCTTAGCGCCATCAGGATTGGGCTTAGCGCGAAAAGTTCTGTAAGTTGGGGTTGTTTGTTCAGGAAAGGACGCTTAGCGCGATAAGTCGGGCTTAGCGTGACCTGAAATCAAAAATGTTACTTTTAAGATCTTTTGACATGAAACCTTATATGATTATATTTTATGGAGTATTTTCATGTATGTGATTAATGGATTCGATTATAATTAAATGTGTTTTGGATTGGTTTCATATGCTATTTCAATGTATGTTTGATACTTGAGTTTAGTATGTATGAATCTTTTTTTGGTGAAATGTTGCGAATAACATGAATGGAATCATATGTTATATGTTATTTGTGATACGTGGTGATATGTAAATGCTACATGTGATGCTTGTTGTTGTTAAACATGTTATTGTGCAATTGGTGGATAGTTCACATGAGTTAAATTATTGTGATATGCTTGAATAATTGAGGTTGGTGAATAATCTTAATTGGCATATGATGTTGATGAATTGCACATGCATACATGGTTGACCTTGAAATATGAGGTGGTGAAACTTTGGGTTCACAATATGGCTCGATTCTTGAATGGATTAGTAGCGGTGAAACTTTGGGTTCACATTGGTGGTTTTGGTCTTGTCCGATCGGAAGCGTGACTTTGATATCTAAGTTATTAAATTGGAAGCGAGGTGAACAAAATGTTCCCAAGCGGTACCATATGCATGAGTCACATTGCATTGTTGTCTCATGAGTCATTGATTAATGAATTATTGTATGTTGGATTGTGATATTTGATTATGTGGATAATTGAATTGATTGTATTGATGACATTATGCTAATTATGAAAAATATGATTGCGTTATACTTGAAATGTTTGTATAATCATATTATTTTGGAATATCACTTGAAGTGTGCGGAATTCATTAATAGATGTTGTTTCTATATTGCTTCCAATTATATACATTTGGATAATTATGTGAATTCTCACCCTTTTGTTGTGATGTTTCCTCTATGTGGGTAACGTGCAGGTTCCGAGGATAGTGGTCCTTCGCACGAGACTAGTTGAAGTAGTTTACTTAGTTTATTCCTTACACTAGGTAGTGAGTCGTTTCTCTGGTCATGTAACGCGAGGATTATCTAAATTTTTGCTTTTATGAGATTTTTGTTATGTATTCTCATATATTTTGGATTTGTATGTTGAGATACTATTTTGATGTGGCCTTGATGCCGATGTATGAATTCTTATGTCTCGTTTATGCTAAGGATTCATTGCTTTTCATCCAATGATTATAGTATGGGATGTAATCATTGATAGTATCTGTGTGTATGAAATAATCCACTGTGAAATGCATGATTTAGTTTAAAGCATGAGATTCAATTACGTGTTATGATTATAACCAATTGTATGCATTATCTTATTTTTAAGAAAATATGTGATGTCCTCTTGATATGCATTCTAATTTTAGTCTAGTTGTGCAATATATTTTGTGGGGATTAGAGGGTGTTACATTAGTGGTATCAGAGCAATGGTCGGTCAGATTTATTTGGCCAGGTTATTAATTGATTTAATTCTTGTTGTATTTGATTTGTGTATCTGACACGATCAGTGTTGTTGGATGTCTTAGGACGATGATTGCAGGAAGGAATGATGATGCTATTGCTGATGGTTTGAGATTGTTGGCTGGATCTCTTGGGCAGATTCCGCAGGCGAATGCTAGACACCGAGGAGAGGAAGATGAGTTACGTGCTTTGGGTAAGTTTCATAGGAACAATCATCCTATATTTGAGGTTGAGCATGAACCCGACAAGGCTCAAGTATGGCTGAAAGCAATTAAGAAGATCTTTAGAGTTATGAATTGTACTGATGCGTAGAAGGTGCAGTTTGGTACGCGTATGCTGGAGAAGGAAGTTGAAGATTGGTGGAGCAAAACTATTTAGAGATATGAGGAAGGTGTTGAAGTTTCTTGGGCTCTTTTTTGTGATGCATTTTTGGATAACTATTTTCCAGAAGATGTGCATGGAAAGAAAGAGGTGGAATTCCTTGAGTTAAAGTAGGGTAATGGTACCGTGGTTGAGTGTGCTGCAAGATTTCAAGAGCTGGTTAAGTGTTGTCCTCATTGCAATACTATGAATGTTGAGAGATCTAAGTGTCTGAAGTTTGTGAATGGTTTGAGACCTGATATCAAGGAGGCTATTGAATATCAGCAGATTACTCGTTTTGCTGAGTTGATGAACAAGAGTAGGATTTATGATGAGGATAGTAGGGAAAGTGCTTCTTACTACAAGAATGTATATGATAGGAAAGGAAAAGGTCAATTCTGTGAGAAGTCGTATGATGATAAGAAGAAATCTAGTGGTGGCAAGAAGCCAAGTGGGGGAGGATCATCTACTCTGATTAAGTGTTATAAGTGTGGTGTGGAAGGGCATCGTGTTTCTGATTGTGGATAGGATGGTATTAAGTGCTTTAGGTGTGGCAAGGCGGGTCACAAAATTGTTGATTGCAGGTTTAGTGCGGATGTGACTTGTTACAACTGTGGTGAACAAGGTCATGTTAGTACTAAGTGTGAGCAGCCAAAGAAGGAGCAAGCTCGAGGGAAAGTGTTTGCATTGTCTGGTGCAGAGACTCCGGTTGAGGATAGACTTATCCAAGGTACGTGCTTTATTAATGGTACACCTTTGATTTCTATCATTGATACTGGTGTAACGCATTCTTTTATTTATGCGGATTGTGTTAAGAGGTTGAATCTTGAATTGTCTAATATGCAAGGAAATATGATTATTGATACTCCTACTATGGGTTCTGTTTGTACTTCTATTGCATGTCTGGATTGTACGTTGAGTATTTTTGGTAGAGATTTTTGGTAGACATTTTCGGATAGATTTAGTTCGTCTTCCGTTAGATCAATTGGATGTGATTCTTGGTATGAATTGGTTGGAATACAATCATATTTTTATCAACTATTTTGACAAGTCGATTATCTTTCTTGATTCTGGTGTCGAGAATGATTTATTTTTGTCTGCTAAGCAAGTGGATGAATCTATGAAAGATGGTGTCGTGTTGTTTACTTTGTTGGCATCGTTGGATCTCGGTGAGAAACAAGCTATGGGTGAATTTCTTGTTGTTTGTTATTTTCCAGGGTATTTCCTGATGATGTAAGTGATTTGTCGCCAGTGCGTGAAGTTTAGTTTTTGATTGATTTAGTTCCTGGAACTAGTTCTGTTTCGATGGCTCCGTATAAAATGTCTGCTTCTGAGTTAAAACAGTTGAGGAGTGAACTTGAAGATTTTCTTGAGAAGAGGTTTATTTGTCCGAGTGTATCTCTGTGGGGTGCACCTATTTTGTTGGTTAAGAAGAAGGAAGGTTCTATGAGGTTGCGTGTTGATTATAGACAACTGAACAAGGTGACTATTAAGAACAGGTATTCACTTCTGAGGATTGATGATTTGATGGATCAGTTGGTTGGTGCTTGTGTTTTTAGTAAGATTGATTTGAGGTCTGGCTATCATCAGATTCGTGTGAAAGTTGAGGATATTCAGAAGACTGCTTTTAGGACAAGGTATGGTCACTATGAGTATTCTGTAATGTCGTTTAGTGTCACTAATGCTCCTAGTGTATTCATGGAATATATAAATAGAATTTTTCACAAGTATCTTGATAAATTTTTGGTTGTGTTCATTAATGATATTTTGATTGATTCCAAGAGTGAAGAAGATCATGCTGAGCATTTGAAGATTGTGTTATCTGTACTGAAAGAGAAGAAGTTGTATGCTAAACTTTCTAAATGTGAGTTTTGATTGAAGGAAGTGAGTTTCCTTGGGCATGTGATTTCGAGTGGTGGTATTTTTGTGGATCCTTCTAAGGTTGAGGCTGTTTCTCGATGGGAAGCTCTGAAATATGTTTCTGAGATTAGAAGTTTTCTTGGTTTGGCTTATTATTATCGTAAGTTCATTGAAGGGTTTTCTAAGTTGGCGTTTCCGTTGAAGCAGTTGACAAGGAAAGGTCAAGCTTTTTTTTGGACGTTGCAGTGTGAAGCTAATTTTCAAGAGCTTAAGAGAAGATTGACAATCGCTCCTATTTTGATTTTGCCTAATCCGACAGAACCATTTGTGGTGTATACTGATGCTTCATTGATGGGTTTATGAGGCGTGTTAATGCATAATAAGCAAGTGGTAGCTTATGCTTCGAGGAAACTTAATGTTCATGAGAGGAATTTCCGACACGTGTGTCGCACCCCAAAATTTCCCCTTTGTTTTACCTCGTTATTTTCAAGCAAGGATGTTCATTTATTGTGGTTTCAGAGAAGTTCCTACTGGGAAATTTTTCATAAAAAATGGTGGAAAAGTTTTATCTTGTTACCGATTCAATTCAAATTCAAGAGGTTCCGAATGGTTTCGGACTATTGGTGCAAAAGGTTGTTTGAATTTATTTGTCCGAAAAGGGGTTATTTGTTTTAGAACTTGAATTCAAAAATAATTATATATTTGAGAATTTAAATTTTAAAAGAAATTCCTTTTATTTACTTGGGTCATTTAAATTCGGCGGAGGGAAACGCCGTTCTTGGTATTTAATTTGCTAGCAGGAGATAATTACAAGAAACTATTTAATTTATATTGGATGTTGTTTATTTCAAGCAAAAATGCAAGTTTGGAATTACAAGATTCGATGTTGAAAAAAGTTCTTATTATTATTTCTTTAAAATTCCATTACAGTTACAAGTTACAAAGGCTACAAAAAATACAAAGGTATCCTAATTCTAATGCTATGAGTTTCTAAAAGATTGTCAAGCGAGTTGTTGTCTTTCTCCGAGCCATCCTTCATGTCCGAGTGTTCCTCTTCATCTTCATCGCCATTTGACCGTTGCCGCCATTCCTGAAACAAAAAAAGAGAACATAGTTAGTAATTACGAAACACGAAACAAAATTCGTACGAAAATCAAGAGAGTTTCTGTTTTTTCGGACTCATCATGAGGGTTGTGTTAGGGAATCAGGTTTGTAAGGTTAATTGTTTCAAAAGCCTCAGAACCAAAGTTCCTTCATCGGCCGCTACCTCTATTTGCAAATCACAACAACTTTCGTTGTTGGTTCACAAAGGGAGGTGAAATGGAAATCAGAAACATCATTTTTCCAAATAAAGTCAGCCCAACAGTGTCAAAGAGTTCCAAAAACAATTCAGTTCAGCCCAATATAAAAAAAGAGAAGGTCAACATACTGCAGCAAGCATAACAGGTCAGCAAGAACCAGCCACATTTTACCCCATCAATACATGGTTATCAACACAAGGTGAGAAGTTTTCACCCAAACAGCCAGTAAATGCAAACAGCCAGTATAATGTATAAAGGAAAAGCAGAGCAGCAGAAGCATAGCAGGCAGTTTAGCCAAAAGGGGGAAATTGGTATCAATTACAAGTAACTACATGCCACAGTTCATGTTTCCAAGGAGAGACAGATGAAATTGCACAGAAGTGATATTAAAGCCAACAATAAGCAAGGAAGACCAAGGCAAAATCTGTTCCAATTAATCAGAAATATGGTATAGGATCAGAGGATAACCAAACATGCAAGCAAGTATCTGTTCAAGGGTAGCAGAGGGACAAAAGGGGTTCTGTGGTAACATTCAAAAACAAAAGAGAAATATAACCATAGAGAGCATTTTTTTGTTCAAAGACCAGAGGCATATACCAGTTAAAAGAGAACCAACCTGAGAAAACCAAAACCCAAGATATAGTATCTGTTCTATAGAACCAGCTCAAAAAATATAACAACAGGAAAAGAAAGCAAAAACCATAGTGTGTATCTGTTCAAGAAAAAACCATGGTGGGTATCTATTAAAAAAAAACCAGCAAGCCATACCAGTTCCAAAAGATAGCAAACACTGAAAAAACCAGAAAGTTCAAACTATAACCAGCATAGCAACTGTTCTTTCACAACCATCAAAAAACCCAAACGCAGAAACCAAACACAGAACAATCAAAACAAACCCTAACCTATTCATCATCTTCCCTAACCCAACCCTTCAGAAAATTGGTTTCAGAAACGGTTCTGATATAGAGAGAATAGAGAAAATTCCAGAACGATCTCACCCGAATCCAGCGTCGAGGTTCCGGTTTCCTTCCCAGTTTCGGCCAAAGTCAGGTGAGTATCTGAAAAATCGATGGCATTCAACATCTGAAAACAAGTAATAAACCAAGAAAAAACGCAAAAAGATAGGTCAAACAGCACCGAATCAAAGGGGTTAGGGTTTCGAGAGTTCCAGTCGAAGCCGTCGAGAGAGGGAGAGCCATTTGTTTTCTGGGTTTCCAACAGGGAGATTGAGAGAGGTGAGGGTTTCTGTCAAGGCAACCGAGTGAGAAACGAGAGAAACGGTGAGGAAGAACGATTGAGATTTTTGGGTTACACATACACCGCGTTTGAAGAGAGAACAGATGTATCGTGTGAAACATTAAGTATTTTGGTTTTCTTTTGTTTTTTTTAGTTAGGATTAACTTTATAACTTAACTAACCATTTTTATTTTCTTATTTACTAACTATTATCATTTTTTTAATTACTGTTATTATTACTAATATTTATTATTATTACTAACTGTTATTAGTATTACTAACCATAACCATTATTATTGTTACTAATATTTATTATTATTACTAATTTTTAACTATTATTAACAACTATTATTATTATTTACTATTATTATTATTAATAACTATTATTATTTTTTTAATTAATAATTATTATTATTACTATTCTTAACCAATAAAATATTTAGTATACTCCAAAAAATATAAAAAAGTAATAATAATGTTAATTAGCCCATTTTGCTTAGTGGGGAGTTTTTTAGCATTTCTTTTACTATTTTGTCCTCAATATACCGTTACTGTCACTACCCCCGTGTGCCTCAAGTTTCGGTTTTCTGATCAACGACGCTCCATCATTGACAATTTATTGGGCCCAAGAGTATCATCTCGGTTTTCTTTTGCACCGCTCGACTCGCATCACAGCTATTTCTAAACCTTCACCTTTCGTCAATTAATTTATTTTTTCGTAAATTATATGTTTCTGCGATGTACTAAGTAATAATTAGTTCTGATAGTTTTTATTTGATAATTTATCGATTAAACTATTAGTCGATTTCTTATCAAATAGAAAAAATCGTTTCTAATAATTATTTAAATTTCCGATTGTATTGTGTGATGATTATCTGTTTGTTCCGCATTTATTCACCATTGTACACTCTACGCACAAATTAAAATTAAAATCAATCTGATTCCGCTTTGATTGGCTCATATGCCAATTTCTTAAAGGGTCTCATAGTTGGGGATGGGCATGGCCATCCTCACGAGATTGATTAAAGCCCTTGTTGCTTTAATCAATCATAACCCGAAAATAACATTGGTCTATATACCAATTCTCCATGCACCAGGGTCTCATGGTTGGGGATAGGAGCACCTATCCTCACGAGGTTAATCAAGTCCATATACTTCATTAATCATAACCCGCTTCCATTTCATCTCAGCACGCGTATCAGATTGCTTTCATAATTTAAAGTTCTAAACCTCGATCCAACGTCGAGTTCCTTTTCAAAAATATTTTTCAAAACAAATATTCTATTTCTCCCTCCTCCCAAGCATATGGTAGTCAGTCCAGTATCGACCCTCGACCGTATGTTTGGTGTCTTAATTAAATTTAATTAACGTGAACCATGTTTCACCTCACCTTTTCTTAACAAAACTTTTGGGTAGAAAAAGATGATTCAAATGTTTCTGTCCACTCATCCGAGTAATTGGGGCGTCAGCCGTTGAACGCTTATGGTCCAATGCTTGTCTCCCGCATAAAAACAAAATAACTCATTCAAACTCTTTTATCGCTCATATGCGATCATCCAAACTCTTTTCCGATAAAGAGTGTGCAATAGCCGTTTCAAACAAGAACGAGGACTTAAGCTTTTCAAACAAACAAAACAAGTCCTAGTTCAAAGCATTTGAAATGTCTAAACGCACGATTTTTCTTATAAAATCAATACAACCAATTAAAACCTTTTTGAGAGGAACTACGAAGTTTTGACTTTTCCATTGCACAAGGGAATACGTAGGCACACGGTTCCAAAACCGTTCCAAACTCAAAATAATAATAAACAAATTCCGTTTCTTTTTTTCTTTTATAACTTAGAGATTAGCGAATATACACACACACTTAGAATTAAATAGGTCCCATCGAGTACGATGGATGTAAGAGGTGCTAATACCTTCCTCTTACATAACCGACTCCCGATTCCACTTTTTTGGTCGTAGACCGCCTTATCCGTATCTATGGGGTTTTATTTATATTTTCCCGTTCTTTTTAGAACGAATAAAATTAGGTGGCGATTTCACTAGTTTTCGGAAATTTAAACGATTTTTGAAAATCGAGTTGCTTCAACGTGATTTAGAATTGGCCGCAGTTGTGTTTGTTTTGAAGATTTTGAGGCATTATTTGTTTTGTTCAAGATTTGAGGTGTATAGCGATCATAAGAGTTTGAAGTATTTGTTTGATCAAAAGGAATTGAATATGAGGCCAAGAAGATGGTTGGAATTCTTGAAGGATTAGGATTTTGGTTTGAATTATCATCTGGGTAAAGCGAATGTTGTAACTGATGCCTTGAGTAGGAAGTCTTTGTACATGTCGATGTTCATGGTGCGAGAATTGGATTTTCTTGAACAATTTCGAGACTTGAGTTTGGTTTGTGAAGAGAATTCTTCTTGTGTTAAGCTTGGCATGTTGAAGCTTACCAGTGGTATTTTGGATGAGTTTCGAAAAGGTCAAAAATCTGATTTGGTCCTGGTAGATAAGTCAGTGTTGATCAATCAAGGTCTAGGTGGTGATTTTCGGATTGATGAGAATGGTATCATGAGGTGTTGTGATAGAATTTGCATTCCTGATGTTGGTGATCTGAGAAAGAGAATTCTTGATGAAGGACATCGAAGTGGTATGAGTATTCATCCTGGTGCGACTAAGATGTACCAAGATTCGAGATAGTTATTTTGGTGGTCAGGTATGAAGAAGGATAATGCTGAGTTTGTGTATTCTTGTTTAATCTATCAGAAGTCTAAGATTGAACATCTGAAACCGTCTGGTTTATTGCATCTGTTATCCATTCCTGAATGGAAGTGGGATAGCATTTCTATGGATTTTGTTTCTGGTTTTCCGAGAACTCCGAGTAGTCATGATGTTGTTTGGTTTATTGTGGATAGATTGACAAAATCTGCTCACTTTATTCCAATTTTGATAGATTATCCTATGGAAAGGTTTGCCAAGTTATATATTGAGAAAGTTGTGAGTTTGCATGGTGTTTCGTCGAGTATTGTTTCAGATAGAGATTTGAGGTTTACTTCGCATTTTTGGGAAGGTTTGCAAAGTGCTTTGGGTACGAAGTTGCGTTTGAGTTTGGCGTATCATCCGCAAACCGATGGTCAGACTGAAAGGACGATTCAATCATTGGAAGATTTTTTGAGAGCTTGTGTCTTAGAGCATGGAGGTGCTTGGGATTGTTATTTGCCTTTGATTGAGTTTACCTATAACAATAGTTTTCATTAGAGTATTAGAATGGATCTGTTTGAAGCTTTGTATGGACGAAGGTGTAGGACGCCCTTGTGTTAGTATGAATCCGGTGAGAGTGTTTTGGTTGGACATGAGATAGTTGAACAGACTACAAATAAGATTAAGATAATTTGGGAAAAAATGAAGATTGCCCAGAGTCGTCAGAAAAGTTATCATGATAAGAGGAGGAAAGATTTTAGCTTTGAGAAAGGAGATCACATGTTTTTGAGGGTTACTTCTGTGACTGATGTTGATAAAGTATTGAAGTCAAGGAAGTTGAATCCGCGTTTTATTGGTCCTTATCAAATTGCTGAGAAGGTTGGTGAAGTAGCCTATCAAACTCATTTTCCGCCATCACTTGCTAATCTTCATGACATATTCCATGTATCTCAATTGAGGAAATATATGCCAGATATATCCCATCTTGTGCCGCTAGATGATGTGTGAGTTAGAGATAATTTGACGGTTCAGACTTTACCGATGTGCATTGAGGATCGAGAAGTTAAGCAACTTCGAGGGAAGGAAATCACTTTGGTAAAAGTGGCATAGAGAGGTTCAGCTAGTGGTAATGTGACTTGGGAGCTTAAGAGTCAGATGAAGGATTCGTATCCTTAGTTGTTCGCTTAAGGTAATTTTCGAGGGCGAAAATATTTTAAGTGGGGGAGAGTTGTAACAACCCGATTTTTAATAGTTAATTATTAGTTATTATTATATGTTATGTTATGTGATAATTAATTAAATTGGGTGATTTAAATGAAAATTGAATTATTTGAATATGAGTGTTATTTGAATAATTGTGTTTTATGAGTAGAAATGTGCTTATTTGGTATTAGGCCTAATTTTATGAATAGAAATAATAAAGAGATGTTAAGTGTTAAGCCCAATAAGAAGTTACTAGTTAGTAAAGAGTTAGATGGGAATCATAATTAGAATTTTAATTTGGAAAAAGAAGAGAAAAGGGGAAAAGAAGAGAAGAGAAGAGGAGAAAGAGGAAAAGTGAAGGGGAAATCCTAGAAGAGGAATCTTCAAGAGGTAAGGGGGAGAATCCATGTTATTGTTTGATTGTATATTATGGGTAGTAATTAGTAACATGCTAGGTTGTTTAATTTCAATTTCTAGAATCTTAGAATGTTAGGATTTGAAGAGAAATTGTGTTTTTCAACTTAGAATGATGACCCATGATTAGAAACATTTTAGGATACCCTTAATGATGTTATTTAGCTGATTAGAATGAGTTTTGTGTGGTAATTTCGTGGAAGAAAGAAGCTAGTTCGTAGCAGAAAAGTGTTGTTTCACATAACACGCTTAGCGGCATCAGGACCGGGCTTAGCGCGAAAAGTTCTCTAAGTTGGGGTTGTTTGTTCAGGAAAGGGCGCTTAGCGCGATAGGTCAGGCTTAGCGTGACCTGGAATCAAAAATGTTATTTTTATGATCTTTTGACATGAAATCTTATATGATTATATTTTATGGAGTATTTTCATGTATGTGATAAATGGAACCAATTATAATTAAATGCGTTTTGGATTGGTTTCATATGCTATTTCAATGTATGTTTGATACTTGAGTTTAGCATGTATGAATCTTGTTTTGGTGAAATGTTGCGAATAACATGAATGGAATCTTATACTATATATTATTTGTGATATGTGGTGATATATAAATGCTACATGTGATGCTAGTTGTTGTTGAAATATGTTGTTGTGCAATTGGTGGATAGTTCACATGAGTTGAATTATTGTGATATGCTTGAATAATTGAGGTTGGTGAATAATCTTAATTTGCATATGATGTTGATGAATTTCACATGCATACATGATTGACTTTGAAATGTGAGGTGGTGAAACTTTGGGTTCACAATGTGGCTTGTAACACCCCAAATCTACCCGGTAGTTATAATTAAAATCAGAGTGTCAAAATTTCCACAAACATGAGGCATTACATTCTCAATTCGAAAACAACACATAATATCCTAACATAACAGATACATAGCAATTAATAATTCTTAGAACTTATAACAATTTATTAGTCTTCAAATATACTTCAATTTTTATTTAATAACTACGCAGCGGATTCATATGTTTCTGAACTTCAAAAGAAACATAACATCTTTTAAACAACTTAATTCAAAGGAAACAATTTCTCAAAATAGCAACATCAATGGTTCAACGGAAAACAACATAAAATCAAATAAGTGTTCATTCCCCCGAGTGCTACGTATCAGAGTGACGACACCAACGAGCTACTAAGTCTTTACTCCTCGTTACATGCACGTTACCGGTATAAAGGCAACGACGAAGCAAATAAAAGGGTGAGATATGTACCAATATAAACAAGTGTATGATAAATAATATATTTGAATTAAATCATACAAATTATCACTTTACAATTACAACATCATCAATCAATTCACTTCACAACATTCACATTTATGCCAATTCAAATGAGACGCAACAATGCATATGCATGTGGTACCAACAAGGCTTCAGCCCCATTCACTAATTGCCAATTAATAGAGGCACAAGGCATAAGCCTTCTTCACAATTCCGCCAATACAGGCCTTCACAAGCATGCAAACATAATGTAACACTAACAACATACAACAACATCATAAATTCACTTCACGAGGCATACAACTATATCACTGTTATTACCAATAATTACAGGTAATTATCGTCACTGAAAATATCCTACAACTTCACATAAATAACAACAATATACAACAACATATTCCTTGCCAATAATTCACAAGCAAATAAACAACACGAGGCATTCAACACAATTTCAACAAAAATAAAACAATCGTAATCACCTACTAAAATATACGAACCATCCCGATAATTTTCAATTAATTCCAGACAACTAATTATACCGCTTAATTTACTAACTCGGTTAATTCGGTACTGTCTTTAAGCACTATTAATACTATCAATTATTACAGCTCCTATTAATTTATTAGACTACCACGTTTAGTTTCCTGCACCTAATCCCATGTTGTCTCAAAATTGTTGGCACTGATGTATTATGATAGAACATCACTGCTACTGAATTCTCGTTAGTTTATTTATACTTCTATTTCAATAGTTTCCACTAAATTATTAATGTGAAACCTACTACTAGAATACCAGTTAAATATTAATGTGCTATTTATTTAAACTGCGTTTAAAATTACCTGTATAAGCACCATATTTTTCTACTATCTGTTATTATCCATTAGGCTACTAAATTATTTAAGAGTGTTAAGCTTACTACTAACAAATCTCCTACGCAACACCTATCTCTATACATACTAATTTCACTAAAATTACACTGCTAACAATTAAAAACTACTCCGGACCAAGAAAATACACAAACTGGTTCAAGTGGCCCACGCCCTAGTATAAGGGACGACCGTCCCCTTCCTTTAACCAATGGGAGGCATCCGCCCCCTGCCCCTTCACCCTAGAGGGTGCCCGCCCCTGTCCTTGTGGCCCCCGCCACCAAAATTTTCATGGCCACCACGTGTGGCCTCCTTCCTGTGTACATGCAAGTTTTCCCTTTTTTTCTGCGTTTTCCTCGTCATTATTGTACCAATTCCATTCCTTCTCATAATTTTACATAATTAAATTATTAATTTTCATTATCCCAGGGATCTAATAATTACATTGCAACAACAAGTCCAATTGCACGATCGATTCAACAATAATAATATTCCACACAACGATATATAAAATTCATCGTTTTGCAACATAAATCACACACAGATAAACCGAGATAATTTTCTACGAATCTAATCCCCACATATCATTCATCATAAACCCAGTTATAGAGTTAAAACCTCACCCCTTACCTGGATTCAATGATAGTTCAACTCCTAACGTTCGCCTCCTAATTTCTGGTTGAGCTCCGATTTGGCTTTCCAGTTTGTAATTTCCTTCCGACGGCTAATTCTCCAAACCTATTCTTCCTCTCACGTACTGTTTCTTTTCCCTTCTTATATTTCAACCCTAATCCTTCTTATTTTCTTTATATCTAATTCCAACTTAACCAATAATAATAATAATATTGTTATTATTTCTACTTGGGCTTACTTTTCACACCTCTTTTCTACTGCTTCTAACACCAAATAGGCCCCAAATAAATAACTCTATTAATCCACACTTATTTCTAATATTATTTCCAATAATATCCTACAACAAAATTAATTCATCACTAATTAATCCCAACTTTCGATAATTCACTTAATCATCTTAAATCAACTTAAATCTATTAATGCTCCTTATAATTCTACTGATAAATCCAACTTTGACTAAATTCTAATAAATAAATCCTTAATAATTTTATTTAAATAATTAAATAATTTCTGGGTGTTATAAGTCTCCCCCACTTAGGATATTTTCGTCCTCGAAAATTCGTTTGACACCACCATCCTTAACCTTGTCTCTACATTTAACCTTCCAATATAACCACACTCTACTACGCTTAAAAACATCCAATGCACACGTGCAATTCTATCTCAACTCAATCATCAACAATCTTATTAATCATCAAAGTTATATCCACGAAACACGTACCTCTAGTATCTCTGTTCGTTGGAGTTTCAACCAACACGAACACCTTTGCACCAGGCACTTTCTTCGGCTTCTGACACTGAGTACTAATATGGCCTGCCTCACAACAATTAAAACAGACATCCTCCTTATGCCTACACTCAGGAGCTGCATGTCCAACCTTGCCACAACGAAAACACCTCTTTACATCTGCAGCAATGTACACATTACTCTTGTGACTAGGTTTCCCATACTTGAAACAAGTCACACTAGCAGAAGCGTCTCCCCCACTAGTTCTCTGGCCCTCAACAACTTCATATTTTCCCTTACCAGCTGGAGCATCATACAGCTTACCGCGATTTTGATTCTTGCTCCTCTTCTCATTAGCTATCTTGTAATGAGCATTGTTATCCTCTTTAAAAATTCTACAAATATCCACCAAATCAGAGAAAACACGAATCTTCTGATATCCAATTGCCTTCTTGATCTCTGAGCGCAACCCATTCTCAAACTTGATGCACTTTGAAAATTCAGCACGTTTCGCTCTATAGTGCCGATAGAACTTAGCCAACTCCATAAACCTTGCAGCATACTCTGTAACAGACTTATTCCCTTGCTTCAGCTCTAGGAATTCAATTTCCTTATTACCCCGAACATCTTCAGGATAATACTTCCGCGAAAACTCTCTACGGAACACAACCCAAGTGATCTCTTCACCTGCAGCTTCCAATCTTGGACGAGAGTCTAGCCACCAGTCATCAGCTTCGATTGCTAGCATGTGAGTCCCATAACGAACATTATGCGCTTGGGTGCAGTCCATTACACGGAAGATTTTTTCCATCTCCTTCTACCAATCCAAAGCTCCATCGGGATCATACTTACCCTTAAAGGTAGGAGGATTCTCCCTCTAGAAGGTTGCCAAGCTACGTGATCCAGTATCTCCGCCAACATTTGGTTGATTCTCCATAGCATGAGCCATTGCTTCTAAAGCAGCAGCAACCGCAACATCGTTCCTTCCAGCCATCTCAACTTATAACTACAACACAAACAATTGTCAGAAATAATTAACAATGCTCGATGGTTAAAGACTCAACAACTTTGGCCGGACGGACCGACCTACTCTGATACCACTAATGTAACACCCCAAATCTAACCGGCAGTTATAATTAAAATCAGAGTGCCAAAATTTCCACAAACATGAGGCATTACATTCTCAATTCGAAAACCAACACATAATATCCTAACGTAACAGATACATGGCACTTAATAATTCCTATAACTTATAACAATTTATTAGTCTTCAAAAATACTTCAACTTTTATTTAATTACTATGCATCAGATTCATAAGTTTCCAAACTTCAAAAGAAACATAACATCTTTTAAACACCTTAATTCAAAGGAAACAATTTCTCAAAGTAGCAACATCAATGGTTCAACAGAAAACAACATAAAATCAAATAAGCGTTCATTCCCTCCGAGTGCTACATATCAGAGCGACAACACCGACGAGCTACTAAGTCTTTACTCCTCGTTACCTGCACGTTACTAGTATAAAGACAACGACGAAACAAATAAAAGGGTGAGATATCTACCAATATAAACAATTGTATGATAAAAAATATATTATAATTAAATCATACAAATTATCACTTCACAATTAAAACATCATCAATCAATTCACTTTACAACATTCATGTTTATGCTAATTCAATGAGACGCAACAATGCATATGCATGTGGTACCAACAAGGCTTCCGCCCCCTTCACCAATTGTCAATTAATAGAGGCACAGGACATAATCCTTCTTCACAATTCCACCAATACAGACCTTCACAAGTATACAAATGTAATGCAACACTAACAACATACAACATACAACAACATCATAAATTTACTTCACGAGCCATATGCCTATATCACTGTTATTACCAATAATTAGAGGTAATTATCGTCACTGAAAACATCCTGCAACTTTGCATAAATAACAACAATATAGAGAAACATATTCCTTGCCAATAATTCACAAACAAATCAACAAAACGAGGCATTCAACATAATGTCAACAAAATAAAACAATCGTAATCAGCTACTAAAATATTCGAACCATCCCGACAATTTTCAATTAATTCCAGACAATTAATTATACCGCTTAATTTACTAACTCGGTTAATTCGGTACTGTCTTTAAGCACTATTAATACTATCAATTATTACAGCTCCTATTAATTTATTAGACTGCTACGTTTAGTTTCCTGCACCTAATCCCATGTTGTCTCGAAATTGCTGGCACTGTTGTATTATGGTCCTCCTAGAACATCACTGCTACTAAATTCTCGTTAGTTTATTTATACTACTATTTCAATATTTTCCACTAAATTATTAATGTGAAACCTACTACCAGAATACCAGTTAAATATTACTCTGCTATTTATTTAAACTGCCTTTAAAATTACCTGTATAAGCACCATATTTTTCTGCTATCTGTTATTATCCATTAGGCTACTAAATTATTTAAAAGTGTTAAGCTTACTACTAACAAATATCCTACACAACACCTATCCCTATGCATACTAATTTCCCTAAAATTACACTGTTAACAATTAAAAACTACTGTCGGAACAAGAAAATACACAGACTGGTTCAAGTGGCCCCCGCACTGGTATAAGGGACGATCGTACCCTTCCTCCAACCAATGGGAGGCGTCCTCCCCATGCTCCTTCACCCTAGAGGGTGCCCTCCCTTGTCCTTTTGGTCTCCGCCACCAAAATTTTCACGGCCACCACGTGTGGCCTCCTTCCTGTGTACCTGCAAGTTTTCCATTTTTTTTTCGTGTTTTCCTAGTCATTACCGTACCGATTCCATTCATTCTCATAATTTTACATAATTAAATTATTAATTTTCATTATCCCAGGGATCTAATAATTACATTGCAACAACAAGTCCCATTGCACGATCGATTCAACAATAATAATATTCCACACAACAATATATAAAATTCATCGTTTTGCAACATAAATCCCACACAAATAAACCGAGATAATTTTCTACGAATCTAATCCCCATATATCATTCATCATAAATCCAGTTATAGAGTTAGAACCCCACCCCTTACCTGGATTCAATGGCAGTTCAACTCCTAACGTTCGCCTCCTAATTTCTGGTCAAGCTCCGATTTGGCTTTCCGATTTGTAAATTCCTTCCGGCAGCTAATTTTCCAAACCTATTCTTCCTCTCAGGTACTGTTTCTTTTCCCTTCTTATATTCCAACCCTAATCCTTCTTATTTTATTTATATCTAATTCCAACTTAACCAATAATAATAATAATATTGCTATTATTTCTACTTGGGCTTAATTTTCACACCTCCTTTCTAATGCTTCTAACACCAAATAGGCCCCAAATAGATAACTCTATTAATCCACACTTATTTCTAATATTATTTTCAATAATATTCTACAACAAAATTAATTCATCACTAATTAATCCCAACTTCCGATAATTCACTTAATCATCTTAAATCAACTTATAAATCTATTAATGCTCCTTATAATTCTACTGATAAATCCAACTTCGACTAAATTCCAATAAATAAATCCTTAATAATTTTATTTAAATAATTAAATAATTTTCGGGTGTTACATGGCTCGATTCTTGAATTGATTAGTAGCGGTGAAACTTTGGGTTCACATTGGTGGCTTGGGTCTTGTCCGGATCCGAAGCGTGACTTTGATTTCTAAGTTATTGAATCAAAAGCGAGGTGAACGGAATATTCCCAAACGGTACCACATGCATGAGTCACATTGCATTGTTGTCTCATGAGTCATTGATTAATGAATTATTGTATGTTGGATTGTGATATTTGATTATGTGGATAATTTAATTGATTGCATTGATGATATTATGCTAATTGTGATAAATGTGATTGTGTTATACTTGAAATATTTGTATAATTATATTATTTTGGAATATCACTTGAAGTGTGCGGAATTCGTTAATAGATGTTGTTTCTATATTGCTTCCAATTATATACATTTGGATAATTATGTGAATTCTCACCCTTCTGTTGTGATGTTGCCTCTATGAGGGTAACGTGCCGGTTCCGAGGATAATGGTGCTTCGCACGAGACTAGCTGAAGGAGTTTACTTAGTTTATTCCTTACACTAGGTAGTGAGTCGTTGCTCTGGTCATGTAACACGGGGATTATCTGAATTTCTACTTTTATGAGATATTTGTTATGTAGTCTCATATATTTTGAATTTGTATGTTGAGATACTATTTTGACGTGGCCTTGGTGTCGATGTTTGAATTCTTATGTCTCGTTTATGCTAAGGATTCATTGCTTTTAATCCTATGATTATAGTATGGTGTAATACGGTGGGAGAACTGACTTTGGATTGTTTTGCGTTTGATTGCAAATGTTGCGGATAGCAAGAGTCGCCACCGACTTTTCTTTTATCCAATTAAGGGAAAGTGAAAAGAATAAGAAAAGACCTTCGTTAGATTCTGAGTAAGGGAGAAGGTTATGAAAAGGGAAGGTATTAGCACCCTTTCCATCCGTAGTTATCTACGGGCTCTTAGTTGCTTTAGCTCACTTTTAAATTTGCTTTTTGTGTGTGTGTTTGAAAATGTTTTTGAAAATGCATTTCGCTTTGACTTCGTAATGATTATGTGCTATCCATACCATTAGTTGGTAGGTAACCCTATTCTTGGATGTAAATGGACGTTCGAAGGGACATCAGATGGTCATAAAAGGCAACTTGTAGGAGTATCCTAGCACATTCGTAGGGACGATCATCACTTTTCATAGGCAACAATCGAGGGACTAGATCCTGTATTCGTAGGCAACATCGAGGGACTACAATCTTTGTATCGAAGGGACTATGATGATATGTTTGTAGGCAATGGTGCTAGGATACTTCTACGTTCGAGGGACTTGACCATTTGTAAGGCAACGAGAGAGAATACTCTAGGGGGTGCATGTGTGAAGAGAGTGTGTTGAATTCAGATAGTTTATCTTGAAATTAGAAGTGATCTACGTTCGTTTTTATCTTGCCATACACGCCTAGTTACTAGCAGTTTATATGGGTGCGGAAAGTAAATTGCGGAAAGTAAAGTGCGGAAAGTAAATCCTACGCTATTACATGGCTTTGGGGCAGTTACATAATTGAGGAGTGCGGAAAGTAAATCCTAATTAAGCTATTACATCCCATGAGCAGTTACATAATATTGAAAAAGGATGCGAGAAAATTAAACTAAAACTATTACAACCTGGAAGCAGATACATAATAATCGGAAAAAGAATCGACTTGCAAATAATAGAAAATATGTTAGTGAAAAAGATTTTTTTGAGTTAGGAAAAAGTTTTTAGGGTTAGTAAACCTAATTAGATGAGAAAATAATTTTTGAGAATTTTCTGGATTGATTTTAGCAAGGAAAAACAATTAAAAGTCAATTTTTCGATTAATTAGCAATTAATTAAAATATGCATGCAAAATATAATTTTTCATGTCAAAAATTAAAAAGTATTTTCCTGACCTAAATGCAAAAAGAAAATATTTTTCATGATTTTTCTGATGTGTTAGAAAATTATTTGAAAGGAAATTAAATTGAAAAGAAAATAATGTGAAAAAATAGAAAAAAGTGTTAGTTTTGAAAAGTGTTAAAAATAAGTTGACAGAGCCAAGGATTGAACCCAAGCCCTCTCCTTCAACGCGCGCGCTGCTTACCACTGGACCAACCTGCAGTTTGTGTTAGTATAATGGAATCAATACGTTATAAGGGAAAATTGTTTCTGAATGCTAATCAAAACATGCGCCAAGCCTTCGTCTTCCCCATTTGAATTTTACACAGGCTTTTACCTACGGATACAATTCGTAGCAAAAACCTATAGTGACAGTTTTGTCTGTCACTAAAAGACCTGCAAATTTCCAAAATCCAGAAAACGTAATATAAATTCATTAGGGATACATGGATCGATTGCTTTCATCCTCCTGATCATGAATATAACCTTGGTTTTGGCCAATTTTTCCTAAATCGATGGATCCCAATTTGAAGCTCAGAAAACCTAACAATGGCATATCACGATTCCTGCATCTAAGCTTCAATTAACCAACCCAGATAGCTTCGAAACTTTGTTCTAATCACAGATAAACAATCAAAACATGTTAAATATGCATGAAAAACAGAAATCGATTTTGAGTTAGAAGTATGTAAACCGTGACTTGGATGTTGTGATTCTGCATGCTTTGCTTGCTTGTGAGTATCTGGAAACGATCAGAGGGCCTCCAGGAATTGATTGCAAGGCTTGAAATGCTTTGAATTGGACTAAAACTATGGCTGCTAGGTTGCTTGAATGCCACGGATTTTGAAGCTTTTTTAGGGTTCTTTTTGGTCAGAATTTCGTCCCTTGTGTATGCAGAATCATTGTCTATTTATATTGTAAGGAATTAGGTCAAGAATTATAGGGAAATACCATGCCATTCAATGAAAAAAGATTTGATTTGGAATCAAACCAAATATTTCTTCTTTTGAGCCAATTTCAATCAAATCACTTACCAATCATGATTATTTCAAAATAATCAGATTAAATGGCTTGCTTGGACCTCAAGGATGAGAGAAAATCCATCTTGCAATTAATTTTTGATTTTCTATCTTTTATTTTAACTAAATTGGTTTTAAATGATTAAAAATCCAAAATAAATAAAAAATAAAAGATAAATTCGTGGCCTTGGGCTTGGAGGTTCCAATTCAGCTAAGGAACATGTTTGAATCAAGAAAAGTTAGGTCCATTTGGAATTTTTTTGATTTTCTCAAGTATTTCTCTTTGTGCACCTCCTCAAAAATGCTTAACTTACACAAGGTGTATCTTGCTCAATTTTTAACATTTTAGGGTGTTCTTGGATTTTTTGGAAAGCTCAAGATGTCCTCTAAACAGCCCTTTTGGTTTCATCTTCATTGAAGTTTCCATTCTCATGAACACTTCTTCACAAAAAGTTAACTTTTTGTTGACTTTTAAAAAGACCTGTAATGTTTTGATCCATAACTTCCAAATGAAGCATTTTCTGCCCAAGCTTGCAAGACATGAAGTTGTAGAGAATTGAATTCTCTTCAAAATGAGCTGTGGTGGAAAATTTTTTGATAAAGTATGTGAAAGTTATGTCTGGTCAAAGTTCTGTTGACTTTTGTCTGAGAAAGCCTAATTTAGAAACTTTGACTTTTGATCAATTCTTGACTTTTCTTGATGAATCATGATCAACCCTTGATCAAATGATGAATATTACTTCAAAATATTGACGTTGACCCAAAATTATGAAGTTTGACTGTATGTTGACCACAATTGACTTTTTGTCCAATACAACTGGTTTTCAACCATCTGAGCAATTATCTGAGCAATCTTGACTTGTAAGGCTTGAAACTTGACATGGAGATTCTTTGAAGCATATAATGAGGCATGATGATCACCTGAAATGTTGGATGTCCATCTTGACTTGAGAATGGCAAATCCCTAGTTTGGGTTGATTGCTTAGGAGAGGGTTTATCTGGTCAACCCTTGTGAAATCCTTGAGCATGAACATGTGAAATGTCTTGAGAAGTGGGAGGGCAAATTTTGGGGTATAACATATGGGATGTAATAATTGATAGTATCTGTGTGTATGAAATAATCCGCTGTAAAATGCATGCTTTGGTTTAAAGCATGAGATTTGATTATGTGTTATAATTATGACCAATTGCATGTATTGTCTTATTTTTAAGAAAATATGTGATGCCCTCTTGATATACATTCTAACTTAACTCTGATTGTGCAATATATTTTGTGGGGATTATAGGGTGTTACATACTCCCTTCGTCCCATAATGAGTACATTTGAAATAAAATGGTGTCCCAAAATAAATGACTCATTTCAATTTTCAATATATTTTTTTCTAATTTTACCCTCTAATTACTTAAACTTTCATCATTTCAAATACTACTCTGGACACATTTATAAGCAACAAAAACCTTTTTAGATTCATTGAATAAATGATGTATCTAGTCATTATTTTATACTAGATACATGAATAATTTAATGTATCTAAAAAGCTTTTTGTTGCTTATAAAGGTGTCCGGAGGGTGTACATGATAAGGGATATTATAGTAAAAATATTAGAGAATTTCTTTTCCCATCTAGTGGGGTTCTTCTCCGTCCCTCGTGAAAAACCCAAAATACTCTAAGGTTTCACAAGAGCAATTACGAATTCATCTCGGAGGTGGACTTTGCAAGTGCACTTGCGAATTCACCCCAAATTTGTTAATAATAAGGTGAACTCGCAAGTGCACTTGCGAAGGCACCTGAGTTGTTTGATTCGTAAGTGCACTTGCGAATTTAAGTCAGGGCAGAATTCATAAACATTTAACATAATTCATAACATTCATTCAACTTAACTCAAAGAAATTACATAGTAGATGTAGAAAATTAAATTACATATATTATAAACAGGAGGTTGAGGACGACACAATATCTTGATAACACCGTCTGCTGATCTACAAAGCGTTGCATCCATCTCAATCGGACCATTTGCGGAGTATTATTGGTAGGTCTCTCATATAACCTCTAAGTCCTCGTCGTTCTTCAGTAGAAACGGGGTGAACTTGACATTTCCTTTAGTATCAAGTGAAGGTGAATGATACTTAAGCTTGAACACCTTGCGAATATTTGGATACTGCAACAGAGAATGCAGTGTCGTAATGAGCTCGTTATGCGGGGTGTTATGCGAGAACCTGAATTGAAGTGGTGCACACGCAGTAGTGAAGTAGGCAAAAACAAGGTGTGGATATGTTTCTGGTTTTGGTTTGTGATGGAAAATGAAATGGGTTGTAGATTCAATTTATAGGAAAGTTGGAGTAATATGGACCAGAGAAATCTTATCAGGTAACATTTTGCAAGTGCTTTTACGAATTACACAAAATCAAGTGAATTTGCAAGTGCACTTGCTAATTCACCACAAATATGAGGTGAATTCTCATATGCATTTGCGAATTGTTCCCTGTGTTGTTGTTTTTTTAAAAATCCAAGCAAAATTCGCAACTGTACTTGCGAATTCTGCTGAAACAAAATTTTGTTTTTTTTTAAAATGTTTTTTAGATATTCAAAATGTTATATATGTATTGGAAATAGAATATAGATAAAATGTTACATATATATGTATTCAAACGTTTAGATTTTACAATATTTCGACAATACATTCAAAAAATGATTTAGTTACATTCTAAAATTCACCGAAAAAATTGTCCCCGCTTAAATCTAAAACCGAATCTTTTTTCGATTTCTCCCTATTTGATTCTCTCTCAAGCTCCATAAAATTGGTGAACTCCATCATTCTGTCCAAAAAGATCTGGCCAAGTTTCTGTCTCTATTGCATGATGTTTCATCCATTCCAAGGATGTGGCCGGAATAGGACAGTCCGGTTTCAAATAGACTTGAACAAAGTGACACGACCTAAGATAACCAACACACATAATTCGTCCGGATGGATCTATAGGCGGTGGAGCCCGAAAAAGAAAAAAGGTTTCCGAAAAACTACATCTCGTCAAGTCGATACATCCCACATTATATGCACTTGCTATAAGATGCCCCATTTTGGGGAAGCCCATCCACTTTTAAACCGGTATGTGAACGGTAAAAATTGGAGCAAGATCATGGTGAAATTTATTAAACTTATTCGTCGTCACATATAGGTGCGTGTAAAGTCACATAAGCGAGGTCAACTCATAAATAAGTGTTTGGCGTACAAGAGTGTGTTTCTCCTCTCCATGACCAAGCAAACCGGATACGGCCTGATACCCGCAATTACCATCGGTCCCCACATCCACGATTTTTCATTGTATTTGTGCATAAAAAGTGGCATCTCATTAATGTATATTATCGATTATGGTGTTGGTGTTGTTGGTGGTGGGGGTGTCCTAGGTGATTTAGAAATCCGAGCTCATTTTTTAACACTTGTTTTGGAATTTGGGGTTGGAGAATCCGGGAATATTTCCTCGATGACTTCGTGATAATAAGGAGTACGCTTGGTTGTATTGTCAGCTTGTGAAGTTTTCATCTTTTTGTATTGCCGGTTGTTTCAGGAAATGCGATTTTTCTTAATTGTTCTTTAATATGAAACTTTGTAGCATCGTCCACTTTTGAAAAACAATCCAATATGACTTCTAACTCGGTTGTGATGGTTATGTTGGATTTACCTTCCTTTGCAGGCTCATAATAATTGAACTGAATCCTTTTCCAATGAGTGCATACCTCATTCATTCGTATGGGGGAATTGAGCTTAATTTTTTTTGAAATAATACAAGCACATGGAAGCCCGTAAGTCGTCCTTATTGTACACCCACATTTCAAACTATCGGATCCTGTTGTTTCCGCTTGTTTTGCGTCATGAAAAATAAAATACAATCCCGCCTGAGATATATTGTGAACCAATTGTGCATAAAGAGTGTTGTCTTTGAACCAGTGTTCCAACACAGTTTTGCTTATACCAAATATTGTTTGAATTTCATTATGTTGGTTTAGGAGCATTTGATTCACAACATCCCAATCTCTACAAAGGTCGCCCTTACTATCACCCAACCAATTCTTCAAAGTCGCATGTGCAGATTCCACTCTATTAGTTATTGTGTTCCAAATGTCTAACACGATCCGTCCATGCACATACCAATTTCTCTTTCACTTGATCAAGAATAGTGGACTCAACGTATTTCAAAAATTTGGGACATTCCACACACAATTTCCTAAAGTGGATCACATTCTCAGTATATATCTCTTCAATAACAAAATTAACAATTTTAGTCCATGCACTCATAATCTTCACGATAGCTTTGTCAATGTTGTCGGGGTGCACCATATCTAAAAATCAAAAAACACATGAATTCTATTAAAATAGAATTTTGTTTCTGCATCTGACATTATTTCCCAAGTTCAGTTGCGAATTTTTCACTGCGCCAAAAATAAGTTTTGGCAGCACCTCTACGAAAGCGCTTTCATGGGCCTTAAAAAAATTTCGCTTAAAAAAAGCGCTTTCATAGGCTACCCTAAGAAAGTGATTTTCAAAAATCGCTGCTAAAGGCCTTAGAAAAACCTCATCTAAGAAAGCGCTTTGCTTTCTTTTGAAAAGCGATGCTAAAGGTTAACCTTAGAAAGCACTCTTATAGCTGGCCTTAAGAAAGCGCTTTTAAAAGCGTTGCTATAGGCCTATGATACGAAAGCGCTTTTAAAGGAAAAAGCGCTCTTATATCTGGGCTGTAGAAATCGCTTTTAAAAACGCTTTCATAGATAATTTTATAATTAAAATTAATAACCCAAAATACGATTTCATTGTTTCATTCTCAGAAAATCATCGTTCCCTGTTCATCTTTTTCTCTCCTCCTACGTGCTACCTGCGTTCTTGCTGCATTTCAAGTCGTTCCCCCGCCGTCTCGTCCTCAGCCTCTCACGGCCGAAAACTCCCTATTTCCCTGTTTGCTTCTCTGCATTCCAGAACTCCGTTCCAGAACTCCGTTTCCCTGTTTGCTTCTCTCCGTTCCAGAACTCGCCTTCCCACTGCCTCTACTCGTCTCCAGATTCTTCAAGGTACTTTCATTTTTGTTGTTGTTGTTGTTGTTTAAGTTGAAGTTTGATTATGGATTTTTTGTGTCTAGTTGGAAGGAGATTTTGGTTGATAGTATTATACAATGTTATTGTTTCTGTTCATGTGTGTTGCTGTCCAGATACAACTGACATTTGAGTTTGTACAATATTGTTGCTAGTTTCTATTATGTTGCTAGGAATTTCATCATTCTCTAGTTCTAGTTCATGTGCATGTTGCTGCCTAAAATTTTGTTTAAAGGTTCGAAGCCTATTTAGAACTTGATTTTCATGTTGTAATACTATTTCTCGCCTTTCGTTTCATTTGTGATTGAAAAGCCATGTTAACTGTTGTGTTTATTTGATTTTGAATATGTTATGAACAATAATACTATGTTGATTTTTGCTTAAGAAAAAGGTCATCCGTTTATGCCGTTTAGTTAAATGTTCATGTACATTCATCCTATTTTTTATAATAGAACTTTAATGTGCGTTACTAAATTTATTCATGGCTGCCCAAATTTTTGTTATGTTTGATTTATAGCTTGCATTGAATTTGGTTAATCATGTTAGTTTCACTTGCATTCGACTTTGAAAGTTCAAATCGATTATGACAATGTTTTGTGTTTACCGTTGATATTAAGCATGATTGAAACGATATTATCAAGCTTTAGTTCATGTGCATAGTTGCTGTCCAAAATTTTGTTTGAAGGTTCGAAGCCTATTTAGAACTTGATTTTCATGTTGTAATACTATTTCTCGGCTTTTGTTTCATTTGTGATTGAAAAACCATGTTAACCGTTGTGTTTATTAGATTTTGAATGTGTCATGAAAAATAATACTATGTTAATTTTTGCTTAATAAAAAGGTCATCCATTCATGCCGTTTAGTTAAATGTTCATGTACATTCATCCTATTTTTTATAATAGAACTTTAATGCGCGTTACTAAGTTTGTTCATGGCTGCCCGTATTTTGTTACGTTTGATTTATAGCTTGCATTGAATTTGGTTTATCATGTTAGTTTCACTTGCACTCGACTTTGAAAGTTCAAATCGATTATGATATTGTTTTATGTTTACCGTTGACATTGTTTTGTGTTTACCGTTCATGTACATTCATCCTATTTTTTATAATAGAAGTTTTCTTTTCTTTGAGTTAGCAGAGTTTCCCGGCCTAGTTCAACGTACGACGCTCATTCTCCGCGTTTCTTTGAGTTCGATAAATCCAAGGTAAAGTTCTTCCTTAAATTACTGGTATTGTGATGAATTTGTCTTAAATTGCCTTTCGTATGTTGCGTTTTCTTGATACGGATTCATTCCGTATATACTTTGCGTTTTGACAGAAACACAGTATACTGTTTTCTGCCCTAATTAGTTGTTTTTGTTTAGTTTAATTATTAAAACCATGGATAAGACATGGATGTATTCCAATCGATTATCGAAAGAGTACGAGAATGGGGTATCAGAATTTGTTAAGTTTGTTGTTGCGCACGCCAAAGACCCCAGTCGAATGACATATCCTTGTTTGTATTGCTGTTATGGGAACCGGGTTGACTCGGTTCAGTTGTCATCGCATTTAATACGGTATGGAATTGATAGAAGTTATACATGTCGGAATATGCATGGTGAGAAAAGTAATGGGAATGTTGAATCGGGGGATAAGAGGACCTATGCTTCAAACGACAATTGCACAGATACATACAATTATGATCGAGTCGAAGAAATTGCAGAAGCGCTTGAAGAAGATCTTAATGATTGTCCCAAAATGTCTGAGAGGTTGGTAAGTGATGCAGAGAAACCGTTGTATAATGGTTGTACAAAATTCACAAGATTGTCCGTGGTATTAAAGTTGTACAACTTAAAGGCGGGCAATGGATGGTCGGATAAAATTTTCACAGAGTTATTAGCCCTTATGAAAGATATGCTACCAGAGGATAATTTTCTTCCCAATCAAACGTATGAGGCCAAAAAGATGTTGTACTCTATTGACATGAGCTATGATAAGATACATGCATGTCCAAAAGATTGCGTTTTGTTTCAAAACGAGTATGCATCGTTAAATGAGTGTCCTAAATGCGGTGCCCCTCGATATAAGAAAAAGTTGTCTCCAAAAAAAGTCCTATGGTATTTTCCTATAATTCCGAGATTTAGACGGATGTATCATAGTGAAACCGATTCAAGACATTTGACTTGGCATGCAGATGAAAGAATTATTGATGGAAAATTTTGACATCCGGCAGATTCGCCACAGTGGATGAAAATTGATAATGATTATCCTGAATTTGGAAAAGAAGCAAGAAACCTTCGCTTGGAATTGTCTATTGATGGAATGAACCCACACGGTATTCAAAGTATCTCGCATAGCACATGACCTGTGATTCTTATGATTTATAACCTACCTCCGTGGCTATGTATGAAGCGTAAGTACATGATGTTATCTATGTTAATTTCTGGGCCTAAACAACCAGGAAATGACATAGACGTATACTTGGAACCTTTAATCAAAGATTTGAAGATTTTGTGGGAGAACGGTGTGGAGGTTTATGATGGGTATAGGAAAGAAAGTTTCAACTTGAGGACGATGTTGTTTGGAACAATTAATTATTTTCCAGTATACGGAAAGCTATCTGGGTATAGCATTAAAGGTGAAAAAACGTGTCCTGTATGTGAAGATGGAACCGATACGACGCGATTGAAACTTTGTCAGAAAAATGTATTTCTCGGTCATAAAAGATTCTTAACTTCCAAACATCAATATCGTGGATGGAGAAAAGCGTTCAATGGAGATACCAAACAACGTAGAGCTCCGCCTGGATTGACAGGTGATCAAATTTTTGAAAAGGTGAAAGATGTGAGTATTCAGTTTGGCAAGCCTTTTGCACATAAACTTGTCACAGGTGGGTGGAAGAAGAGGTCGATTTTTTTAAATTGTCATATTGGAAATCTTTGTACGTAAGATATTTTCTTGATGTGATGCATATTGAAAAAATGTATTGGATAGTGTCATTGGTACGTTACTCAATATAAAAAGGAAAGTCTAAGGATGACCTTAACGCAAGGGAGGACATGGTACAAATGGGAATAAGAACTGAATTGGGACCCGTGAAGAAAAGAAGACGGACATATTTACCACCTGCTGTTTACACTCTATCTAGAAAGGAGAAAAAATATTGTGTAAGTTCCTAAGTGAAGTTAAAGTTCCAGAAGGCTACTCATCAAATATTAGAAGACTTTTGTCTATGAAAGACCTCAAGTTAAAGAGTTTAAAGACACATGATTGCCATGTTATAATGGAACATTTTCTACCGATAGGTATACGTTCTTTTCTACTAGAAAAGTAAGAAGCATAATAACTAAATTGTGTTTTTTCTTCAAGTCAATTTGCAGTAAGATGATCGATCTTGAGATCTTACCAACATTGCAAAAAGAAATAGTTGTTACTTTGTGTGAGCTTGAAATGTATTTTCCTCCCTCGTTTTTTGACATAATGGTTCATCTTGTCGTTCATCTTGTGAAAGAGACACAATTGCGCGGACCAGCTTATATGAGATGGATGTACCCTGCTGAACGTTATATGAAAATATTAAAAGGGTATGTGAAAAACCGAAGTCGACCAGAGGGTTGTATTGCCGAACGATACATTGTTGAAGAAGCGGTTGAGTTTTGTACTGAATATCTGTCAAATGTTCAATCAATTGGACTCCCCAAATCTCATATTATTGAAAAAAAGAAGGTAAGAGGCTAATTGGAAATTAAGTTGTGACAGTATCAAGGGTCGAACGGGATCAAATGCATTTGTATGTTCTGCATAATGAGATTGAGGTTGAGCCGTATGTTGAAATGCACAAGGGTGTTCTTCAAGGTTTAAATCTGAATAGAAATGAGAATTAGATTGTACAAGACCATAATCGAAGTTTTATACCATGGTTTAAGGAACACATTTATTCAAAGTATCGTTCAGATCCCGCTTCAGTAACAGAGAGGTTGAGATGTTTAACATATGGTCCAAGTTTGGTTGTGTTTTCTTATAGCGCGTACGCAATTAATGGATACAAAATTTATACCAAAGAACATGATGACAAAAGTACTATGCAAAATAGTGGTGTCACCTTGGTAGCTGAAGCAATGTACATATCAAGTGTGAAGGACTTAAACCCGAAATTTGCAAATCTGTCATATTTTGGGGTTATCGAGCGCACTTGGGTGTTTGATTACGAGAAATTTTAGATTCCTATATTTGGTTGCAAGTGGGTTGAAAATAATAATGGCATACGAATGGATAAGTCAGGATTTTTGCAAGTGGACCTTAACAGGGTGGGGTACAAAGACGAGCCTTTCATTCTAGCCTCTCAATCTAAACAAGTGTTCTATGTCACTGATCCGACAAGTACGAAATGGTCTATAGTGCTTTTCTCTAACAAAGTAATTGATGAAAACATTGGAGATCAAGGCGATATCGGTGTTGACATTGAATCTTTTACCAGAAATGATCAAAATGAGAATGAATCATGTATTAGAAATGATCATAATGAGGGTATTTGGATCAATTCAGCCGTCTGCGTTGTTAAGAGACGAGTAGAACATATTTCTACCAAGAAAAGAAAGAGACAATAGTGAAAAAGGTAATAGTATATATAATTATAGTCTATATCATTCAATAAAATTTAAATATATGTCATTTCATTTTTTTTCTTTATAGTATATATGATTATGGGCTTTTATATTTGTCATTTGATTTGATTTTATTTTTCTTTATTACAGGTCAAATGGCTAGTAATCAAGAAAACTCGCAAGATGCAAATGTTCCAAAAGATACTTCAGAAAAAGATATTACACGAGGCATAACTATTATGAGGGGAATCATCCGTGATAGAGATAGAGGGGTTACATATAATGTAGATTTGAATAATGAGGACCAACTAATTGGGTCTAATGCTGCAAAGTTGACAAGTTACATCAGTACACTTGTTCGTATGCATATTCCGATCACCATTCCTAGATGGAAAAGAGAAGAGTTGGATGAGGCTAAAGAAAAAATTTGGACTGAGATAAAGGTACCATATATGGTTGTTGTTATTTGCTTTATTTGGACGATAATATGTTTAAATTACTTATACTAACACACTCTATGCGTATGTTTTTTTGTAGAGGTCTTTTAACATTGAAGATACTCGCAAAAAATATATAATGAGTTTGGCCGAAAAAAGACACAGAGGTTGGAGATCTTTTTTAACAAACAAGTATCTTAAAGATGAGGAAGGAAATTTTGTTGAAGAGGATCCTGAATGTCCAAAGAAATATGAGAGCTTCATTACACCTGAAGAATGGGTTGTTTTTGTAGGCCAAAGAAGAGACGAGAATTTCAAGAAAGTGAGTACCGTAAATCGCGAGAGAGCGTCAAAACCCACATATTCATATAAAAAGGGCGTTTGGGATATGCACGCTTACAGGAAAAAATTGTAAGTAAATATAAATTCTACGATCTTATTAATTATCTCAATGTGTTATAATTGATGATCTTATTATTTGTAACAATGCGTAGTTAGAAGAGACAAAAAGTGACGAAACATCACTACCCGCACATGTGTTATGGAAGGAAGCTCGTGTTGGCAAAGATCGAGTTGTTAATCCCGATCTGTAACATGTTTATGATGAGTGTGTAAGTATAACATTGTGTCTTTAATTAAATTATATTAAATGTTTATTAAGATATAATTAATTTTTTATCTCCACTAATAATTTTCGATATGTAAATGAATTATAGGAGACCCTATCGCAATCGGTATCCACAGGTGAGGACCAGGATATCAGGAGCGTACTCAGTCGAGCACTAAATGTTGCTGAGTATTCGGGTCGGGTGAGGGGTAAAGGTCATGGTGTGACTCCAACCTCTTTGTATAAGAATCCAAGTAAAAAATCCTAGCAATGCAGAAGTGATGCAAACATTGCAGGAATTACAAGCACAAGTCCGTGAATTGCAGAAGGATAAAGAGATATATATGGAGGAAAAGAGCAGTTCACAGTTGAAAGAAACTAGTGACAAGGCTAGTATCAACTGTCAACATAAATTTCCCAAGGTAATTAAGATGATAATCCATTGGAGAAAGTTTAATTGTAATTTATAGAGAAAGTGAACTGAACAATATAGATCTGTTTATTATTACATAAATTTTTGTAGTCACTTCTAACGGTTATTATTGGTTTAGGGAATTTCATGTTGTCAACTATACCTATCGTCACCGACTTATCGGCTAGTTGACAAGGAAAAAGTGCACAACACTTTGGGAGATTCACTTCACCATAGACCGCTCCCGGATGGACACATGAAAGTATCGGTTGATGTTGCTTTAGATCTGGATGCATTGTTACCGGTACCTGACATTGTTGCTGAGACCACATTGCTGCGAGATGTAGTAGGATCTTTTGTTGCATGGCCATCAGACCTTATTTTTACAGATGATCAGGTATGTTGAAAACCATTATGAATCTTTAAGTATTCGACTGACAGTTCTGACCTCATTTTTTTACATGGTAATTTTAGACTCCTACAAAACTCTCATCTAAGGATAAAGGGATTTTGCAGCACGGCGAGTCTGTTGCATCACAAAAAGAGGTACGTTTAAAGTGTTAATTATATGATCTGAATAAAAAACTGCATAACTTTATAGTTTACCTAAGTCTATATGATTTTTAGGTAACTTTTCAAGGGTCACAACAAGTGAGCCGGAAAATTGGTAAGGTACCACCCAAGAAAAGGGTTCCTATAAGAAAATTTGTGCCTAGATTTCGGCAGTGTCTTGAAACACTAGTGGGCACATCAGATTTGATGAATGGTGGTATTCGTCAAATGGATATGGATGCAGGTATCTTTGATTTTCCTTGCACCGAAACAATTGGACAAGAGGACATGGAACAAATTTTTCTTCATGGAGAATTAGGCGTCAGTGTTATGCACTCATACATCCGGTAACCCGATCAATATATTATTTAATTGGTTGAATATTTTTTTTAAACATTTCAATGAAAATAATCTAATATTAATTATGTTTTTATTTAAGATCGTTATATGACAAATTGATGCGCGGGAATAAATTGTCAAATAGATCCCATTTTGTGTCTTCCTCCCATGTCAGCGGAGCGACAATTGCTAGGGAACCGGAGTCAGTAAGAGAGCACTTGGTCGATAGATTCATGGCAACCAGTACAGAAAGCTTGTATCTTTTGGCGTATAATTCAGGGTTAGATTTTCATTCTAAGTTCATTTTAATATTTGTATTTTTTGCATGAAAGTTTTCATCTAAATTGTTGGTTTAATTTATAGATGTCACTGGTTGTTGCTTGATATCGATCCTATAAAAGAATTGGTCTATTATCTGAATTCGGTTGACGGTGATTGGACAAATTATCCGGATATGAAGTTAATGATTGATACGTAAGTGACATTATTCTAAATATTCGTGTGTATTTATATATTTAATTATTTATGTGACATTGTTCTAAATATATATTTTTATTTTGTTAGCGCAATTCAAGTATTCCGATGTCAAAGAGAAGCTCGGGTACTACGGTCTAAATCAAACAACATTAATTGGATCAAAGTGCAGGTATATTAATTTCCACAATTTTGCTTATAATATTTATGCTACTTGATAAAACAAGACAACTATATATTCTTATTTATTTTTCTATGTAGTGTCCTCAACAACAAAACGACATAGATTGCAGATATTTTGTTTTGAAGTTTATCGAAGAAATCCTTCAAATGAATCAAATAGAGATTCCAGTCACGATATGGATTTATAACTTAGGATTTGTTTTATTATTTATCGGATATTTCATATAATTTATTATTTTTAACTAAATCATGCATATTATTTATTTTGTTATGTAGTACTTCGATGAACACAAGTGTGCATATTACACGATACTTCAGTTGGAAGAACTCAAAGAGGAATTGTGTCAATATTTTATTGAGCAAAGAATCCTATAAGGTATGAATACATTATTGTGTGAAAATGGTTATGAAGACATTGTTGTGTGAATACAATACTGACCGTGTTATGGTGTTCATATCTTGCAGGACTAGGACCTTGAATATATAATTGACTGTGTTTTGTTCATACATTAGGACTGATTTAGTTATTATTATAGTTGATTTTGTTAGGGTTGATTTTGGTGTATATATATTTTGGATACATTATGTGAATTGAATTACAATGGTGTATATATATTTTGGATAACAATGGTATATAATGGTATTTGTATATAATCTTTGTTGAAATAACAGGATTAGGATTGTAAATTATCGGTTTATGAATTATAGGTATATGAATTATAGGTTTATGAATTACAGTTTTATGAAATAATGCTGCAAAAAATGCAGGTTTAAAAATTATATAAATTTTTGGTTTTTCAGTAAAAACCCTAAGAATGCGCTTTTTCAGTAAAAGCGTTACCTTAGGCCACATATGATAGCGCTTTTTGAGTTAAAGCGCTGCCTAAGGTATACATAAAAAAGCGCTTTTAAAAGCCCTTTCATAGGTAGGCCTAAGGCAGCGCTTTTTATCAAAAAGCGCTTTCATAGGTGGCATAAGGCAGCGCTTTTACTGAGAAAGCGCTTTCTTAGGATGCCTACAGAAAGCATAAATTGCATTCTAAAATAGGCCTAAGAAAGTGTTTTTCCAGGAAAAAGCGCTGCTAAGAGTCTACTTAAGAAAGCGCTTTTTAGGAAAAAACGTTGCCTTAGGTATACCTACGAAAGCGTTTTTGCCTAAACAAAAAGCACTGCTAAAACCTATAGCAGCGCCACCTACAAAAGCGCTTTTAAAGCCCAAAAAAAACGCTTTCGTAGGGCTTTTATGGCATAGTGTTTGCTGGTGGACTTCACAAGTGCACTTGCGAAGTGACGTTGTTTTCTTCAACAAAAAAACTACAATACAGCCAATGTAGATTGAGGTGATGCAAATTTACCTCAAATTGTAGCTTCCAATACCCACTTTGCTAGTCTCACACATTTGAAACTTGATTTAGAGACGAAAATTTCATTAACATTGGGTGATGTTTAGTGTTTTTGTTAGAGGAGGAAAAATGTATGAAATAATGTGAATATATGATATAAAAAGAGAAGTTTCTTAAGTGCACTTACGAATTCACCTTTTAGGATGTTTTTTTAGTGCACTTACCTAATTCACCTGATTTTTTTTAAATTCAATATTTAAAATAATAAAACGTATAGAATCAAGTGAATTCGTAAGTGAATTTAAAAAACACTCAAAATAATGAGTTTATAAGTGTAGTTACGAAATGTGTCTTAGAATTTTTAATAGTGTAGAAGAAATCTACTAAATCGAAAAAAGAAATTCTCAAATATTATTCTCTTACTTTTCTAATTTTTTATAATATATATGAAATGGGGTATCAATCACTCGTTTATAAAGAGCGAGAGAGAGTACTACATTATAAATCAAGCATGCTTGTAATTTAAACTATGGCGTACTAGTAGAAACAAAATTAAGTTCCTTTTGGAAAACTGTGGGTGAGTGAGAATAATGGAATCCACGCGAGGTACGTCGCGTGAAAGAAGTAAAGTTTATTTGCCGCCAGAGTTGGCATCATGATTCATAAATTGTGTAGTAGGGTCGGTAGAAGTTTGCGTGTTGAGGCGCCACGTGACAGAAAAGCAGATAATGGTGGGCGGCTGCGGGTATATGCGGTCACCAGTAGAACCGCCAATTTATTCACTTGTTTGCTTCAAATAAAGGACAAGGGTAGTGTAAGGATGTTTCCATGATTCCATCTCAATCACAAACCACCAACAAAAAAAGGGTATTTCAGGTAATTCCGTTATTTCATGTGTCCATGTATGCTTTACTTTTCATTTCTTACGTAACTCATGCCAATGCCACTAATCTGTTTTCTCAATGCTTTCTTAGTGACTGCATTTTCCGACAACACTTACTTCGTCGGTTTCATTATTTAACATTTTTATTTTATTTTTTATATATATATTATTATTTTTATTTAATAATTTAACACATATTTAATTTTTACTCATTAACATAAGTGTGTTTAATAAAATTCAACATCATATTCTACCATCATTCACAACACCTTAAAAATATAAAATTCAAAACAACCAATAAAATATTGTAAAATATTTTATGGAGTCTCATTCTCTCATCATTCAACATGTTGAATATTTTCAACATCAAATAATTCACTTCACTTTCAACACCCCATTCAACATCCCATTGCAAGTACAACTGTCGAAATGGACTAGTCCACATGGGTCGACCCGTGCAGTCTGAAAAATCATAGGGTTCGGGCCTTAATTAGAGCTCATATTTTTAAGGGTCTTTTTAGTCCAGATCTAAAAAGCCCGCTACACATTAAAGTTAGTCCATATGGATCGTGGGTAGCCCATTAAACCCACATTGCTATAAAATTTAAAAAAATATTTTTTATATTATGTTACTCCAAAATAACACATTTATTTTTCTCACTTCATTAAATTTTGTCTTTATTCTATTCAATCTTTCTTTTTTAAATATTATACATTAATATAGCCAACATTTTTTCCACGTATTCTATTAGTTTCTCTTATGTTAAATATTTGTAGTATTGTTCTCTATAATGTAGATATATATTGTATTTAAAAACACATTATAATATTTATAAAAGATAATATAGTACTTAAAATGTATTATATTTAAAATAATATAATTTTTAATTTTATTTATAGTTAAAATTATGGATTTTTTACTTTAATTTTTTTATTTAAAAAAGCCAATTTAAGACCGGATAGTCCAAAGTCCATCTAGGACTAGGTTTGGATAGTAATTTTGAGGTCCATATTACAATAGGATTTTTTTGATCCAGCCCTAAAAAGCCCAGGCCCATGAGGGTCGGTCCTAAATGAATTGGATAACTCATTTTGACAATTTTAATAAACATTCAACTATTGAATTTTTTTCAGCACCCCATTATATGTAGTCTAAATATTTATACTCTTTTTTTAATTATTTATAGATTTCTTTATTCTATTTCAATAACTTTCATATCTCATTTATTTAATTTTAATATATAAAATTTAAATTAAATTAGTCAAATTTATTGTCTTTACACAAATGATTTTTTGTTATTTAAAATTGTGATTAAGAATAATGTATATTCTCTTTATTCTTAGTTATAAGTTTTGAAACTTTTATTATATTATATAAAACATTTTATAGATATATTGCTAATTTTTATTGGAAAAAAATAAAATTAAAAATCTTTAAACAAAAAATATTTTAGTGATATTTACAAATAGAAATAAATATTAGTTACACTATAAATTTATTGATAGTGAAAAATGCAAAAGAGAAAAATAGGGTGACGTCAACATCATAAGTGCTAGAAAATTAATTCAAGTCAAATAGTGTTAGCTGGTAATTTCGATGAGCTATTTTGGTGTGAAGAAATGGACCTTATGTTATTTGGATGTCTATTCGAATAAAAGCCAGAGATGGACAATTTGGTTAACATGCAAGGAGATTCGAAGAACAGATATAGTTGTTGAAGATTTGGAGTTTTTAAACTCTAAAGATGCTTCGATTTTGAATGAGGCATTGTTGTTAGGAATTTTAGAGTTTGTTTGAATTTCGAATGGTTTGTTCCGTTAGAGACTTGGAAGGTTTGAATTATAGGATTAAGTGGTCCAGCGAAGTATTTTTGAATTCAAACGAAAGATGTGTCGTTCCGTTAGAGACTTGGAAGGTTCGAATTATAGGATTAAGTGGTCTAGCGAAGTATTTTTGAATTCAAACGAAAGATGTGAATTGATCAGGTTCGTTGTAAAGTTCGAAATTCAAATAAAGGTGTTGTTTCATCAGAGGACGCGTGGAAGCCACTGATTGTAGAAGACATGCAAACTTCGAACGTGGCATAATTCTAGAGTAAGACCGTCAGGGTCGAAATAGTATAAATATGAAGTTTTAGTGTTAGAATTTCGTGTGTTCACTATTGTATAAAAAACTCATATATATACTCAAATTTCCAAGCGTTAAAGGAAACGAGTTGCAGAAATCATGTACGTATGGAAACACCATTATCATCACTTTTACAGTTTAAATTGAAGTCTTTTGTCTTTATCTTTGTCTTTACATTTTAATTCTTTTTCAGTCATTTCACTTTAAATTCATATCTTTCAGTCAAAACTTTACTTTTTCCAGAAACCTTTATCTTCCCGTCAAGTCTTTTACATTTTATTCATAAATTATCCATTTTATTTTACCAAGTCTTTATTTACATTCTAAGTCTTTTTCATTCGAACTCAATTATAAGTTTTAAACTTTATTTTGTTAATGCTTTTACATTTTGTTCTGTAACTTACCAGTGTCAAACGAAACCATAGGATTCATTATAAGATTCTTGTTTTGTATCTTTAAAGATTCAAATCTATAGATAAAAAGTGAGATATGTACATGTAACTTAATCTAAACATCAAATACTATGAAACATGTCCTAGGATCAATCTAGTCGATCCTGTAAGTAACCAAAATCAGTAATTTGGAGGACTAGCGATTGTTTATGAGAATTCACCGTAAACAAATTGGCACGCCCAGTGGGACAGTGTCATAAATTAAACTTCTGTTTTAAAATTCGTTAGGAATCTTCTAAGATCTTTTGAGTCTAAAGTTTAGTTGCCTTACATGAACCTTAGAAGTGGTAAAATGTTTCCCAAGTTCTTTGACAAAAAATGCATTCACTTGGTTCACAACTCTTCCCCCAGGGTCCATAGATACTTGGCCCTATTTAGAAAGATTGTTCCATGAACAATTTTACATGTGTCATTCTAAGATAAGTCTATAGGAATTAGCCAGTATCAAGAGGAAATTCACAGGACATATAGATGATTATTTGAATAGGTTTTACCTCTTAAAATCTAGATGTTTTACTGTGGTTCCTGAACATGAGTTGGTCGAAATGGCTGCTGGTGACCTAGACTACTCTATTCGAAAGAAGTTAGATACACAGTATTTAAGAGATATGGCACAACTAGCAGATAGAGTTCGACAAGTAGAAAGACTAAAGGCTGAAAAAGACTAGGGCTAGTAAGAATTATAAGAAAGAAAGAATAGCCTACATAGAGGCTGAAGAAGAAAATTCAGATGATTATCAGGACCCTTATGGATTCGATCAATTCGAAGTGGATCTTGCTTAACTAAAGCAAGCACCCCCTTATTCTTGCAAAGTCCAGGTCCATTCGAACGGGAAAAATCCAGTTGAAAATGAGAAAAATGATAAATTCCCTAAGAAAGTTTACACATTTGACATAACTAAGTGTGATGAGATATTTGATTTACTTGTCAAAGATGGCCAATTGATAGTGCCTCCTAATATTAAAATTCCTCCGTTGGAACAACGGAATAAGAGAGGCTTTTGCAAATATCATAATTTCTTAGGCCATAAAACCTCACAGTGTTTTCTTTTCAGGGATTTGATTTAGAGCACTATCAAAGAGGGGAGGCTCAAATTTGCTGACAAAACGAAGAACCCTATGAAAGTGGATACTGACCCTTTATTGATGGCTGAAACCAACTACGTTGAACCACTGGATATCAATATGGTGGAAGTTGGTGGAGAAAATGATGAACAGGATGAGGAATTCAAAGAAGAGGAAGATTTCATGATAATTGGAAGAAACGCGAAGACTACCGAGAATCTTCCACACATGACTAAATCGAAGGTATCTGATGCTTTGATGAGGGCTACTAAAGGCCCAATTATTGCTGATGGAAAAATGGCAGAGGCTACTGAAGGCCTCAGGGCAAAATTTGCAAATGTCCAGATCACTGAAGGTCAGACGTTAGGTGTGCACATGGTTGATCTTAAGCAACCTTAAGCAACCTACGTGATTATCTTTTCCACTGCCATAGGAGAAATGGGGAGATGTTGTTATGTCCAAGGTGCAGCATCATCTGCAACCAGAGAATTGCTTCAGAGTTCGAAAGAATTCAACGTGCTCGAATAGGCGTAAAATGGAGACAAGACAATCAGTTGTTTAAGGTTTATCTAAGGGCTGGGGAAAGCTTTCTAGGTTTTGTGGTTCGCTGCCATAAGAATGGGACGAAATGCTTAATGTGCCCAAGGTGTGCTGCTATGTACAATCGAAAGATGTCTGAATCTTTCGAAAGGATTCCCTTCGCACCCTGCTGGAGTCACCAAGGAAGAACCCACTCAAATCCTGGTTTTGGCGGAAGAAATGCACAGAGAAGGCCTGACAGTCCCTATCCCGAAGAGTTACCTTCAAATTTCCTGCTGAAGTTCCCACAGATAGATGGCTCCAAGCAAAAGCAGACAAATGAAAAGGAAAGTGGAGGAGTTTCGATCAAGGGGGCAGGAGTGCAATGGCATACAGGAAGCAATTCAACATGGCGAAGAGAGAGGAAATCAGATTGGAGAATTACAAAGGAAAGAACCTCATGTCCAAGTCTCAGTGGCGAAGGAATCAAAGAAACAAGAAAGCTGAAAGAGAATTAAGATCAAAAGAAGTGGGAGAGTCAAGCACAAACCGTCCATCATCCATAATCCAGACTGGGGGGAAAGCCTCAAATGACAAGAAGATTATTTTCACCCAAGAAGGAAACCAATGATAAAAGAGTTCAAAAAATACCAACAAATGAAGAAGAAATGTTGACAGACTACTTCGAATCTGAAGGAGAGTCGTTTTTTAATGTTAATTGTAATGTTGTATCTGTACTTCCATATGAATATAACCAAGACACTGAAATAGATGAAACTGAAGAAAATGAAGAGAAGGAGATGACAAAACACATACCTGTGTGTTATTATGTCATGAATAATTGAGCGGTCGAAGAACAAAATGCTTTCTTCGAAAGACCAGACCAAGTGATGAAGAATCATCTGAAACCGTTGTTCATTAGAGCAAAGGTGGAACAAGTAGGGATAAACAAAGTCTTGGTAGATGGAGGCGTAGCTGTGAACTTAATGCCTCAGTTCATGCTACGAAAAATAGGGATGTTCGACACAGATATTAAACCTCACAATATGGTTTTGTCCAACTATGAAGGAAAAATTGGGCAGACTTTGGGAGTAGTACAAGTAGATTTAACTATTGGCTCTGTCACTAGGCCAACAATGTTCGTGGCGATTGCCTCTAGGGAAAATTATAATATGCTGTTGGGACGTAAGTAGATCCATGGCATAGGAGCGGTCCATTCATCCATGCATCAAAGGGTGGCAATATGGAGAGAGGATAGAATAGTGGAAAACATAGAAGCTAACCAGGGTTACTATATGGCAGAAATAAATCAGGTGGATAAGAGGAACTTCGATAGAAACATGGCTAACATAGGGCCATGCAATCCAGCCGAAGAGGCGTTCAAACCTAACAAGGACGCTTTGTACTTCTTAACCCTACACCCAAATGAGTCCCAATGGGACAGGGAGATCATGGGGGACGAAGAAGAAGTCGAAGGAGTTCCAGGTGTACGACCAACAGGCTAGGATGATGAAGACATTAATTATGATTGAGTCTTCCTTCTTAGAAAGGATTTTGGCCTACTTAGGTGAGAATAGGGTGAAAATGGCTCTTGAAGTCAAAGTAAAAAATATGGTCATCGAAGCCATAGATAAAGAGATAACAACTAAAAAACAAACAAATACAACAATTCCTAGGGAATGCAACAATTCTTCACCCTTCGATGGATAGGTTTCAAAACCACAAGACCAGAGGATGGATGCAATCTATGATCAAGAGCCTTTAGGATTCGAGAAGGATCCAGAATTATCAAGTGCGAAGATGTTGGTGCAAGATCCACTAGAAGAAATTAATATAGGAGACAACATCGAAAAGAGAGTTACGTACATTAGTGCCAAACTCAGCCCAGGTTTAAGAAGCAGAGTAATCGAAGTGTTGAAACATAATAAAGACTGATTTTCCTGGGATTATGACAAAATGCCTGGTTTGAAGAGAGAGTTGGTCGAACATAGGCTTCCGATCAAGGATGGCAAGAATCCCATCAAGAAGATGCCTCGAAGGTTCGCGCCAATAATTCTCTCGAAAACAAAATCAGAGATCGAGACACTCCTTCACTGCAAGTTCATAAGGACCACAAGGTATGTCGAATGGCTAGCTAATATAGTACTTGTTATTAAGAAAAATTATTCTTTAAGAATTTCCATAGACTTTAGGGATTTAAATGCTGCAACCCCTAAGGACGAGTACTCCATGCTTGTATCAGAAATGCTAATTGACTCAGTTGTAGGTTTTGAATATCTAAGCATGTTAGACGAATATTATGGATATAACCAGATTTTCATTGCTGAAGATGATGTTCCCAAAACAGCTTTTAGATGCCCAGGAGCCTTAGGCACCTATGAATGGGTAGTTATGCCTTTTGGGATAAAAAACGATGTGGCAACGCATCAAAGAGCAATGAACTATATATTTCATGACTTCATTGAATATTTCATGCAGATTTACATAGATGACATAGTGATAAAATCTGTATCAGATGAAAGTCATCTGGATCATCTTCGCCAATCATTCGAAAGAATGAGAAAACATGGCTTGAAGATGAACCCTCTCAAGTGGCCTTCTTTGTGAAGGCTGGTGATTTCCTGGGCTTTGTGATCCAGAAGAAGGGGATCGAAATAAACCAGAACTATATAATGGTTTATTTCAGGATAATGGCCGATCAAGACAATTGGATGACACATTTGAGACATGGCAGGCAAATCTAGACAGCGTCGGCTCATCGAGAGCGAGAGCTAATGGCCAGAGCACAAAGAGAACAACGGGCACAATTTGATATAACATCACCTTCCGCACCGCGACGGAGGAGTCGTATCCATAAGTCGTCTTCCTCTCGTGCACATGAGGAGGACGTACCGGAGATGGAGGTACCGGAGGTCAAGTCGGTGGAGGAGGCCCAAGATGTTGAAAATGCTGAGGTTCCCAGAGACGATGTTGAGGAACATGCAGAGGTGGAGGATGCTGGCTATCCAGGAGGGTCATATGACAGATCCCTCCTGATTTATTATGGGGACCATACTACCCGCTATGTTTGGGGTGGAGAGCTATTAAAATTTTTATTGTTATATTTCGTATTATTTATTTTCGTTTACTGTCCATTCTTTTTTATTTATTTTCGTATACTGTCCGTTCTTTTTTATTTATTTTCGTATATTGTCTGTTCTTTTTTATTTATTTTCGTATACTGTCTGTTTGTATTATTTCTTTATTTTCGTTTGATTCTTATGTTTTAGGAAAGAAAGGCCTTGAAACATGTGAACCACTCCCGAAAAATCTTTGAACTATATGCTCCAAAGACTCAGTGGTTCCAGACTGCTATCTTTGCATCCGGTCTTGCCGAATTATACAATACTGGTTACGGGACCATTAGCATCGGCATGCAGGGTGCTTTTGCTGAGAGATGGCATAGGGAGACGTCATATTTCCACTTTCCAGTTGGGGAGTTGACGATCACCCTCGACGATGTTGCATTCTTTCTCCGACTACCTATCAGAGGTAGGTTGCTCAACCATTCTAAGATAACCAAAGCTAAGGCGGTTGATTTGATGGTTGAGTATCTGGGAGATGATCCATACAGAGCTGCTGAGGACTGCGACTCCACAAACGGGGCGCACATGAAATTCTCCTATCTAAAAGAGTTATCTGAGGAGCACCTCCGTCTAGCAGCTCTTACAAAAAGAACTGCACAGGCAGCTGGGGAGCTTGTGGAGGCGGATGTTTTTGTTCAATTTCACCGGAACTCTACCATCCGATGTTTTCTAATGTACTTGGTAGGCACGTCTGTCTTTGTGGACACGAGTGACCGCTACACCGACGTGACCTACTTGAGATATTTTACGGACCTTTCTACAGTTCAAGACTAGAACTAGGGTGTCGTTGTTCTTACCTACCTCTACCAGAAGTTAAATGAAGCTTCCAGGTGGAGGGCTAGGGCGCTCACCGGCTCGTCCACACTCCTCACAGTACGTCGTTATTTTAACAATAAATTTTAATTAGATTTAATTGATTTGTACTTACACATTATATTTTTGTTGATGCAGAGTTGGATTTTATCGCACTTTCACCGCATCCATGGTTACTCTGTGGATCCCGACTATGAGGACTTCATGCCCAGGGCTTCCAGGTTTATTCTCAACAGGGGCAACAATAATGTGGTTCCTTACCGGGTGTTCCTTGATCGCACCAACCACAACAACATCAATTGGACCCCGTTTGAGGACTACATGGAGGTTGTCCCTTTCGATACCATTTTGTTATACTCTGGGTGGCTAGCCTGTAGGGATAACATCATGATATGGTATCTGCCCGAGCGGTGTATGCGCCAGTTTGGCTATGTGCAGACCGTACCCCAATCCCTTTTCCAGACTGCTCCCGACACCATCACACGGAGGGCTCTAGATGATACCTTCCAGGATTGGGAGAATCATGTCGTGTCAGATGAGTTTCTGTTGTTGCGGGTATCCCGTATGTGGCACTTTGTGGAGGGGTACGCGACATGGTTCTTTACAATGTCGCACCCTTACATGACCACCGAAGGCTGAAGGACGTCCGCCGAGGCCAGCACATAAGGAGCTCTTGGAAAATGAGCATGCCGAGGATGATCATGCCATTGATCTACTGCCCATCTGTCAGAGTATCTGTCAGATTGGACAGTAGGCGTTGGATGACGGGATTATCGATGGGGGCGGATCCGATGCGGTTGTCGTGGTGGAGAGGATGGTTGTTGAGATAGAGCGTGCAACGCGTTACCACAGACAGAGGAGAGCGCGGGGGGTCAGGATTAGGCATACCCAATAGCCTTTATGTTTTTTTATTTGATTTTGTATGATCACATTTTGTTCAGAACAATTTATGTAATATGATATTTCTGATATTTTTTCTCTTTATTATTTATAACATATTATTATTTACATGGTTTACGTATATTGATATCTCTAATATTTTATTTAATTGAATTTTTGAAAACGAAAACATAATCCGAGTAAATGTGGAAAAATATAGTAGTTTTAAACATGATTTTACACATTCAACAAATGTTTCGTAAGTTAACTAATTCACCTAGGGTGAATTCATAAGTTAACTTACGAAACATTTAATAAAACATACAAAAGTAAGGTTAATTCGCAAATTAACTTACTAATTCACTCAAAAAGGTCAATTCGCAAGTTAACATGCGAATTCACCCAATAAAATAAATTCATAAGTTAATTTACAAAAGATAATTTTGATTTTTCAGATATATGAGAGAAAACTATTAGGTGAAGAAAAAAATTCTCTAATTTAATTAGAGTAATATATGCTACATTAAACCGACACCGATAAACAAACTTGTATGAGATTGACTTATTTAATTACCAATGTGAACGTGTTCACATTAGTTAAGTATTTTTCATGTGTCTTCGGTACAACTACACTTCAAAGAATAATTTAAACCAAACATGTGAGTTTCTCCCTCTTGTCATATTTTTAAAAATAAAAGAATAAATCATCAAAATGTGAAAGCAATAACAAATAACCAAGAGATATTAAAGTATGCAAGATTGAAAGGAATGATTCCTAATAATGCGAAATAGTGCAGACCCACAAGTATAGTTGGTTGAGCTGATACGCAGCATTTGGTAGTTGGTAATGCGGCAGCTCATAGACGACAGGATATCAGTGGTTGGAACTTGTAACTCACAATTTTGGGATAGTACCGGATGAATCTTTAGTTTAGACACATTCAATGAATAACGTAAGACAAATTTTAATATGAGATATTTTTAAATTTCAGTATCTCATTTTTTTTATTAATAACATTTAGAAATTTCTTTTGATACTTAGTAGTCTTTTCCTTTTTAAAGTTAACTTAATCAATAAATTAATCTCAATTTTTCGCTGTAATATTATTCCGTTTCATTTATTCAATATGATTGGCATGTGGAAGAAATATAATGTGCCAATATCTCTTAGAGTGATGCATATATCCGTTTGTATGTGCATATATCCGTTTGGATATGTGCAAATCATCCTGAGATCTCTCTTCTAGCATACTTTTGACAGTAGTGTCCACATACATCTTGATGATATATTAGAAGATTATGATAATTCTTTTAATACTAGAAGAATGTCAGATGATGTTAGCCACACAATGTATTGAGTTACTCATGACAGAAGAGGAGTCAAAGAGTTAGGATTAGATATATCGGTAAGTTATGTTTTTTTATTTTTTTTAGCATTTTGGGATGTATTAGTATTGTTTTTTATACTTTAAGAGTAATGTTTTTAATATTATGAGATATTTTTAATCAATGCATTACTTTGTTCTATTAGTTGGATTAAAATGGCGTTAAATCAAATTACGGTACTCTTAGTTAGATTAAAATGCCTTTGGCTTAAAAAAATATATAAAATTAGGACAATGTTTCTATCAAAGATGCATGTAAGATTTTTTTGAGATAAATATTCGAAATAATAATATTTAAATGGTTTAAAATACATTTAGTAGCGTTTTTAGAGTTGCATCGCCAAATACACTCTGTAATAGTTTTAGAGATACATCTCCATACCAAGTTTTAGCAAAATTGGGGTGTCTGTTTGATTTACGAAGGATGAAGAAATTTAAAGTGCGTATGGAGATGCATCTCCAAAATCAACTGAAGGCAATTTTCAAAAATGTCCAAAATATGCCTTTGGAAATTTTGGAGACGCATCTCCAAAATCAATTGAGGGCAATTTTAGATTTAAAAATGTCTTTGAAAATTTTCGAAGATGCATCTCCAGACTCACCTTAAATCATCTCCTCTTTCGTAAATTAAGCCACCACCCAATTTATGTCAAAAATTAGTTCACTGATGCATCTCTGAAAACTCCACTTACCCTAATTACTACATGTTTTTCATTAAAATTGACGTCGTTGTCGGAGAATCTCTATCGATTTTAATCAATATTAGAGTTATATGAATTGTATCCTCACGTTTTGTACCTTGTGTTCCTGCCTTTCAGGCCTTTACGCGATCTAGTGTAAAAAATTCAATTTTCTAAAATATCGACTCTGAATCGAAAAAAATTCGTGTCATTTCATTAGGAAAAAATTGAGATCAAAGTCTCCGATTATTAAACAGAATAAGAGACATCACTCTAAAAACTCTAAATTTCTGTTTTTCTATTTTATTGGTTTATTTTTTGTTCTCATATTTAAAAAAAAAAATTATTAACTCAATAAAAGAGAAATATGTTTAACAGTGAAACAAATGGAGAAATGAGATTTACTGGTGGAGATTGGAAGAGATGTGAGACAGGGGATCCATTCCATTTTAGTTAAATTCGGCGTTTAAAAATTGGCCCTGTTTTAAATTTCTAACTTGATTTAGAAATAAATATGATTTTTAGTTAGACATTGGTCAATGAAAGTCTAGAAATGTATTTTTAGAATAAATTTATTTGTAAAATATAACATTACTAAAAAATATATGTTTTTTTTATAATTTTAAGGTGTTTTTGTAAATGTATTTTTAAAATTTGAGGATATCAGTGTGTTAAGAAATTTCTAAGAAATTGTTTTTTTTAGCTATAGCTAATGGGCCTGGCCCATTGTATACGAAGCAGAGTTTGTTGGAGACTGTGTGTACTTTACGGTCGTATCCCATTGTATTGGTATCTGTATAGTACACATAGCGTATTCCAAGGGTAGATAGAACAAATGACTTCACAAAACCACTACCCCTTCACTTCATCTTCAAGACTTCAACGTAGCTGTATCGAAACTAAACGCTGAGCGAATATCAAAGGTTCGGTATCCCATCGTTAACGTCTCTTTTTCCCTCTCTACCATCAATATTACGATCATAGCTTCCAAAACGAATGCACATTCTATATATTTCACAACTTAATCAGGATAATGTGATTGGAGAACTTTTTATTCACTCTACTTTTTCTTGTTTATTCTGTGTTTTCTTTCACCATATGATTCACAATTACGGAAACTCTAGACAAATAAGATTGAACAAATTCTTTGTTTTGCGTTTCAAAATCTCTACGCAAAGCTTATAATTTAACAGCAATTACCTTCTTATCTCCCATAAACTCTTGCTTCAGAGTCTCCCATGCCTCATGAGAGGTGGACGTTGCTACAATTCGAGGAAAAATTTCATCATCCATCGCCTGCTGAATCATGAACAACCCCTTGGAGGTACGGTGGATTATGGGATTTGGTATGCCGAGGTTCCAAACTTCAAATTAACCGGTTTCACCGGTAGTGATTGGGCTGGATCCATAGATGATCGAAAGAGTACTTCTGGCAATGTATTTAGTTTTTGATCAGGTGCTGTAACTTGGAGTTCGAAGAAGCAAAAGACAATTGCTTTATCTTCATCAGAGGCAGAATATGTGGTAGTAAGTGCAGCAGCAAGACAAGCTTTATGGTTGAGGAAATTGCTTGTTGATCTTGATCTTGAACAAAAGGAGGCTACTGAAATCTTCTGTGATAATCGATCCACTATCGCAATGACGAAGAATCCAACTTTCCATGCTAGAACAAAGCACATTGATGTGCAACACCACTTCATTCGAAAGTTAGTTGCTGAAGAAAAAATTGTTCTAAAATTCTGTGGCACAAATGAACAAGAAGCTGATATATTTACGAAGTTTCTCGGAGAAATCAAGCATCAATTTTTCAGAGCAACAGGTTCTATGCAAGTTTGAATTAAGGGGTGGTGTTGACTGTTGAAGGCTAAGTCAAACTTATTATAGTTAATATTAGGAATTTATTATTCAGTTTGTGATGAGTTGCTTAATTTTCACACATAAATTAGTGGGCTAGCAAGTTAGTAAGAATAGTTAGTGGACCTGTTAGTGGATACATGTTAGCAGTTAGTAGTCTATTTAACATTTGTTATTTCTATTTATTCTCTCTGCATAATAAAGAAATCACATAGAGTGGTTATTTCTTGAACTTCAATTTTAACTAATTGACACAAGCCCTTAATTAGGATAGTAAGGGTCTTGTTAGTTTAAATGAGACAATTTTATTGTTAGTAGGCAGCTTTTATTTAAGATAACTGTCATTTGTAACTGCAGTTTTAGAAGAATAGGTATTAATTAATTTGGAGAATGAGATTGTTGCCTATAAATAGAGACAATATCTTGGAATTTGGTTGGAAAGTGGTCATTTTGCCATTAGAAGAGGTGCAAACTCTCGAAGTTTTGCTAATTCAAAGGTATTTTCCTTATTTCCTTCTGTGTATTAGTTGGTTCTTATCTTCTCGTGTCAGATCACTTCTAATCCGGGACATGAAAAAAAATGGGAAAAAATTGAGTGGTCATCAAGAATAGAAGGAATATTTGGTATTTTTGATGAAGTGTTGAAAGAATTTAGAGATTGGAGAAGAGAACTCAAAGAGTTACGACTAGCAATACCAATCTCTGAAAGAATGAATGTTGTTGGGTGGATTATCAAGGTTGAGAAATATTTTGTTGCAGGAGGTGACAGTAAAGAAGATCAAATACCAATTTCAGCCAATCCAATTGCCACTTCGGGAAAAATTACAGAGGCATTTATCAAGCAATTTGGGCCAGAAATTGATTCAATAGAGAATGAAGTGGAATCAAGGAAATCATCAAGAAAACATAATATCCATGGTTAGAAAAGAAGGAGAAAAGAAAAGAACTCAAATAAAAAAATGAGGCCGTGAGTTTTTTGTTTCAGATTGCTCAAAGGTAAAAGCAAAAGTGAAGAAAGATGAGAGAAAAGAGAAAATTAGAAGCTTGCAACAAAGTACAATCAAGAAAACAAAATTGTCTGTGTAAGAAGAACCACCAGACACAAATCTAACTGGTGGAAAGAGAGAGGATATCTTTGAATTTGGTTGGAAAGGAGCCATTTTGTCATTAGGGGAGGTGCAGAGTGCAGACCCTCTCGAAGTTCTGCGGTATTATTTTGTAATTCAAAGGGATTTTCCCTATTTCCTTTTGTGTATCAAAATTAGTTTCTGTCACAAACATACACACTGAAAACAGACAAAACATAACTGGACAATAACTGTCAAATAAAACATAACTACAACAAATAAAATATAACTGCATCAAATAGAACATCACTGCAACAACACTAACTAAAGTTTGTTTGTCTCGGCCTCTCCTCATATGTTATGTTTCTAATTGAGAGATCTAACAGGAATATAATCAAATATTCTAGAAATACATTGTTGTTATACTTGTAGCTGGCTCCAGCTAACTCGTATTGCAATGTAACTGTAATAATAGATTGTGTCATACTTGTATTGTGGAATGATCAAATTTGTGATATTCTATAAACGTCACTGCAATTTGCTCCAGCTAACTCGTATTGCAATGTAACTGTAATGATAGATTGTGTCATACATGTATTGTGGAATGTTCAAATTTGTGATATTCTATAATCGTCACTGCAATTTTCCTTGAAAGAGTAAATATTATCAGGATGGTTAAACCCCACTTCCTCAATTACCACCAAGAACATGAAATGACACCATAAGACCTACCAGTCATAAACTGCACACTAAGATTAAACTATAAAACTCTGAATAAGTTGCCAGTGTTTACCCCCATGATGCATGTCTCTTCATTGTCTTCAGTGTTATTCGAGAATGATGGAAATTCCCTTGTTTCAATATGTTCTTGATCTTACTAATGCCAAGGTGGTCGGTACAACATAGAAACTCCTATTTTTGTTTTAACAGAATCATTTTCAGTTCATTTTAACTTGTTTCTGTAGTATATTTAAATTTGTTTCATGAAAAGGAATGATATGAAGGTTAATTTGTTTTGTTGCTATGGCTAATATGTTAATATGTTCAATTGAACTGACTGCATGTTTGGGTTGGGAGCAAGATAATTTAAAATGATTTGAAGCTTCTCTTTTTGTTCTTGTCCTTTCTCAAACAGGGTGTGGCTTTTGTCATTGATGGCCGAGCTCTTGAGATTGCACGGCTTTTGTCATTGATTGCCGAGCTCTTGAGTTCGTGCTTAAGCACTACCGCAAAGCTTTTACTGAATTGGCAATTTTGTCAAGGACTGGTATATGTTGTCGTATGACACCATCACAAAAAGCACGGGTATATTATACACCTTTTTACCTGCATTCAATTGCGATTGTTTCCATATGTAATCCTTTTTTGTTATTCCTTATCCCCTTTTCACACTCCTGTATGCTGGCTTGTACAACAATGTAAGGGGGAAGAAACAATAATGGATATCTTATAAGTTATATCTTCCTCTAAGTAACTAGGTTAGAAATGAAAAGTAGATTTTGATAGTGGAGATTCATATTAATATCTAAAATTTGTCTGTTTTCTGCTGTTCTCATGAATTAATAATTGAAATTTCCTATTTATTATTATGTTTTATACCATTTACTTTCATTGCATCCTTATTACAAGTTAAAAGATGCCCTTTGTTAGTTTTAAGAATCACTGTTACTAATCAAACTCATTATTATGGAATAATAGTGTCTGTTTTTGTTATTTCATGTATCCACCTTCTCGAATACAAAATACCGCCTTTGTGTTGCCTTTGATTCAACTCATGAGAAAAATTATGCTGGTTTGATCTGGCACTATTTGTCACAGGCACAGATTTTCTGCAGATCTTAAAATCTTGTGATTCTAAAACATTTGCAATTGGTGTTGTGGGAATGATGTGGGGATGATACAACAAACTGATATATGCATTGGCATCAGTATACAAGAAGGATTGCAGGCTGCAAGGATAGCTGATTTATAGTATTGGAAGTATGCATTTTCATAGTTTTTGCTGGTGCAATCATGATGTGTGTATACAAGTTCTTGTATACATTATTTTCTTCTTTTTCCTAGATGAATCTGGAGAGGAAATAGTAAGTTTTAGAATTCTGGTTGAACCTAACTCAACTTTAGGATGAGGATTGTCCCTACCTATAAGCATGTTTTCAAGTCATAGCACATCCGAGGTGGAACTCTTAATACATCCTCTCTCGCCCAGCTCTATTGAGCTTGGTGCGTGGATTGAAGTGGCAGGTGACCCGATAGTGAAAATTTGATAGCAGGTAGCCCAACAGATTTTGGATAGCCTCTTATATGCTGATACCTCTTAGAATTTGATTTAGGTCTAATTCAACTTTACAAAATTGACTTGTAAGGTGAAGATTGCCCCCACTTATAAACATATTTTTCAGAGCATATCTCACATGTTGTTGGACTCTTAACAATATGATTCAAGTTATGTAGCAGTTCATCATCTAAACCTTGTCAATAACTTTACCATTTTATTCCCAGCAACCTTGCTTTGATCCAGCAGTGTTTTTTTGAAGCTTAATCTTTTTATCGTGATTGTAAATTATAGGGGACAAATATGTTGTCTGCATTCTATTTTTCACAGATGACCATGAGATTTCATCTTCGATGCGAATTTTGCTCAACTTAATTTGGCAGAGTTTAGGTTCTTGGAAAGTTCAATTATTGTCCATGGACGATTCTTACAACTGCACATAATTTCATTCTTGGTACACATTCTATAAGCCCCCCTATTCACGCGTTTCATCCAAATCTTGTAAGTTTATGCCAAATCCTATGTAGCACCGACACTTTTGAAAAAAGGCGTGTCCGTGTCTGTATCGGTATCAGACACTTGCACCGACACTTGTAATTACATTTAATTAATTCATTTTTTCAAATTATTACCGGTGTCGCCGTGTTAGTGTAAGAGTCAAATTCAGGATGTCCCTGATTCATAGGCCAAAATTGTTTTACTCATTCTATAAGTTAAATTATCTTAAAAATAGATCTTCCTACCTACAGTGGACTACATAACATCCATCTCAATGAGAGCCGTAGAAAAAAAATTAGTAATAACATAAGGAAAAATTAGGACTGTATGCTCTCTTGTTTCTTTTTCCTTGTGTGTTTTATTTTTTGGCTTGAATGTGGTTCTTCTTAATGGCTTTGAATGTTTCTCTGCAAGAAACACATTTCAGTTTCATATTTTTGTTCTCAAAATTGTGAGGCAATAATAATAATGTATTTCAGTTTTTCATTTATTTCAGGCGACTCTTCTTGAATCCGACCGAACCAGCCTCTTCAATTCTCTTAACTTGATGATTTATTATTGTACAAGTGTTCATGTTGCTTTTTAAATGGTACAACAAATTCTTCTCAATTTTGGGTAATTATCAGATAACTATTTTTCAAGTACTTTACATTTTTTTTTATGTTAGATGGAAATTTTCTTGCTTTATTCACCCCTCTAAGATAAATAGCTCCTCTTGATGAGGGTGGGCCAATGCACAAATAAGATAGCCTTATGATAGGGTGGTCACTGTTTCTTACTTGCAGGAACGACTTTTTTTTCTTTTGGGGGGATAGGTGGGGGGAGTAAGAGTAAGACTACATACATATCCCACCCTTCTCTCTGCCAATTAGTAGGAGGGTATTGGGAGGCTATTGATCATCTTATAGATCACCGAATTCCTGTCATATCCTCTACTGTCTTGCAGCCCAAGATGTCACATTTTGATGAAACTTGTCCCATAATTTCCCATTGAAATCATATGTACATACTGATATCTCTTTTCCCTTTCCCCCAATAGTGGTGTATGCATATTAAATAAAGGTGTTGTCTAAGGTAGACATGGTCTACACTACATTGATCATTACATATGTCAATGCCACTTTGTTCTTCACTTTTTCTTTTTTTGCTGAAATTAGTATACATTGTATCGGCTATATTTTGACACAAACTATAATTTTCATACAGCTCACAGTTGCAGCCAGAGCCAGCATGGGTCCAATTCTGCCATAAGTACTTCTGGTACATAAGCACTTCAGCATGCTGCCAATTTTGTACCATGAAGCTCCAGCTTAACAGTAAATACTATCATAAAAACTTAAACTAATTATCTCTCTTAATAGACAGATTTGAAAAAACAATAGCAATTACCAACAAATCTATGAACAACTTTACCTTTTTTACCAAATAATTTTTTACCTAATTTTCTGAAATTTATCTAATCAGGAAAATTTGAAATTTTTTCTGAGGTAATTTAAGAGGACAAAATATGAATGTGTAACTTGCTTCTTGATAAGTTCAAGCTATTAGCAGACTTTTCAGATTGGTTTGTCATTTTTTATGAACGGTTTGTCAATCTAATGGTTTGCTCTAGGCATTTTGTATAGTTTGTAATTGTACATGTATTCATAATTGTATAGTGTCAGAATATGCCATACACTATTTTAATACATTTTCCTTATAAAAAACAACTATAGTTAAACTGATGAGTTTACTAAAAATCATTTCATAATCTTACCAAAGTACGAATTGCATGTTAAAGTGTACTGGTCAACAAGCCAACCTAGGTCTATGTACCACTCTCCATTTAAAAGTGGGGTTATGCTACTATAGTTGAGGTCTTTAAAAACAAGTAATCAATGTTTTGTATGGTTGATAGCAACATCAACAACGCTATTAAATCCAAGAAAACGACTTCTAAATCCGCATGGTAATTAAGGATGTGAACACATAATAAACACAAATTTAGGTACATTTTCAATGGTATGGAAGCAATGAAATATAATATTATTCGAACATCCCTTGTCAGAACTCAACCATAAAATGAACAAAAACTTAAGCATTGATTGAAAATGAAATGCAGAAAAGTTCAAAAGCATGGAGAATGTACATGATAGCATTATACATTGAGAAATGTATATACATGCATCAATATATTGGCCTATATGACAAAGATATACGTATGCCCATTCCCAAATGTCGGTAGTTTCTTTCACTTGAGAAAAGGGAGAAAAAAAACAGTAACAAAACAAAAGTATGGTATGGGCTGGTTGTCCCACAAAAGCTGCTGTTTTAATTGATCTTCTACAAACGAATTTTGAAATTATGACACAAAAGTAAAAGTGAAGATAGAGATAGAGGGGACCTGAATAAAAACCCCAAAATAGGTCAATTTTAGCATGGGTTGTTCCCCCATTCCCACACCATTATGTGTGTGTTTATGGCTATCAGTACCACCTAACTATAACACAATAGCATAGTAGTGTAGTACACCTTACCAACCCAACAAATTTACCCCACAAAAAGAGTTATTCTATACATGTCTATGTTAACATCGACGTTTGCGTTGTTGTAGCTAGGAAGTTACGAAGTAAGGTCTAAAAATCTAACGACTTTTTAGTAAGCTCTAAATTTGCGTCGTTGTAGCTATGCAGTATGAAATGTTTGGAATAAAAATCTTAACGAATTTTAGTCTAAATTTGCATTGATGTAGATGGTCTTTGTATGGTCTGATTTGAGTGTGAAAATCTTAATTGTTTTTAAGTTTGTGTCGTTATAGCTACGAAATATAGTTTTTGTGTGGTCTGTTTTGAGTGTGAAATCTTAATTGCTTTTAAGTTTGTGTTGTTATAGCTATGAGATATGGTCTTTGTATGGTTTGTTTCGAGTGTGAAAATCTTAATTGTTTTATGGTCCAAATTTGTATCGTTGTAGCTAAGTATGGTCTGTTTTTAGTATTGTTGCTACGAAGTATGGTCTGTTGCAAGTGTGAAAACTTTAACGACTTTTAAGTTTGCATCGTATAACTTCGAAGTCGTTGTAACTACGAAGTATGGTCTGTTTTTTTAATGTTACCCTTAACTTTTTAGTCTAAGTTTGTGTTATTGTAGATAGTCTTTATATGTTCTATTTTGAGTGTTAAAATCTTAACTGCTTTTAAGTTTGCGTCGTTATAGCTACGAAATATGATTTGTTTTGAGTGTGAAAACCTTAACTGCTTCTTAGTCCAAGTTTCTATCGTTGTAGCTAAGAAGTATGGTATATTTTTAGTATTTTAGCCACGGAGTATGGTCTGTTGTAAGTGTGAAAACCTTAACGACTTTTAAGTTTGTGTAGTATAACTTCGAAGTCGTTGTAGCTACTAAGTATGGTCTATTTTTTTAATGTTAAAATCTTAATTTTTTAGTTTAAGTTTGTGCTGTTGTAGATTGTTTATATGATCTGTTTTGAGTGTGAAAATCTTAATTGTTTTTAAGTTTGCGTCGTTATAGCTACGAAGTATGGTCTGTCTTTAGTGTGAAAATCTTAACTGCTTTTTAGTCCAAATTTGTATCATTGTAGCTGTGAAGTATGATTTGATTTGCTATTTAATCCAAATTTGTATCGTTGTATAGTATGCTTTTAGTGTTGTAGCTACGAAGTATAATCTGTTTTAAGTGTGAAATCTCGACTTTTTAGTTTGTGTAGTTGTAGTTTTGAAGTATAATTGTCGTTATAGTTTCGAAGTATGGCTTATATTGAATGTTGTAATTACAAAGTATGGTCTATTATAAATGTGAAAACAATTATTTAATCATGATTTATTTTAAATGTGAAAATTTTAATGACTTTTTAATCTAAGTTTACGGCTTTTTAGTTATGGTCTATTTTAAATGTGAAAACTTTAATGACTTTTTAATGTAAGTTTACAGCTTTTTGGTTATAGTCTATTTTAAATGTGAAAACTTTAACGGTTTCTTAATCTATTCGGCTTTTTAATATGGTCTATTTTGAGTGTAAAAACCGTAACGGTTTTTTTTGTCTAACTTTTTAATATGGTCTTTTTAGTATGGTCTTTTTAGTCTAAGTTTGCCGCTTTTTAATATGGTTTGTTTGTAAAAACTTTAACGACAACTTTTTAGTCTAAGTTTACCGATTTTTAATATGGTTGTAACTCTCAACGGTTTTTTAGTCTAAGTTTACTGGTTTTTTTAATATGATTGTTTTGAGTGTATAAATTTTAACGGTTTTTTTAGTCTAAATTTACATATTTTTTAATATGGTTTATTTACATACTTTTAAAAACTTTTAAGAAGATAGAGAAATTGAAAAAGGAGGTCGATAGCATTGTTGTGGATCAATAGGAGTTGGGTGAAGTCGCTAAGTGTTATTTCGAGAACCTTTTTATGGCGTCGATAGGTATGTATGATCATGTTCTTCATTTTGTCAGCAGAGTGATCAATGATGGAGATAATGCGAATTTACTGGCAGATTTTACTAAGGAGGAATTTCATAGGGCTCTTTCAGATATGCACCCGGACAAGTCGCCTGGGCCGGATGGATTTAATCCTGCGTTTTATCAAAACTTTTGTGATATTTGTGGAGATGATATGTTTAGGGCAACTACTGGGTGGTTGAATCAAGGCTTTTTCCCGGCTTCGATCAATGATACTAATATTTGTTTGATTCCCAAATGTTCACTGGTTACTACTATGAAAGACTTCCGACCTATTGCATTATGTAATGTTATTTATAAAGTGGTGTCTAAAGTGCTGGCTAATCGCTTGAAAATGATGTTAGAGAAATGTGTATCTGAGAAACAATCGGCCTTTATCGAGGGACGTTCTATCCTTCATAATGCCAAGATTGCTAGTGAAACTATTCATGCTCTCAAAAGGAAGACTAAAGGTACTAAGGCGCATCTGACCCTGAAGATTGACATCAACAAAACATATGACAGAGTGGATTGAGGTTTTCTTAAAGAGATGTTACATAAGATGGGTTTTGCAGATAGGTGGGTTCATTGGATGATGATGTGCGTTAGCTCGGTGCATTATAATGTTCTTATTAACTCTGAAAGTGTTGGACCGATTGAACCAGGAAAAGGTTTGAGACAAGGAGATCCACTGTCTCTATATCTCTTTATTCTTATTGATGAAGGTCTTTCGGCCCTTATTAGAGGAGCGGTTGGTAAAGGAGATATTCACGGTGTTCAGATTTGTAGAGGGGAACCAAGTGTGTCCCATATGCTTTTTGCTGACGACTGTTTTCTATTTTGCAGGGCCAATTTATCTGAAGCGAGAGACATCTCATGGACCTTCTCAAAACTTATGTTGACGCATCAGACCAGAAAATTAATATGTCAAAATCTGAAGTGTTTTTTGGTAATAACCTGTCGTTACCCGCCAAGGAGGATCTTGCAAAAATTATGGGTGTCTGCCACGTTTTAGATACATGTACTTATCTAGGACTTTCGTCCATGATAGGTAGGAGTAAAAAAGTCGTGTTCTCTTTTATCAAGGACCAAATCTGGAAACGTATTAACTTGTGGAGGGGTCGTTCCTTGTCTAAAGCCGGTAAGGAGGTTATGATTAAGTCTGTTTTACAAGTTATTCCATCATACATCATGAGTGTGTACGTTCTCTCGGATGGTGTGATTAAAGATATTGAGAAGAGGATTAATTCCTTCTGGTGGAGGAGGAAGTAATAATAAAGAAATAAAGTGGATGACGTGGGATAGGCTCACAGTTACAAAGAAGGAAGGGGAATTGGGATTTCGGGATTTTAAAGACTTTAATATGGTAATGGTGGCTAAACAAGGATGGTTTATTTTATCTCAGCCTCAAGCTTTAGTGTCCAGCATTTTTAAAGCAAGGTACTTTCCTAGAACCTTGTTTCTTGATGTTAAGTTGGGTTATAATCTGAGTTATGTGTGGCAAAGTATGTGGAATGCTAGAGATGTTTTTACTCTTGGTTGCAGGTGGAGTATAGGAGATAGGAGCAAAGTTAAAGTGATGGGCGAACCTTGGCTCAGAGGGAGAAGGGAAAGGTGTTTGAATGGGCCTAAAAAATAAGGTGTGAGTGTGTCAGTAGTGTTAGATACCTTATGATTACTAATGTTAAACAATGGGATATTCGGATCTTACGTGACTTGTTTGACCTTGCTACAGTTGCAGAAATTCTTCAAGTACCACTAGTGGAGGAAGTTAAAGAGGATAGATTAATATGGAAGGAGGAGCAAAATGGTAACTATAGTGTTTGGTCGGGCTACAAGGTGTGGAGGGAAGCTAAGAAGAATCCTTCAATTGTTCACACCAATGATAAATAGGGTAGTATCTAGAGTATTAAAGCTCCAAATAGAGTGAAACATCGTCTATGGAGAATTTGTCAAGAGTGTTTACCTACCTGGGTTCGGCTTAAGCAACATCATGTCTAATGCCCGGAAGTTTGTCCTTTTTGCGGTAATAATGAAGAGGATGATTGACATATTTTCTTTGATTGCCTAGATACGTTTATGTGTTGGAATATTGCAGGGCTAAGTAGTATTATTGTTCATAGAACTTATATTTTTTAAGATGTAACATCTCTCATTCTTGATGTTTGTAGTAAGGAAGATAGGCATACGGTGGGTAAAGTGGCTATTGCAATTGAGGATATGTGGAAAAATAGGAATGATTATCTGGAATGATGAACATGTGGACGGATCTAGAGTTGGGTGGCTTGCAAATCATAAGTGGCTGAAGTAGTTTTCAACGCAACAAGTCTGTAACAGTCCATAACAGTCATAATGGGCCTTACCATAGACTTCATTGGAATCCGCCACCTAGTGGTTAATTCAAATGTAACGTAGACGTGGGCCTCACCATAGACTTCATTGGAATCCGTCACCTAGTGGTTAATTCAAATGTAACGTAGACGCCGACTTTAATAATAGTAGAGATTTGACTAATAGAGGTTGGTGCATCCGAAATGAGTCCGAAAATTTTATTAAAGCAGGTGTAGAATCAAGGTACCCCTTCGGTTCTTGAGGCATCTTTATCCCTTAAGAAAACTATTATGGGGGTTAGTTCCTTCGGTTCTTGAGGCAGAAGCTTTATCCCTTAAAAAAGCTATTATGGGGATTAGTTTTTCGGTTCTTGAGGCAGAAGCTTTATCCCTTAAAAAAGCTATTATGCGGATTAGTTTTTTGAATCTTGATCGAGTTATTTTTGAAAGTGACTCTCTCAGAGCGGTCCAAGCGGTCCAAGCCTAGCATGTCATGCCTAGCATGTCATTCTATAACAAGCCTAGCATGTCATGCCTAGCATGTCATTCTATAATTAGTGATATCAAGTTGTTACTTCACAATTTTTCTATGGTTTATTTACATACCTTTAAGTGTAAAATTAGAAGTTTTGTTGAATTGAATCAAATTCCAAACAATTGAGACTATTTAGTCCGGGGTCATTCCTTCACCACCTTAGCTGTCTTTTAGATAAGTTTGCCTCCTAGGAAACAAATATTAAGCTATCAAATAATGTTACGTTTTCCCACTTTTGAACCATATAATTTTAATGTCCACTTTCTTTTAATCACGCTTAAGCATTAACATCTACTACCCGTTTTGTATCTAAATCCAATTAATAGGTATTCATCTGTAGCCGGGCTAGCTGATCTAACTCACCATTAGTTCATCTATTGGGATAATTTTGTCACGCGAGCATGCTTAGCCTACTCTCTAACAATGTTTCTCTATTGAGTTAAAAAAAATTGTCAAAACCTATTTCTACTTAACTAATGACCACTAAACATTATTACTTTAATGTACATCCAACATTTTTAAAAAGATATAAAATAAACCTTAGTATAATTGGAAAATTGAGCTGCATAACATTGCATGCTTGCCATGTGTGAAAAATGTCTCTGAATCAAAATCTGAGTCACACATAGCTAATTAAATATGCTATATCCAATAAAATTAAATTCTTACTCCTTTCCTTTTCGTCACAATTTATTTATCCATAAAACAAGATAAGCATAAAATCTAATTTATTAATATCTAATTTATTAATGGAAATACAAATTACACAATATATAATTTTCACAAACATACAAATTCAGAAAGTAATAAACATAAAAATTACAAGATCAAATTGAATTGCAATTAAAAATAGAGACATAGCAAACCAATTAAGGATCATATAACTCACATGATCACATTACTATATCTACATTTAATTTACTGAATCAAATCACCATCAATATTCATCCATCATCACCATCACCATCATCACCACAGCATTGCCATCACCATAATCTACATGAGCAACTCATTCACCCACCCAAAATCTGGGTTGGCACTAACATCATCATCAACAATATTAATCCTTTGTTCTTCCCTCAAAAACTTGCTACTAGCACTTGAACCATAATAGTTTCCAGCAGAAACAGGAGAATCATCGCCACCAAAACTGAAACTCTCCATAGATCGAATAAGCTCGTTGAGAACATGCACATCTTTGTGATTTGAATTCGACAAAGGTGACAACGGTGGTGAATTTGAAGAAGAAAAATAAGGTCCACTCAACAAAGTAGAAGTGGGTGATGAAGCAGAAGAATTAGAACAGCAATGGCAAAAAGAACAACAGTTTTTAACGTTGTTGTTCTGAGGAGGTGGTGAAGGAGGAGGTGGCAAAAGCAAAACCCTCAGTTGACGGGGTGTATGAGCAAAAAAACAAATTTTGCGCTTACAATTCTTACCATCTTTACACGCTTCAGTTCTGTATCTCGAAGGGTGCAACCAGCTTTCGAAAACGCCGTGGGAGAATTCGCACGCGTCGCCGCGTTCGCAGTTTCCGCGGCGGTAATCAGGACAAACCTCGCCGGAGTATTGAAAGCGGAGAGGGTCGCGACGGCGAGCCTTTTCGCCGGGGTGAGCGAAGGGGCAGTCGGTCCAGTCGTGGCTGCGGCTACGAGTGCATCGGCGGATTTTGAACTCGTACATGCGGAATTGGTCGGAGGAATAGGGATCTTCCTCGGAGAACATGTCGGCGGAGGTGTTGGTGGGTTGTCGGCGGGTGAGGAGCTTTCTTGGTGGGATGTTGTCGATAATGTTGTCTCTCATAGTGAGAGATTTTTTGAGGTTAAGAAGAAGCTTTTGTTGCTCTTCACAAAGTACACTGCTCATTTTTTTTCTTCAATTTATAATAATAAATAAGAAAGTTAGGTGGAAGAAAATATGATAGAGAGAGGAGAGAGAGGAGAGAGAGGATATGAATATGAAGAAGGGAGCGAGAGTGTGTGTGTATATATAGGGTGATATGGTTATTTAGATGAGAGAGAAAGTAGAGATATGGGTATAATTTGGATGTGGGTGTGCGTGGATGCATAGCATTTGGTGTGACCATGCAAAAGGGGCATGTGGCAGTTTTACAATTCATTGCTGTCATTTCTTTTGCTTATGTGTGCTGCAAACATGTCTCCTCATATTAATTAATATTTGTATATATTATGCACTATTTTGAACCTAAGTTCTACATGCATCTTGACAAGTAATAAAAATATGGTTTAAGCTTTCATTATTTATATATTAATATTATATTTTTTACAAAAATTAATAATTATTAAATCATGATAATATTTTTAAAAGTTGATATATCAGCATGTTTATATTAATACATAAATATATATGTTAGTAGGGATAGAATCATAGATCAATAATTTATTCTTATTTAATTAAATTATTAATATAGATTAGTTATCTGATTCATTAGTTTTGACTTTTATTTATATGATTTATTTATTTTATCATAAATTTATAAGTCTTTTCTCTACGTATCTAAATTATCTAACTCTATTTTCTACTATTTTTTTATTATAGATGTTATCCTAACATTTTATTTTTAATCATATCACGTCTTGTGTTACTACACAATCTAATATGTACTTCAATATGTATAATACATGACAACGCTTTAATGAATAAGCGTTGTTTAAGGTTTTTAAGGTATGTTGTGGGATGTGAGCTAGTTGTATATGTGAATTTATGTATCAAAATGTCAATGTCCATCTCAGCGTCAATATTGAAGTATTTATAGTGGTCCTGAGCTTGAATCCTAGACCATTTGAAAATGAAAACTACCACTGATGAGAAAACGATTAATCCACCTCTATTTTGGAGAACATTGTCAAATGATCCCTCCCGTACCTTTATGGAATAGGGACACGTTATTTCCTCCACTTTCTCGTATCGGGCGACCATTTATAGAGGAAGGCAATCTATTCGATATAGGGACGATATATCTAATAAACATGCAGTCGAATTAGAAAATGGGAGACCATGAAGGCTCTATAGGCTCAACTAAAGTCCATTACCTCCGCTTTGTACCTTGTGGGTCCCTTCCTAGATATTCCCTAAAGCAAGAGAGTCTGTAAAGGGCAGAGTGTTTTAGTTTCATTTTCCTTATTCATACGCCTCATAGGTGTTTACAGTGATTTCTGGTAAACAACCGCTAGTCTTCCAAACTATCAAATAAACTTAATGACTGTTATTCAATCTCTCTGGTAACTTGCAAGATCGACTAGATTGATCCTATGGGGTATGGTCGTTTGGATAAATCGAATTGTAAGACTGGTTTTCATATTTAGGATTTTTTATTAAAGTGTTTTAGAGACATTCAATCTACTCCGATTACTACACTGAATGATTCCAATGACTTGATTAAGCAAATAAATGTAAAACTGGACTGCATGATTAAAGATTCGAATGCAAAAGAAACGTTTAAATGCAGGAAAGGATAAATGACTTTGAATGTAGAAGTTTTAATGTAAAGACATGAATGTAAAAGCTTCTGAATATGTAAAAGATTCGAATATAAGAACAACGTTTAAGTGCAAGAAATAAGTAAATGACTTGGAATATAAAAGTATTTAAAATGACAATGACATGAAAATGGAAGATAAACTGGAAAAGATAAAGAGTTTTTTACTGAATTATAAATGTTTGGTGTTATCATACGTACATTGTTCGAGCATTCGTTTCCCTATCCATGTGGTATTTTGAATGTTTACTGAATTTTATACAATAGATATGACACACGAAATCCTAACACTAAGACTTCTATTTATACTACTTCGACCATAACGGTCTTGCCACAAGATTCTGCCACGTTCAAAGCATGCAGAGCATTGCTTCTCCCTAGCCTCCACGCGTCTTGAACGCTCCAGCGCTGATATATTTGAATTTCTAATATCCCGCTCACGTTTGAATTTCAAATGCCTTGGTATCCTTCACTTCGAATTCGTTTCACAATCTTCACAGACATAGTCTCGTCGCCACTTCGAAGTTTCTTTACATATACCTTCACAATTGTCATTCGAAGCTCTGAGCTTTGGCATTCTTATTCGAAGAACAATCTCTTCCATTCTGAAACGTAACATTTGCTTTATTCCAACAAAATGTCAATCTGTCTTATTTCGAACTATATTATCAAAATCTTCAGCCAACAAAATGCCCCTTTAAAATATGTATTTCGAAATCCTCTGAGAAATACTTATTTTAAATAAATTCACCATATTTTGATATGACCTTTGAGTAATCACAACATTTACTGTACATGATTTCACACACGTCAATCAAGATGCCTCTTGGATTTCTTAACCGTTTTGAACCAGTCATCACAGCATGGTGCGGTTTCAAAAGTAATGATTATATTTAATCATGCTCATTACCAACATCAGTTTTTACGCCACCTCCTCCTGAATCCAACCCACGACTCCCACGTATTCCTAGTCTCACTTAGTGGGTGTTTAAACTTCCTTACTATAAAAGCCTATCAGTTTAGTCTTTTTCCTTTTTTCCAAATTCTGAAACTTCTTCTTCCTCTACTCTCACTAAAACCCTAAAACTTCCAACAATCTCAACAATGTCTTCATCAACATCATCTCAACTGAAGAAAACTTCAAAGAAGAAGATCAAGAACACGGGAATAATCATGGAGAGTAAGGTAGGCACTTACCAGGGTCAATCTGAGCTCATTCCTCAAATGATCTCTAAGGAAAAGGAAATGGTGTATGCCTCTCAGGTATTAATCCCTACTAACGCTGCTGGAAAAAGATTTGCTTTAATAGGTCCTCTAACTGTGTTTGAAATCTTGAAAGACACTAGGAAAATCTTTCCTGTTTGCTATAACTTCAAACCCTTATTCAATAAAATGGATACCCCTAAGGTAGGAACCGAAAATATAGGCGAATCATCTGATTCGAAAGCCATAGAAACTCCAATCGTACCCCCAAAATATCCCTTTATCTTAGATTATGTAAAAAGTAACTTCAAACCATTTCGATCATGCCCTACCTCAGACATAGCTTACCAAAACTGGCTCACCAAAGTAGAAGCCAAAAAATCCCAGCAATGGGAGGAATTAGGAATCTATAATCTGATTAAGCTGTCGAAACCAGGTTTCACCTATAGTCATCCACTGTTATTCGCCTCATTATACTTCTGGGATAGCACCTATTATACCTTTCATCTTCCTAGCGGAATGATAACGCCCACCTTTTTCGACATAGCTGCCATCACTGGTCTTTCACCAGTAGGAGAAACCTATATCCATGACAACGAAGAACACTCTAGTTTTATTGACTTTGATGTCAAACTAGCCAGCTTTTCCAAGTTCATCAGCCACTAACACACTGAAAGAGATAGCGTCTCAGACGTAGAACACATTGCCTTTCTTACTTTATGGTTGTCAAGATATGTATTTTGTAGCAGATCCTTGCAAGTAGCAAGTAGGTTCATCCCCCTAGCTAGGGACTTGCATGAAAATAGGAGAGTTTGTCTGAGCGAACTGCTGCTTGTTGATCTTTATGAAAGCTTAAGATCAACTGTTTCTAGCTTGAAATCCCACACTCCTAAAAACATTCTTCTAGCTGGCCCTTTTTAGTTGCTCCAATTATGGCTCAATGCCATGTTTGAATCCTCCTTATCAATTGCTGACACTATTGTCGAACAAGATCCGGAGATAGCTGATAGAATTATTGAAGGCACAAGGCTGCGAAAACTCACCCCAAATGATGATAAAGATGACTTCAAAGTCCTTTTCTCGAACTACATCATGATCTTCTCCAAGAGACACAAATTCGAAGAGACCATGGCACCTTTCGGTCCCAGGACTCATGGACCATCATGGTTCACAATGTCTCTTTCAGAAGCTGTTAAGAGTAGAGAAATACAAGACATTTGGAAAGCATTTATGCTCCCTAGGTTAATTTCCTCACGCATTACTCCTGCCAAGAATCAGATCTTTCTCTTTGCTTATCAACCTAACTTCGTCTCTAGACAATTTGAACTATGCCAATTAATCCCTGAACCTCTGTTCCAAACACAAAGTGCCATAACCTCGGGTCGAACGTTTAAAGCAAGAGAGGCAAAGTTACAACAAGAACAGTATCAAGATTTCGCTCAATTCGAACTACTCCCTTTTGAACCAACATACTTCACAGCGAAGGGATTTCTGGAATGATGGACTAAGTTCTACCAATCATATATGTTTGACACCCTCACCATTCAACAGAAGCTAACTGATGCGTTCATGTTGCAGGTACACTCCAAGAAAGGTATGTTCACTCACGCCAAAGAAATTAGGGCTTTTCAGAATTATTTCGAAACCACTTATGATCCCACACGCTTGGAAACCACTGTGTATCGAGCATCCGAGACCTTGAAGGAAAAATTTAAAGAAAAAATTTCTAGGTTCAAACTTCCTTCAGGGTTTTCACCTGAGGATAGGTATAGGTTGGCACTCGAAATGCATCCACCTAAATTTCCTAGATTGCCTACCTCAGAACTGGCTCTGGCTTGGTTTCCTCCATATCCTTGGTGGTTGACTTGCAAAGAAATGTTCAAATATCAACCTCAAAAGAAACTAAAGCCATCTGAGACTGTGACATGGGCTCGTCACTGGCTTCATAATTTCCCAGGACATCTTCGCTATGACCTTTCTGCCATTTCGATTATATCTAATCAAGGCGCAGGTGCGAATGCTTGGGAAAATCCCAAATGTATCCCAATTTCCTTATTTTTAACATTTTACTTTAATTGTTTCATTTTTCAGCCATCAGGATAAAGACCGTTGCTTCGAAGCCTAAAGAAGGAAGCACTTCTCAACAAACTGTCAAAACTAGTGATGATGTGCCTCTAGCAATTCCAACAACAACAACAACTACTACAACGACAACACCACCAACTGCAAACGTTCCAACTCCAAAGGTAATCAACTAACCCTGATGTTTCGAATAAACTAGAGCTTACGATTTAGATCTAACTCATGTCTAACCCTTTTCAGACTAGCAAACTTCCACCAACCACTCCCAAGAAAAGGAAACAAAACACCACTGGAAAGAATCCCAAGGCTGGTGGAAATTCCCCAACAGCTTCAAAAAAGAAGCAAAAGAAGGAAGTCTCTAAAGGCGTTGAACCTACTAGCATTTCTGGACTTGATTCCAGAGATGTTGCTCCCTCCACAATATCCAAAATTCCACCTTCGACCTCCAACGTAATGTTGGAACATATTGATAGTAACCTTTCCTCTGATAATCTACAGGTAAATTGAATTCGAATCCCTAACAAAATAGTTATTTACACCTTGGTGCATATTCTTAATTCTCTTTGTCTCTGTAGGATACTTCGAACCCAAATCCCACTACTTCAACTCCTCCAACAAAGACTGCTGCTCCAATCAATTCTTCTCCCCATGGGGACTCCAGTAATCTTGTGCAAAACAAAGGATCTTCCAACATGGTGGTTCCGACTGGGGCTTCAGAGGCACAAGATGACCAAGGCACTTCCCCTCCTTTAAAAGAAACAAATGAAGCATCGCCTCATAAGTCTGCAGAGAATCTACCAGAAAATCCTCTTCAGACGTCTCCTCTCGAAACCCTTCAAGAGAGCCCAAAGGTCACTCATGCTGAAGTGGATAAGACTAATTCTCCTCAAGAGAATGAAGAATCTGCAGAAGAAGGATCTGAGGAAGATGAAGCCCGGAGCGGTTCGACTGATGGAACGGAGTCTGATGCTAATAGCAGTGAGACCAATTCTATCGAAGTGGTGGATCTGGTTGACGATGGAGAAGACAATGAGCAAGACAAAGACGGAGGCGATGGTGACAAGACTAATGAGCCTATGGAGGTCGACATGGACGTGACTCATTTGCGTATGGAACTTCCTCAATCTTCCCAATCCCAAATGACTGAAGAGGAGTTAGCTCTCCTAAGACGCAATGATCCAATTGGGTAAATGAAAGCTAAATTAGCCCAAAGGGATAATCCTCTTGCTAGGGCTGGCACTAGTTCGACTAATAACCCATTGCCCTCAGATGCTAGAGCTATACTCCTAAGCAAAGTCAGGAGAACAATCCTTGATGTAGACTTGTTCGAAGTTCTCAAAAAAGATAGTACAACTTGCTACATCATGAAGGAGCTTCTTACGCAAGTTAACCTCGCCACCTGCTCTTTGCAAGTCAGCACTATATTGTTCGATCTTCAAACTTTGTTGGATAATGTGACTGGGTGTCTTCTTCAAGACGAATTTGCTGCTGCTAAAGTCCAAGAAAAGCGAAATGCCATGGATGCTGCTTATGAGCATGCTTCAAAGCTTTCTAAAGAAGCTGAGGACCAAGCAATGCACTTAAAACAAGCCAAGACTGACTATGAAGCTCGAGCTCAGTCTATTCTCCTCTGGGAAAAGCAAATTCAAGAGCTCCAACAAAAGGTTAAGGAGGCTCAACAACAACAATTGGCGTACGAAACTGATACTGTTGGGAATCAATTCGATGAACTTCTCAACAAAGGCCTTTCCGAAATGGAAGCAGCAAAGCAACTTAAAGGAGAAGTAGCTACCCTATAAGGAGCAAGACGTTTCACCCAACAAAGGCTTGAGTCTTTTCGAAGCACTTTTGAAAGATTGAGAAATAATGCATATTTCTAAATTTTTGTTTGTTTGATTAATCTTGACTCTTGGTCTGTAATATCTGAACAACGCCATTTTGGCACTGTATAGTACCATTTTGGTATTCCTTTATAATATTTCGATTATGTTATTATTCGAATCTCCTGCAGGCAAGGCCTATATTTTTTCAAATATTTTCCATTTACCTTTAAGATTCGCTTGTCATCAGCTAACTCTTCGATTTCATATGCATTGTTTGAAAAGTTCTTTAGTATTCGAAAATGTCCTTCACAATGAGGTGACCATTTTCCTAATGTTCTATTCTTCTTGTCCATGGGCAATATGACTTTCCAAACTAAATCATTAACAGTAAATGTTTTACCTTTCACTCTTTTGTTATATGCCCTGGCTACTCTTTCCTTTTGCCTCATTAGGATTTCCAATGCATGCAGTCTAACTTCGTCTAACTCAACTAACTCATTCATCATCATCTCCCAATACAATGCAGATGGGATCTCATTTTGCCTTTGAATTCGAACTGATTGTAGATAAATTTCCACTGGTAAAACTGCATCATGACCAAATGTTAGTTGGAAGGGTGTGGTGTTAGTAGCTTCTTTAGGAGATGTTCTACAGGCCCATAGTATTTGGTCCAAAGTCTTGTGCCAGTTCCTTATCTTTTTACCAACATGTTTCTTAATTAATCCTATTACCACTTTATTTGCTGCTTCGACCTGACCATTTGCTTGAGCATAATATGGTGTTGATGTTAGTAATCTAAACCCCATCTCTTGAGCAAATTCCTGCATATTTTTACCAGTAAACACAGAACCTTGGTCTGTGGTTATGCTCTATGGCAATCCGAACCTATAGATTATCTGTTTCTGTATGAACTCAATAATAGCCTCTTGATCAGCAGCTATTAATGATATTGCTTCGATCCACTTGGTAAAATAATCAATTCCTACTAAGATATATTTCTGTCCTTTAGACGAAGCAGGATTGATTTCTCCTATTAAATCCAATGCCCATCCTCTAAAGGGCCAGGTTTAATGATCGAATGTAACTCACTTGCAGGAGCATGTTGAATTCCTGCATGTTTCTGGCATTCTTCACACCCTTTAGCAAAATCTATACAATCTTTGAGTATACTGGGCCAATACATGCCATATCGATATAACAACCATTTCATTTTATGGCCTGCTTGATGTGCCCCACATGCCCCATTGTGGACTTCTGATAATGCTAAGTATGCTTCACCTTCTCCTAGGCACTTCAGTAATACGCCTTCCTGGGTTTTCTTGAACAATTCATTTCCCATGAGGACGTATGATAATGCTCTATATTTTATCTTCCTATCAACATTCAATGTTGGATTTTTTAAATAACTCACAATTGGACTTCGCCAATCTGCATCTGATAGGGTGTCTATGGCTAACACTTCGAATCCCTGTTTATCAGCATAACCTAATTTTATATTTTCTAAATCTGATGGTATGAGTCTAGTAGCCATAACCCTTCCTCTTAATTCAACCAAATCCTCAAAGTTTTTGGTAGAAACTTTATACCCTGAAGCCAACTGTGCTAGGTCATTTGCTTCTTGATTTTCTATTTTTGGTATATGCTGAATATCCATGTATTCGAATTTTTTGAGTAGCCTGTTAACTATGACGAAGTATGTTATCACATTTTCCTTTATGCATTTGTATTCCTTTGTTATTTGCTTGACCACTAACTCCGAGTCTCCTTTAATTTCGACTCTAGTTGCCCCCAATTCCAACAAAGCTTCAAGTCCAACAATAAGCGCTTCGTACTCAGCTTCGTTGTTTGAGCAACGAGGACCATCCAACTTATACTTGAATTTTGTTGGAATTCCTTCAGGAGAAATTATAAGAATTCCAACACCACTACCATTCTTATGGGTCGAACCGTCAAAGTATAGTTTCCAAGGTTGCATTTCAACATACCCCATGAAAGTCTCTTCGACCAGTGAATGATCCACAATGAAATCAGAAATTACTTGACCTTTCACAGCTCTTAAAGGCATGAAAGTCAAAGAATATTCCGTTAAGGCCAAAGCCCATTTACCAACTCTGCTATGCATTATTAGTTTCGAAAGCATGTGTTTGATAACATCGAAATGAGATGACACATAAACATCAACAGGTTTTATATAATACTTAAGTTTCATACAAGAAAAGTACAAATAGAGACATAGCTTTTCTATATTGCTATATCTAGTTTCTGCATCATTGAACACCCTACTCAAATAGTATATGGCTCTTTCGATGACATTGCTATCTTCTTGTGCTAACATACTACCTATAGTAACTTCAAAGGCGGATATGTACAATCTCATGGGCTTTCCCCATGAAGGTGGAGACAAGATAGGAGGCTGAGTAAGATATCCTTTGATATTGTCAAATGCCTCCTGATGTGCTTCGTTCCATTCGAAGGCTTGACCTTGCTTCAAACGAAGTAACAGAGAGAAAGCCTGGGTTCTTCCACTTAGATTCGAAATGAACCTTCTTAAAAAGTTAATCTTCCCTAACAAAGATTGCAGCTCCCTTTTCGATGTAGGTGCTTTCGTCTCCATGATGGCTTTGGTCTTGTTTTGGTTGATCTCGATACCTTTCTTATGAACCACGAAGCCAAGGAAATCTTCAGCCTGCACAAAAAATGCACACTTGAGGGGGTTCATTTTTAAGCCATGTTTTCTCATTCTTTCGAATGATTGGCTCAAATGATGCAAATGGGTTTCTGCAGATACTGACTTGATGACTATATCATCAATATACACCTGCATAAAAGTCTCAATGAAATCATGGAAAATTGAATTCATTTCCCTTTGATAAGTTGCCCCAGCATTTTTTAAACCAAAAGGCATCACTACCCATTCGTAGGTGCCTAAGGCTCCTGGGCAACGAAATGCTGTCTTGGCAACATCTTCTTCAGCAATAAAGATTTGGTTATACCCAGAGTATCCATCCAACATACTTAAGTATTTGAATCCTGCCGCAGAGTCTATTAACATTTCTGCCGCAGGCATGGAGTACTCATCTTTAGGGGTAGTAGTGTTTAAATCCCTAAAGTCTATGCAAATTCTCAGAGAGCCATTTTTCTTAATAACAGGTACTATATTTGCTAACCATTCAACATACCTTATGGTTCTGATGAATCTGCAACGCAGCAACCTTTCAATTTCGGCTTTGATCTTTGTGAGAACTGCTGGTGCGAATCTTCTAGGAGTTTTCTTGATGGGCTTCTTGCCATCCTTGATTGGAAGTCTGTGCTCCACTAACTCTCTCTTCAAACTAGGAATTTCATCATAGTCCCATGCGAAGCAATCTTTGTTTCTCTTGAGAACTTCGATCACTTTCTGCTTGAGGCTTGGATTGAGTCTTGCGCTTATGTAAGTTATTCTTTTTGTGTTTTCGTCCCCCAAATTCACCTCTTCGAGTGGATCCTACGCCAACATTTTAGCACCTGAGTCTGTGGGGTCCTTCTCGAAGCCTAAGGGTTCTTTATCATAGATGGCATCTAGCCTTTGATCTATTTCGACTATCTCGTATTCTTCAAAGGGTGAGTCTTTCGAGCCATTCCCATCTATTTCGTTTACTTCTGCAGCCATATTATCTATTTTAGCTTCTAAGGCCGCTTTCCATTCGTTCTCAGCCATGTAGGCCGAAATCTTTTCAAAGAAGGAGGACTCAATCATGGGCAGGACTATCGAATTCCCAGCCTGCTGGCCGTCTTTGTTTAGTGCCTTCGATTTCTTCGTCTCTTTTGATTATCTTTCTATCCCAATACATGCCATTATGGCGAAGGGTCATGTAATAGTGTGCGTTCCTGGTTTCGTTGATCTCGTCACTTGGGGTACAAGGAGCAATTTTGGCTAGGTATTTGTCATAATTTCTCTTATTAACTAAGTTAACTACAGTCATGAAATAACTCTGATCCACTTCAATGTTCTCAACAATACCATCCTCTCTCCATAAAACTAACCTCTGATGCATTGACGAAGGAACTGCTCCAACGCCATGGATCCATTCTCTGCCCAACAGCAAGTTGTAGTTGGTTTTAGCTTCGATCACCATGAACATAGTGGGTCTGCAACTTGATCCCACTGTCAAATCCACTTGGATCACTCCCAATGTCTGGCCTACTTTTCCTTCATAGTTGGATAGTACCATGTTGTGTGGTTTGATGTCGACATCTTGTATTCCTAACTTCTTCAGCATGAAATGGGGCATTAAGTTAACTGCAGCGCCTCCATCCACCAAGACTTTGTTTACGCCATGTGTACCAACTTTTGCTCGAATGAACAATGGCTTCAGATTATTTTTCATAGCTGGCTCTGGGTGCTCGAAAAGCATTACGCTCTTTGGCGACTCCGTTATCCATCACGTAATAGCACACTGGCCTATGCTTCATCAGATCTATTGTATCATCCTCCTTGTGCTCTCCGATTTCAGTTTCCTGTCCAAATTCACATGGCAACACAGATACCACGTTGCAGTTGATGTTGAGTGAAGATTCCCCCTCTGATTCGAAATTGTCAGTTAGCATATCCTCATCTTCCTCGGACTGGTGTACTCCTTGATTCGTTTTGTTTCGTTTTAGAAACGGTCTCGCTAGCTGGGTTTACCCTCAGGTTGATTATTTGGTGTAGGTTTGTTGGTACTTGATTCTTCTTTATTCTTGATCGAAGTTACTCCTTTATCTAACATAGCTTCTCTTTCAGCCCTTCGAATTCTTTGTTGCCTGCGCCATTGTGATCTTGACATAGGGTTTTTTCCTTTGTAGTTTTCTAACCTCACTTCTTCTTTCTTGCCGCCTTCTATATGTCATGGCGTGGCGTGCATTTCGTTCATTGTTCCTCCATTTGTCTTTCCCCTTGTCAGTCCTAACTTGTAGCCACTTGTCTGTTGGTACTTCAGCAGGGACTTTGAATGTCACCCTTCGAGCGCCTTTAGGATAAGGGCTGTCAGGCCTTCATTGGGTGTAGTTGCTCTCGAAACGTTGGCTCATCTGACCAGTTTCTTTGTGGTTCCAGCATGGGGCGAAAGGAATTGTTTCGAAGGCTCCTTCCACATTTTGATCATACATTGCAGAACACCTTGGGCCCACTAGGCATTTGGTTGCCCCTTTGTGACAACGAACTAAAAACTCCAATAAACTTTCTCCAGCCTTAGGGTAGCATCTGAATAGCTGGTTATCCTGGCGCCAGTTGATGCCAGTTCGTTCCCTTTGTTTCTTCTCGAAGTCTGCAGCAATTCTCTGATTGCAAATGATGCTGCATCTGGGACATAGTATCATTTCAGCATTTCCTTTGTGGCACAACATAAGGTAGTCTTTGAGACTGGCATCCCTAGCATAACTATCCTCCATCTTATATTTCTCTTTCTCTAAATATCTTTCCATTTCCTCCATTTCGGAACGAGGTCTCTCCATATCCACAATGTTAACATCCACGTCTTCCCCCTTTATGTCATCATCTCCCCATCCTGTAGGTTTGATATCTTCGATTGGGGTGTTTGAACTTTCTGGAGCAGAATATTTCACCAGGTAGTCGAACTTTCCGCTGGGCTCCCCCAAGGTATCCCATATTTCTTTCTGAGGAAGAACTGGCGTTGTAATCTGGACTTTCTCCAACTTTAGCCTCAGGCCTTCAGTAGCCTGTGTCAATTCTTGCTTTCGATTCTCCTGGCCTTTAGTAGCCTGGATCTCTTTCGAAGCAGCCAAAGGTACTACTTCAAATTGAAGCTTCCTGTTCCTTGTGGACGTCCTCAGTAACCTCCTTTTTGACTTCGACTAACACATAGTTTTTATTCTCAGTGTTTTTCTCTCCTGATGGAGTGTCACCTTGATTCGCTTCCACCATGTTTATTTCTCCAATGTATGTAGGCTCAGAGTAATTGGTGTCTGCAACATCCAAAGGGTCTTCATCTACTTTCATCTTTGGCTTGTCAGCGAATTTCAACCTACCATCTTTGATTGCATTTTGAATCAGATCCCTGAAAAGAAAACACTGTGAGGTTTTGTGGCCTAGGAAACTATGATATTGCAAAATCCTCTTTTCTTTCTTTGATCTAAAGGAGGTATTTTGACTTTCGATGGCACAATTAGTTGGCCATCTTTGACAAGCAAATCAAAAATTTCGTCACATTTTGTTACGTCGAAGGTATACACCTTCTTTGGGAATTTGTCACTTTTCTCATTTTCAACAATTTCTTTCCCTTTTGTGGGAACTAGTAGTTTACAAGAGTAAGGTGGAGCCTGCTTTAATTCAGCGAGATCAATTTCGACCTCTTCGAATTCAGGATAATCCTCAACCTCCTCAGTTTCGACATAGGAAATTCTTTCTTTCTTGTTACTTTTAAAAGTCCTGGCCTTCAGTCTTTCAACTTGTCGAACCCTATCTGCTAATTGAGCCATGTCCCTCAAATATTGTGTATCTAATTTCTTTCGAATAGAGTAGTCTAGGCCACCAGCAGCCATTTCGACTAACTTGTGTTCAGGAACTACTGTGAAACATCTAGATTTCAAAAGTCTGAACCTATTCAGATAGTCATCTATGGGTTCAGTAAACTTCCTCTTGACACTGGCTAACTCTTTCAAACTTATTTTAGATTGTCCCATGTAGAATTGTTCATGGAATAATCTCTCTAAGAATGTCCAAGTATCTATGGATCCAGGAGGCAATGTGGTGAACCATGTAAAAGCATTCTTAGTCAAGGAACTTGGGAAATATTTAATCCTAAGGTTCTCATTATTTGCTATGTCTCCCTGCTTCGGTCAGATACCTGGCTATGTGTTCGACTGTTGATTCATTGGTGTCCCCAGCAAACTTTGTAAACTTAGGGACCTTATATCCCCTTGGTAAATCAGTGTGCATTACATAATATACTATAGGAGAGGCATAATTTGGCCTTCTAATTCCTGTATTGAGACCGTTTTGGGCCATAATCCTTTCTATCATGGTGGTTAAATTATTTTCTGCTAGGATATTATCGTTTCGAATTCTATGAACGACTGCATCAGCATCCTGATGTCGACCCACCATGACAACTTCTCTAGGTTGTTCTTCTCGAAACGCTGGGACTTCTAGCCTTTCGACCCTTGCCCCTGGTTCTATAACTCCCCTTTGTGGTTCTTCTCGAATCACTGGGGCATCTATCCTTTCGATCCTTTCCCCTGGCTCTAAAATCCCCTTTGTGATTCCTCTCGAATCACTGGGACATCTAACCTTTGTGCCCTTGCCCCCAAATTAACCCCCTCTCTGACTGGTCTATAGGGTGGGTCATCAGCAATTTGTTCTATGATGGGAATGTTCGCTCGAACCAATGCCTGATTCTGTCTACGCCTTTCTGGCAGAGCGAAAAAATCTGCTATTTGACTCATGTTATCCGCATTCTCTCTGTTGGTCACAGTTACATTTTGTACTATTGGGGCGAAGATCTCTTGCATAGTCTGCGCTAAAACTCCTATCATATTATGGTTACTATCATCCATTAATTGTCTAAAGGCCATCTGATTTTCTGTGGTTAAGATAGGCAATGTACTATATGTAATACGGTGAACTGACTTTGTAGGATTTTTGTATCCAAATGTGCGGATAGCAAGAGTCGCCACCGACTTTTATTTTTATCCAATTAAGGGAAGGTAAAAGTACAGAAAAAGACCTTCGTTTAGATTCTGAGTTCGGGAGAATGGTTATGAAAAGGGAAGGTATTAGCACCCCTTTCCATCCGTAGTTATCTACGGGCTCTTAGTTGCTCTAGATTACCTTTAAAATTGCTTTCTGTGTGTTTGAAAAAATGTTTTTAGAAAAGGCATTTCGCTTTGACTTTGTAATGACTCATGTAGGAGTGTATACAAAGTGTTCGGAAATGTTTTTGTTTTGAAAAGAATTTTGAACTTTGAAAAAAAAGAGTGTGTGGTGTGAAAAGCATTTGTTTTTAGAGTAAGCAACTAAGAGACTTATTTACCCACTCAGAATTGGTCGTTTTTCATACTTCTACGTTCCTTTAGAATAGCGCTAGCCTTACCATTAGTTAGTAGGTAGCTCCATTCGTTGGATGTAATCGGGTCGTTCGGAGGGACATCGGATGGTCATAGAAGGCAACTTGTAGGAAGTATCCTAGCACATTCGAAGGGACTATCATCATTTTTCGTAGGCGACAATCGAGGGTCAAGATCATGTATTCGGAGGCGACATCGTGGGTCTTATGATCTTTGTATCGAAGGGACTATGATGATTTTTTTTGAAGGCAACGGTGCTAGGATACCTCTACGTTCGAGGGACATGACCATTTGTAATCGTAAAGGCAACGAGAGAAAATTACCCTAAGGGGTGCATGTGTGAAAGAAGTGTGTTGATTTCAGAATATGTTATCTTGAAGTTAGTGGGCTATGTTCATTATTATCTTGCCATACACGCCTAGTTACTAGCAATTGATAGGGTGCGGAAAGTAAAATGCGGAATGTAAAAATGCGGAAAGGTAAATGTCCTACGCTATTACAAGGCTTTGGGGCAGATACATAATTTAAAATGCGGAAAATAAAGTCCTAATTTTAAACTATTACATCCCATATACAGTTACATTATTGGAAAAAATTGAAAACGGTAAAGAAACGCCTGAAGCGGAATAACCTGTGAAACGATGAGATAAATCGGAAAATATGATGAAATCGAAATAAGAGAAAATATTAGAAAAAATGCAAATTTTTATATGAGAAAATTATTACATGCTGGAGATAATATAAATATGCTAAAACAATTTTTTTGGGATTTTTTAGATGCATTTTAATAATTAAAAAGGAATTAAAGATGGTTTAAATGCTAAATTATAAATAAAAATAAATATGCATGCAAAAATATATTTTTAAATTTATTAAATTAAATAAATATTTTATGAAAATAATGTAAAAAGAAAATTAATTTTTGATAATGTTTTAATGCAGAAATAAAATATGAAAACAAATTAAAATAGCATACAAAAATTAAAAATAAAAAAAAGAAAAAATAGTGCAAGTTTGTAAAAAAGGAAAAGAGATTGGTCTTGCCAGGACTTGAACCTGAGACCTTTGAGAGAATCTCCATCATCCAAAGCCTTAACCGCTGCGCCATGTTGCACTTGGTGTTTGGAAAACTGGAATTAATTGAATAAGAGCGTTTACGTGTCATGGATATTTGAAAATCAAAGTCAGCACGCGTGGGGTCCAGATTGACTGAGAGAGCGAATCAGAACGTGCCATCGCGCCACGCAAGCCACACCGGGGTCAGCTGGGTCAACGACGCCGGAGCCCTAGCTCCGGTCGTCTTCTCCGGCGATCAGAATCTCCAAACCTGCAAAATACGAAATTTAAAAGCAAAAGAAAGGTCCTGTCCACCTAATTCGACCCTTCTGAATTCAATGGAGGCATCGGTTTCGACTGAATCGGCCTGTACAGGCCGGTTCGAAGCTTCTCAGATTTCTAACCCTAACAATGGCTAAACACGATTCCGACGTCCAAACTCATGAACGATTGCCCAGATCCATCCCTTAGCATCTCATGAACACATTGCAAACGTTAGAATCAATTAAAACAGGCTGGTAATAAAAATACGAATTCAAGAAAAAATCGATTATGTATGCATGTATATGGCTCGATTTAGCTTGCTTTGATCCATAACAATGATGTATTCTTACTCATACTTACCCCCTGAGCACGTTTGGATGGCTGGAAGAGGCTGAGAAAGGCTGGAAATAAAATTCGATTTTTCAAAGTTTCTTGAAATTTTTTTGCAAGAACTAGGGTTTGGCTTGAGCTAGGGTTTCGTGTCTATGCTTGTACACACTGCTGAGTATTTATAGAAGAGATTTGAAAAGAAAAAAGAGTGAAAAAAGATATGATTTGGAAGCATTCAATTTTTTCAAATAAAATCAATTTTCTTGAAGAAAATTTGATTTCCTCTTCAATGCTTGATTATGCACGAATTTGGCAAGAGTATTGGGCTATCTTGGACATTAAGGAAGATATAAAATCAGCCCTTTTGAAAAAAAAACTTAATTTTCATATTTTATATAATTTATTTTTGAATTAAATGTTATAAAATTCAAATATAAATCATAAAAATAGAAAATTAACAAGGCCAAGCATTTATGGGTCAAGAATAATGTCATGAACAAGTTTGGATCAAAAGATTATAGGCCCATTTGGAAAATTTTGCATTTTGACCAAAATGTCCTTTTGCAATTGTCAAAATTGCCCAACTTGAATAGTGTATCTTGCTCAATTTTCCATATTTTTGAGTGTTCTTGGACTTTTTGGAAAGCTCTAAGAGTCCTATAACCAACCTTTTTGGTCTCATCTCAATTGGAGTTACCATGCTCAATATATCTTCAAAACAAAAAAGTTGACTTTTTGTTGACTTTGAAAATGACCTGTAATGTTTTGAGCTATACCTCTCAAATGAAGCATTTTTGGACATTCTTGTGAGACATGAAGTTGTAGAGAATTGAATTTCCTTCAAAACAAGAGGTGGTGGAAAAATTTCGAGAAAGTATGAGAAATTTATGATCACCAAAGTTCGATTGACTTTTCACCTAGAAACCCTAATTTAGAAAGTTTGTCTTTTGAGCAAATCTTGAGTTTTCTTGATGAATCATGATCAACCCTTGATCAAATGATGAATGTAACTTCAAAATGAGGATGTTGACCAAAAATTATGAAGTTTGATGTATGTTGACCACATTGACTTTTGTCCAATCTTGATTTTCAACCATCCGAGCAATTGTCTGAGGAAACTTGATCTGTGAAGCTTGAAACTTGACATGGAGAATCTTTGAAGCATATGAGGAGGCATGAAGACCATTGGAGATGTTGGAAGTCCATCTTGACTTGAGAGATACCAAACCCTAATTTGGGTTGATTGTCAGGAGAGTTTGTCGATCAACTCTTGAGGAATCCTTGAGTAGGGATGTATGAAATCTCTTGAGTAGATGGAGGGCAAATTTTGGGGTATGACAGCTGCCCCTGTTCAATCTTCTTGTACTGGAGGGTTAGATTGACACGCTTGTCTTTCGTGACCTGGAGGTGGAAGATGATTGAACACTCGAGTACACCTGAAAATTTGCACTCGCGGTCGGCTGATGATGCGGGAATGGGCTTACAGACGCCATTTGGAGAAGCTGGGGAATGAGTCGTACGCTAGACTCGAGATTACTGATAGGAGGATTGCTAGAAAGTGAGCCGTACGCTAGGCTCCGTGGGCGTTCCTGGAAAGGAGAGGAGATGGGCTTAAGATGCCATCCGGAGGGAGTCGTATGTTAGACTTCGTGTTCATTTTGAATGAAGTTATTGGTTTGTATTGATTTTTAACCATATATGCAGCATTCTGAAAGTGAAGAAATGTTGACAAGTAGTCGGAGATGGGCTTAAGATGCCATCCAAGGCAACTGAGTCGTGCGCTAGACTCTGCGATCCTTTTTGATAATAAGGAATCGAATAAATCTTCGTCTTGATTACTCGAGGAAATAGTAGTTGGCAAAATGTGGATAGCTTCCTGTGAATCGGTGTTGATCCATTGCACGTATCGGAGGATAACCGAGGCGGTCTTCGGATAGTTTTCCGTCGATCCGGGCTTAATCTGGACGATCGTCGGAGGACAACCAAGGCGGTCTTCGATAGTTTTCCGTCGATTCGGGCTTAATCTGGACCATCGTCGGAGGACAACCAAGGCGGTCTTCGAGATAGTTTTCCGTCGATTCGGGCTTAATCCTGGACTGTTTGCGTCGAAGTCATTACTGTTTTGGAGAAAACAAGAGAAACTTTGATAGAATATTCGTTAGTTTTATGCGGTATGATGCATGGCGGTGCATATGAATGATATATGCATGAATTATGACTTTATGAGTAATGTATGAATGATAAGTGTTGTGATATTTCAAAACATATCCATCTTGAAGAAGATGCGAATGTTACTTTTTGAGGATTCTTGACTTGCTTGGGAATTGTGTAGGTGAGAACTCCGCTTTTGAAGAGAAGAAAGATATCCTGGATTCCTCCGATGCACTATCGACCAAGTCTTGGGCCTAGCTATTGTTGAGGAGGGTAGAGAGAAACTCGTTGTTGGAGATCTCCTAGACCTTGAAGAGTCCGGGAGGCGATTTGTTGGGACCTTGTCGTAGACCAGGAGATTTAGGAAGCGCTCTGGGGATTCTGTAGATCTCGGAGAGCAATTGATAGTTGCGGGAGACCGAGCTGGGAGAGTCGGGATCCGTTGTGATCTTTTGGGGATGAGGATGTAGTTTCCTCCGATGCACTATCGACCAAGTCTCGAGTCCGATACTTCCGTTGGGAAGAGAGGAAGGGCGGGGATGTCCTTGGGGATAAATACCTTGGAGATGAGGCGTTCTTGCTTGAAGATCGATGTAACATTGCTTGGTCAAGTGGAATTGCTGCTCGTGGATTCCCTCTTGCTCTGCTGGGGAAGTCGTGTTGGTGACTTTTGTCGTCATCTCAATTCCTGGAGCCTGTAGTAAGTACTTTTGTATGTTCACTTTTCATATGTTTGCGATTAGATTCTTATTGTCAAGTGCGTATAATCATTCAAAGCAAACGTTGGACTTATTGCAAACAACAACAGTGAAAATTGTAAAGAGAAGGAACTTGCATTTATTTGGAATGTGGCGTATGGCCAAGTAGTTTGTACACAAGAAAGGTAAAAAGCTATGCGGAAACAATCTCGTTAAGTTCCAACTATGCTAGTACTCATATATTTCAACTATCTCATCTCCTTCGCATCGAGAAAGTGAGTGAATTGATCTTCGCCATTTGAATCTTGAATCTTGATAGTAGTGCAGGCGGTGATCCGGAAGAGACATAGTTGTACGCTTAAATCCCTAACTTTTGCCTAGACCGCCTTTCGGTTTCACCACCGGATACCCTTTTTGCCCAAGCCGCCTTTTCGTGTTTTCGACTTGCGGTGTACATGTTTTATATATATCCTTAACTTTTTCCGAACCTTTTGGTTCGCCAGATGCCCTTATTTTTGCCTAGGCCACCGACCTAGCGGGTCTTTTATGTAGTATTTTTGACTATGTCTGCGTTCACGGTGTGGGAAATCTTCACCATCCATGGTGCTAAGTATCATAGCTCCGGAAAATCTGTCTTGACTACAAATGGTCCCTCGTGGGTGGGAGTCCATTTGCCCAGGATCACCTTGTGGAAGAATGATGCGCTTGACTACTAGATCACCGACTTGGTAGACTCGGTGCTTGACCTTCTTGTTAAATGCTCGATCATTCGTTTCGATAAATCATCCATGGCGGATGGACGCGAGTCGTTCTCATCAATCAAGTTAATCCGGTCAAGGCGCGGACCCAATCGTCTTCGCCTAACTCGCCTCTTGGACTCGGTTGAGGGTATCCGAACCTCGATGGGTAAGACGGCTTCCATACCGTATCGAGAGAGAGGAGTTGCCCGTGGATGTTCGTGCCGTGGTCGATAACCATGAAGAGCAAATGGTAACATCTCATGCCAATCTTTGTAAGTCACCGTCATCTTCATAATCTTCTTAATGTTTTTGTTGGCGGCTTCCGCCATTCATCTTAGGCCGATATGGAGAAGAATTGTGATGCTTGATCTTGAAGCTGCGTGAGTTCGGTGATCATCTTGTTGTTGAGATTAGAACCATTATCTGTGATAATTCTTTCGGGAGTGCCATATCGACAGATAAGATTGTGCTTGACGAATCGAGCCACTACATTCTTGGTAACAGATGCTGACGAGGTCGCTTCTACCCACTTGGTAAAGTAATCAATTGCCACAAGGATGAAACGATGTCCATTGGAAGCTGTGGGCTTGATTTCTCCAATCATGTCAATGCCCCACATTGCGAAAGGCCAAGGAGAAGTTAAAACATTCAGAGAGGTACGTGCACTTTGTCGGCATAACCGCACTTGTGACAAGATCGAGCATAGCGGTGACAATCGACTTCCATGGTGGACCAATAGTGTTCTCAAAATCTTCTTAGCCATGGTGTGTCCCGGAGTGGGTACCAAATGCCCCTTCGTGTAACTCTTCCATGATATGCATTGCTGTTTTCTGGTCTACACAGCGGAGTAAGCACAGATCGTGGTTGCGCTTGTATAAGATGTCGTTGCTGAGGAAGAATTTAGATGCAAATCTTCTCATGAACTTCTTATCGTTAACAGATGCCCCTGCGGGATATTCCTGAGTCTCAAGATACCTCTTCACGTCATAGTACCAAGGTTTCTCTTCTGCGTCAAGCTCATAACAATACGCTGGTTCGTCGAACTTCTCAATGATGATCTGGGGAGCCTCGTTGTCCCATCTGACCTTGAACATAGAAGACATGGTTGCCAATGCGTCTGCCAACTGATTCTCTTCTCGTGGAATATGATTGAAAGTAATCTCTTCGAAGTAAGGGATTGATCAGTGCATTTTCATGCACATTCTTCCATGTTTGTATCTAATAATTTCCTTGTTTTCCTTTGATTATTTTTATATTTTATATTGTTTTTCTATTTTATTCTATTTTTGCACTTATTTCATTTTCGTATTTAATTTTCAGCATTTGCAGCTTTCGCGGAAACATTTATAACTTGAGCTACAGGAATCGGATTGAGGCGTTTTACCATGCGTTGGAAAGCTAAGAGAAAGATCTACAACTCTCTAGTTGTGGCCAGAAGCTGATTCGGACTGTAGCAAGGTTGAAAAAGTCGTTGAAGTTGCAGCATTTTTATATTTAAGTTTTGGGTCATTTGTTTTGGGCCGAGTTGTGTTTTGACCCGTTGGGTTATGACCGAATCCTTGTCCTTGCTATACCTAGCAGCCGCTATAATTTGAGATTACCTTTCATTATTCAGAAAAAATACTTTTTGTTTTGACGATTATGATGAGGAACTAAACATCCAGAGTCAATCTAGTGTATTCAGGTTCCAACACTTGAGATTATTATAATGTTAATTTCAGTTTAATTCCTTTCAATAATATTTTGTGTTATTGTATGCTTAATTCAATTGCATAAAATATATTGATTCAATTTGGTTGATTGTATGATCCTAACTTAGACTCATCGCGTTTGCTTAATTCGTTGTTGTGTCTGATCAATCATGTTTGCTTAATCCATGAAAATTTATCCCGTTTGCTTAATTCGGACAATAGGATCGTACATCTCACAAACTTCACCGCGCTTGTCACTGGGTTTGTATCCAAATAGGAATAGACAATCCGCTTCGGGTATTAAAATTATAATAATCGATGATAGTAGGAACCGAATCGGTAGATTGACTTATTTTATAATCACTTATTTTAAGCGCTTATTTTCTGCTTTTTCTTAATCGAACACCAAACCAACCCCCTAATTTAATTTACCTTCGGTTAGTAATAATCAAGAATCCTTGTGAGACGATTCGAGTCATTGTCGCTATACTACGTTTTCAAAAATTACTCGTTTTGATTCGCGCTCGACAGCGGATCAAATTGGCGCCGTTGCCGGGGATTCTTGTTGTTATTAACTAATTTTAGAGTCTTAGGATTAGTGTTCTCGCATTTAGGCCCTAGTTTCCTCACGGTTTTGGCCAATTCGCGTTTAGAGTCGGAAAAAACAGGTTTTTAGAAAATTTGTGTTCGATTGTATAATATTTTTGCCTACTGGAAGCAGAAAAATCGTTCGATCAATTCTCCCTTACTCTAGAAGAGTAAGGGACTCCGACGTCAAATTTCCAAATTCATCGTTTTTCTATTTTTAATTAATTTATTACTGTTTTCATAGAGTCGAAAAAAATTGAAACAAATCTCAAAATTATTATTTTACGTCATTAGATTAAATTTGGTGTTTTTGTATTTTTATGAATTTATTTTAATCATTTTTCTTCTTTCTATTTGATTCTGCATGTTTGGGACATAGTTTGTATTTATGTGTTTGTTGATAAGATGGCTGAACAAAGAACTTTGAGGCAATTGGTTTCTCCTTATATGAACTATAATGGTTTATGTATTGACTATCCTACAGGTGATGCACCTTTTGAATTGAAATCTAGTTTAATACATTTGCTGCCTAGATTTAATGGTTTTGCAGGTGAAGATGCACATACGCATCTAAAAGAATTCCAGGTTGTGAGCTATGCACCTCCCAAGCCTTCACTAGAGGACATTGTTAAACAAATGGCTGCAAATAATCTCCAATATCAACAACAAATAGATTATACTTTACAGACTCTGCAAACACAGATTGGACAACTTGCCACTTTGGTGAATGTCATGCAACAAGCTCAAGGATCAAACCAACAACCCTTGGAAGAGAGTTTTGTTTTTCAAATAGATTCTAATTCTGAAATTGTTGATGATACTTGTAGTGATTTATTTGCAGCTGATTTTCCATCATTGTCTGGTTTTGACGATGTTTATTCTTGTGATGTTTGTACTGACACTAAAATTTGCTCTGTTGAAATTGAGTGCCTTGCAAGTTGATATTCTTCTGCATATGAGGTTGCAAATGAAGTTGTTCATGTAGATGAAACTCTCGACACCCCGGCTGCCCAGAACAAACCATCCATCGAACAACCACCTTCCCAAAAGCTGAAACAAATTCCTGAAAATCTTAAATATGCTTATTTAGAGATGAATGAAAAGCTACCGGCTATAATTTCTTCTAACCTTAATTTTTATCAAGAAAATAAGCTTTTGCAGGTTTTGAAGAAGCATAAGAAGGAGATTGGGTGGACTTTGGCCGACATTCCCAATATTAGCCCATCCATGATTTTGCACATGTTCTCAATTGAAGGGGAAGATGAAACAAAAGTAGTGAGGAAGCCCTTCAATCTTTTGATCACCGATGTTGTTGAAAAGAAGATCACGTGCCCATTCGACACTTTTACTTATCGAAGATTCTTCTTTGATCCTGGAATAAAAGGCGTTGATAAAATTCTCAAGTTCAATGGACATTACCCAAAACTACTCCATGAGAGCCCCACTTTGGAAGAAGAGAATGTAGAAGATCTCTCTTTGAGAAAGGATGCTTATGTGATTACTTATCCTCCTTGACTACTCGGGTGTGTTCTTTCCTTTCTCTCTCCTATTTAGTAGTTATGTCTTTTCATTGAGGACAATGCTTGTTTTAAGTGTGGGGGAGAGAATCCTTTGTTTTATTTGCTTTTGTTTCCTGTTTTCTTGTTTTGTTTTGTTTTTAGTTATAAAATAAATTGCATCTGGTTTGAAAGTTCTGGGGTTAGAGATTAATCTGAGGTTAGTTGTGGAGATTTGGGAAAAGTTCATAAGATCGGTATCGTCTTAACACTGTAAGTCTCCTGCATATGGAAATTGATTTGAATTCTTATTATGTTTTAGCCTTGAATTCTCATTCTCTGACAGCTTTTGAGTAGTTTATTTCAACAGTCAGCACCATCTCACACACACTTTACGCAAGGAAGCTGATGAATATAAGTGAGTGTTCCAAAAGAAAATTTTTTAAAAGAGAAAGAAAAAGGAATGCGCCTTCTAAGTTTGGTGACCCTCACCCGGTCATTTAACCCAACGATCGTAGAACCTGCAAAAAAAAATTGATAATAAGACTCGTTGTTAGTTGGTTCAGCGGTTTCTGGTGCTGAACTTGGTAGGGCGGACTACGGTCTGATCCCCCGCAACTAAAACTGAGTAATCAAAGGGTTATACCACGTAAGTACCAGAACCCCATGCAAAAAGGATCAGAGTCACTAACCGGTCGCTTTGCTATGAGTGTGTGGAGATAACGGGCTTAATGTGATTGCGCTGAGCGAAAAAGAGTAAAAGGAGGATGAGTAAGTTAGGCTTTAGCATAATAATTTGATTTGAATTGGGTTCTATATTCAGGAGATAATATTAGTGTTTCTATGATATCCTTAGTGTGTAAGATTAGTACCTATTGATGCAATCTTAACCAAGAGGAGTTTGTAGCCTAGAACGAGTAACGATGATGCTTTTGTGTTTCTTTTACTTTATTTTGCTCGAGTGCAAAAGTTCAAGTGTGGAAATTTGATCAGTGCATTTTCATGCACATTCTTCCATGTTTGTATCTAATAATTTCCTTGTTTTCCTTTGATTATTTTTATATTTTATATTGTTTTTCTATTTTATTCTATTTTTGCACTTATTTCATTTTCGTATTTAATTTTCAGCATTTGCAGCTTTCGGAAACATTTATAACTTGAGCTACAGGAATCGGATTGAGGCGTTTACCATGCGTTGGAAAGCTAAGAGAAAGATCTACAACTCTCTAGTTGTGGCCAGAAGCTGATTCGGACTGTAGCAAGGTTGAAAAAGTCGTTGAAGTTGCAGCATTTTTTATATTTAAGTTTTGGGTCATTTGTTTTGGGCCTGAGTTGTGTTTTTGACCCAGTTGGGTTATGACCCGAATCCTTGTCCTTGCTATACCTAGCAGCCGCTACATAATTTGAGATTACCTTTCATTATTCAGAAAAAATACTTTTTGTTTTGACGATTATGATGAGGAACTAAACATCCAGTCAATCTAGTGTATTCGAGTTCCAACACTTGAGATTATTATAATGTTAATTTCAGTTTAATTCCTTTCAATAATATTTTGTGTTATTGTATGCTTAATTCAATTGCATAAAATATATTGATTCAATTTGTTGATTGTATGATCCTAACTTAGACTCATCGCGTTTGCTTAATTCGTTGTTGTGTCGATCAATCATGTTTGCTTAATCCATGAAAATTTATCCCGTTTGCTTAATTCGGACAATAGGATCGTACATCTCACAAACTTCACCGCTTGTCATTGGGTTTGTATCCAAATAGGAATAGACAATCCGCTTGGTATTAAAATTATAATAATCGATGATAGTAGGCCAATCGGTAGATTGACTTATTTTATAATCACTTATTTTAAGCGCTTATTTTCTGCTTTTTCTTAATCGAACACCAAACCAACCCCCTAATTTAATTTACCTTCGGTTAGTAATAATCAAGAATCCTTGTGAGACGATTCGAGTCATTGTCGCTATACTACGTTTTCAAAAATTACTCGTTTTGATTCGCGTGCGACAACGGATCAAATTGGCGCCGTTGCCGGGGATTCTTATTGTTATTAACTAATTTTAGAGTCTTAGGATTAGTGTTCTCGCATTTAGGCCCTAGTTTCCTCACGGTTTTGGCCAATTCGCGTTTAGAGTCGAAAAAAACAGGTTTTTAGAAAATTTGTGTTCGATTGTATAATATTTTTGCCTACTGGAAGCAGAAAAATCGTTCGATAAATTCTCCCTTACTCTAGAAGAGTAAGGGACTCCGACGTCAAATTTCCAAATTCATCGTTTTTCTATTTTTAATTAATTTATTACTGTTTTCATAGAGTCGAAAAAAATTGAAACAAATCTCAAAATTATTATTTTACGTCATTAGATTAAATTTGGTGTTTTTGTATTTTTATGAATTTATTTTAATCATTTTTCTTCTTTCTATTTGATTCTGCATGTTTGGGACATAGTTTGTATTTATGTGTTTGTTGATAAGATGGCTGAACAAAGAACTTTGAGGCAATTGGTTTCTCCTTATATGAACTATAATGGTTTATGTATTGACTATCCTACAGGTGATGCACCTTTTGAATTGAAATCTAGTTTAATACATTTGCTGCCTAGATTTAATGGTTTTGCAGGTGAAGATGCACATACGCATCTAAAAGAATTCCAGGTTGTGAGCTATGCACCTCCCAAGCCTTCACTAGAGGACATTGTTAAACAAATGGCTGCAAATAATCTCCAATATCAACAACAAATAGATTATACTTTACAGACTCTGCAAACACAGATTGGACAACTTGCCACTTTGGTGAATGTCATGCAACAAGCTCAAGGATCAAACCAACAACCCTTGGAAGAGAGTTTTGTTTTTCAAATAGATTCTAATTCTGAAATTGTTGATGATACTTGTAGTGATTTATTTGCAGCTGATTTTCCATCATTGTCTGGTTTTGACGATGTTTATTCTTGTGATGTTTGTACTGACACTAAAATTTGCTCTGTTTGTGCTGAAATTGAGGCTGCCTTGCAAGTTGATATTCTTACTGCATATGAGGTTGCAAATGAAGTTGTTCATGTAGATGAAACTCTCGACACCCCGGCTGCCCAGAACAAACCATCCATCGAACAACCACCTTCCCAAAAGCTGAAACAAATTCCTGAAAATCTTAAATATGCTTATTTAGAGATGAATGAAAAGCTACCGGCTATAATTTCTTCTAACCTTAATTTTTATCAAGAAAATAAGCTTTTGCAGGTTTTGAAGAAGCATAAGAAGGAGATTGGGTGGACTTTGGCCGACATTCCCAATATTAGCCCATCCATGATTTTGCACATGTTCTCAATTGAAGGGGAAGATGAAACAAAAGTAGTGAGGAAGCCCTTCAATCTTTTGATCACCGATGTTGTTGAAAAGAAGATCACGTGCCCATTCGACACTTTTACTTATCGAAGATTCTTCTTTGATCCTGGAATAAAAGGCGAAGGCAGTGATAAAATTCTCAAGTTCAATGGACATTACCCAAAACTACTCCATGAGAGCCCCACTTTGGAAGAAGAGAATGTAGAAGATCTCTCTTTGAGAAAGGATGCTTATGTGATTACTTATCCTCCTTGACTACTCGGGTGTGTTCTTTCCTTTCTCTCTCTCACTCCTATTTAGTAGTTATGTCTTTTCATTGAGGACAATGCTTGTTTTAAGTGTGGGGGAGAGAATCCTTTGTTTTATTTGCTTTTGTTTCCTGTTTTCTTGTTTTGTTTTGTTTTTAGTTATAAAATAAATTGCATCTGGTTTGAAAGTTCTGGGGTTAGAGATTAATCTGAGGTTAGTTGTGGAGATTTGGGAAAAGTTCATAAGATCGGTATCGTCTTAACACTGTAAGTCTCCTGCATATGGAAATTGATTTGAATTCTTATTATGTTTTAGCCTTGAATTCTCATTCTCTGACAGCTTTTGAGTAGTTTATTTCAGCAGTCAGCACCATCTCACACACACTTTACGCAAGGAAGCTGATGAATATAAGTGAGTGTTCCAAAAGAAAATTTTTTAAAAGAGAAAGAAAAAGGAATGCGCCTTCTAAGTTTGGTGACCCTCACCCGGTCATTTAACCCAACGATCGTAGAACCTGCAAAAAAAAATTGATAATAAGACTCGTTGTTAGTTGGTTCAGCGGTTTCTGGTGCTGAACTTGGTAGGGCGGACTACGGTCTGATCCCCCGCAACTACAGCTGAGTAATCAAAGGGTTATACCACGTAAGTACCAGAACCCCATGCAAAAAGGATCAGAGTCACTAACCGGTCGCTTTGCTATGAGTGTGTGGAGATAACGGGCTTAATGTGATTGCGCCTGAACGAAAAAGAGTAAAAAGGAGGATGAGTAAGTTAGGCTTTAGCATAATAATTTGATTTGAATTGGGTTCTATATTCAGGAGATAATATTAGTGTTTCTATGATATCCTTAGTGTGTAAGATTAGTACCTATTGATGCAATCTTAACCGAAGAGGAGTTTGTAGCCTAGAACGAGTAACTGATGATGCTTTTGTGTTTCTTTTTACTTTATTTTGCTCGGAGTGCAAAAGTTCAAGTGTGGGGGAATTTGATCAGTGCATTTTCATGCACATTCTTCCATGTTTGTATCTAATAATTTCCTTGTTTTCCTTTGATTATTTTTATATTTTATATTGTTTTTCTATTTTATTCTATTTTTGCACTTATTTCATTTTCGTATTTAATTTTCAGCATTTGCAGCTTTCGCGGAAACATTTATAACTTGAGCTACAGGAATCGGATTGAGGCGTTTTACCATGCGTTGGAAAGCTAAGAGAAAGATCTACAACTCTCTAGTTGTGGCCAGAAGCTGATTCGGACTGTAGCAAGGTTGAAAAAGTCGTTGAAGTTGCAGCATTTTTTATATTTAAGTTTTGGGTCATTTGTTTTGGGCCTGAGTTGTGTTTTTGACCCAGTTGGGTTATGACCCGAATCCTTGTCCTTGCTATACCTAGCAGCCGCTACAGTAATTTGAGATTACCTTTCATTATTCAGAAAAAAATACTTTTTGTTTTTGACGATTATGATGAGGAACTAAACATCCAGAGTCGATCTAGTGTATTCAGGTTCCAACACTTGAGATTATTATAATGTTAATTTCAGTTTAATTCCTTTCAATAATATTTTGTGTTATTGTATGCTTAATTCAATTGCATAAAATATATTGATTCAATTTGTTGATTGTATGATCCTAACTTAGACTCATCGCGTTTGCTTAATTCGTTGTTGTGTCGATCAATCATGTTTGCTTAATCCATGAAAATTTATCCCGCTTGCTTAATTCGGACAATAGGATCGTACATCTCACAAACTTCACGCGCTTGTCATTGGGTTTGTATCCAAATAGGAATAGACAATCCGCTTCGGTATTAAAATTATAATAATCGATGATAGTAGGCGAATCGGTAGATTGACTTATTTTATAATCACTTATTTTAAGCGCTTTTTGCTTTTCTTAATCGAACACCAAACCAACCCCCTAATTTAATTTACCTTCGGTTAGTAATAATCAAGAATCCTTGTGAGACGATTCGAGTCATTGTCGCTATACTACGTTTTCAAAAATTACTCGTTTTGATTCGCGTGCGACAACGGATCAAATTGGCGCCGTTGCCGGGGATTCTTATTGTTATTAACTAATTTTAGAGTCTTAGGATTAGTGTTCTCGCATTTAGGCCCTAGTTTCCTCACGGTTTTGGCCAATTCGCGTTTAGAGTCGAAAAAAACAGGTTTTTAGAAAATTTGTGTTCGATTGTATAATATTTTTGCCTACTGGAAGCAGAAAAATCGTTCGATAAATTCTCCCTTACTCTAGAAGAGTAAGGGACTCCGACGTCAAATTTCCAAATTCATCGTTTTTCTATTTTTAATTAATTTATTACTGTTTTCATAGAGTCGAAAAAAATTGAAACAAATCTCAAAATTATTATTTTACGTCATTAGATTAAATTTGGTGTTTTTGTATTTTTATGAATTTATTTTAATCATTTTTCTTCTTTCTATTTGATTCTGCATGTTTGGGACATAGTTTGTATTTATGTGTTTGTTGATAAGATGGCTGAACAAAGAACTTTGAGGCAATTGGTTTCTCCTTATATGAACTATAATGGTTTATGTATTGACTATCCTACAGGTGATGCACCTTTTGAATTGAAATCTAGTTTAATACATTTGCTGCCTAGATTTAATGGTTTTGCAGGTGAAGATGCACATACGCATCTAAAGAATTCGTGTTGTGAGCTATGCACCTCCCAAGCCTTCACTAGAGGACATTGTTAAACAAATGGCTGCAAATAATCTCCAATATCAACAACAAATAGATTATACTTTACAGACTCTGCAAACACAGATTGGACAACTTGCCACTTTGGTGAATGTCATGCAACAAGCTCAAGGATCAAACCAACAACCCTTGGAAGAGAGTTTTGTTTTTCAAATAGATTCTAATTCTGAAATTGTTGATGATACTTGTAGTGATTTATTTGCAGCTGATTTTCCATCATTGTCTGGTTTTGACGATGTTTATTCTTGTGATGTTTGTACTGACACTAAAATTTGCTCTTTGTCTTTGAAATTGAGGCTGCCTTGCAAGTTGATATTCTTACTGCATATGAGGTTGCAAATGAAGTTGTTCATGTAGATGAAACTCTCGACACCCCGGCTGCCCAGAACAAACCATCCATCGAACAACCACCTTCCCAAAAGCTGAAACAAATTCCTGAAAATCTTAAATATGCTTATTTAGAGATGAATGAAAAGCTACCGCTATAATTTCTTCTAACCTTAATTTTTATCAAGAAAATAAGCTTTTGGTTTGAAGAAGCATAAGAAGGAGATTGGGTGGACTTTGGCCGACATTCCCAATATTAGCCCATCCATGATTTTGCACATGTTCTCAATTGAAGGGGAAGATGAAACAAAAGTAGTGAGGAAGCCCTTCAATCTTTTGATCACCGATGTTGTTGAAAAGAAGATCACGTGCCCATTCGACACTTTTACTTATCGAAGATTCTTCTTTGATCCGGAATAAAAGCGAAGGCGTGATAAAATTCTCAAGTTCAATGGACATTACCCAAAACTACTCCATGAGAGCCCCACTTTGGAAGAAGAGAATGTAGAAGATCTCTCTTTGAGAAAGGATGCTTATGTGATTACTTATCCTCCTTGACTACTCGGTGTGTTCTTTCCTTTCTCTCTCACCCTATTTAGTAGTTATGTCTTTTCATTGAGGACAATGCTTGTTTTAAGTGTGGGAGAGAATCCTTTGTTTTATTTGCTTTTGTTTCTGTTTTCTTGTTTTGTTTTGTTTTAGTTATAAAATAAATTGCATCCGGTTTGAAAGTTCTGGGGTTAGAGATTAATCTGAGGTTAGTTGTGGAGATTTGGGAAAAGTTCATAAGATCGGTATCGTCTTAACACTGTAAGTCTCCTGCATATGGAAATTGATTTGAATTCTTATTATGTTTTAGCCTTGAATTCTCATTCTCTGACAGCTTTTGAGTAGTTTATTTCAGCAATCAGCACCATCTCACACACACTTTACGAAGTGATGAATATAAGTGAGTGTTCCAAAAGAAAAATTTTAAAAGAGAAAGAAAAAGGAATGCGCCTTCTAAGTTTGGTGACCCTCACCCGGTCATTTAACCCAACGATCGTAGAACCTGCAAAAAAAAATTGATAATAAGACTCGTTGTTAGTTGGTTCAGCGGTTTCTGGTGCTGAACTTGGTAGGGCGGACTACGGTCTGATCCCCCGCAACTACAACTGAGTAATCAAAGGGTTATACCACGTAAGTACCAGAACCCCATGCAAAAAGGATCAGAGTCACTAACCGGTCGCTTTGCTATGAGTGTGTGGAGATAACGGGCTTAATGTGATTGCGCCTGAACGAAAAAGAGTAAAAAGGAGGATGAGTAAGTTAGGCTTTAGCATAATAATTTGATTTGAATTGGGTTCTATATTCAGGAGATAATATTAGTGTTTCTATGATATCCTTAGTGTGTAAGATTAGTACCTATTGATGCAATCTTAACCGAAGAGGAGTTTGTAGCCTAGAACGAGTAACTGATGATGCTTTTGTGTTTCTTTTTACTTTATTTTGCTCGGAGTGCAAAAGTTCAAGTGTGGGGGAATTTGATCAGTGCATTTTCATGCACATTCTTCCATGTTTGTATCTAATAATTTCCTTGTTTTCCTTTGATTATTTTTATATTTTATATTGTTTTTCTATTTTATTCTATTTTTGCACTTATTTCATTTTCGTATTTAATTTTCAGCATTTGCAGCTTTCGCGGAAACATTTATAACTTGAGCTACAGGAATCGGATTGAGGCGTTTTACCATGCGTTGGAAAGCTAAGAGAAAGATCTACAACTCTCTAGTTGTGGCCAGAAGCTGATTCGGACTGTAGCAAGGTTGAAAAAGTCGTTGAAGTTGCAGCATTTTTTATATTTAAGTTTTGGGTCATTTGTTTTGGGCCTGAGTTGTGTTTTTGACCCAGTTGGGTTATGACCCGAATCCTTGTCCTTGCTATACCTAGCAGCCGCTACAGTAATTTGAGATTACCTTTCATTATTCAGAAAAAAATACTTTTTGTTTTTGACGATTATGATGAGGAACTAAACATCCAGAGTCAATCTAGTGTATTCAGGTTCCAACACTTGAGATTATTATAATGTTAATTTCAGTTTAATTCCTTTCAATAATATTTTGTGTTATTGTATGCTTAATTCAATTGCATAAAATATATTGATTCAATTTGGTTGATTGTATGATCCTAACTTAGACTCATCGCGTTTGCTTAATTCGTTGTTGTGTCTGATCAATCATGTTTGCTTAATCCATGAAAATTTATCCCGTTTGCTTAATTCGGACAATAGGATCGTACATCTCACAAACTTCACCGCGCTTGTCATTGGGTTTGTATCCAAATAGGAATAGACAATCCGCTTCGGGTATTAAAATTATAATAATCGATGATAGTAGGAACTGAATCGGTAGATTGACTTATTTTATAATCACTTATTTTAAGCGCTTATTTTCTGCTTTTTCTTAATCGAACACCAAACCAACCCCCTAATTTAATTTACCTTCGGTTAGTAATAATCAAGAATCCTTGTGAGACGATTCGAGTCATTGTCGCTATACTACGTTTTCAAAAATTACTCGTTTTGATTCGCGTGCGACAGCGGATCAAATTGGCGCCGTTGCCGGGGATTCTTGTTGTTATTAACTAATTTTAGAGTCTTAGGATTAGTGTTCTCGCATTTAGGCCCTAGTTTCCTCACGGTTTTGGCCAATTCGCGTTTAGAGTCGAAAAAAACAGGTTTTTAGAAAATTTGTGTTCGATTGTATAATATTTTTGCCTCTGGGCGGAAAAATCGTTCGATAAATTCTCCCTTACTCTAGAAGAGTAAGGGACTCCGACGTCAAATTTCCAAATTCATCGTTTTTCTATTTTTAATTAATTTATTACTGTTTTCATAGAGTCGAAAAAAATTGAAACAAATCTCAAAATTATTATTTTACGTCATTAGATTAAATTTGGTGTTTTTGTATTTTTATGAATTTATTTTAATCATTTTTCTTCTTTCTATTTGATTCTGCATGTTTGGGACATAGTTTGTATTTATGTGTTTGTTGATAAGATGGCTGAACAAAGAACTTTGAGGCAATTGGTTTCTCCTTATATGAACTATAATGGTTTATGTATTGACTATCCTACAGGTGATGCACCTTTTGAATTGAAATCTAGTTTAATACATTTGCTGCCTAGATTTAATGGTTTTGCAGGTGAAGATGCACATACGCATCTAAAGAATTCAGTTGTGAGCTATGCACCTCCCAAGCCTTCACTAGAGGACATTGTTAAACAAATGGCTGCAAATAATCTCAATATCAACAACAAATAGATTATACTTTACAGACTCTGCAAACACAGATTGGACAACTTGCCACTTTGGTGAATGTCATGCAACAAGCTCAAGGATCAAACCAACAACCCTTGGAAGAGAGTTTTGTTTTTCAAATAGATTCTAATTCTGAAATTGTTGATGATACTTGTAGTGATTTATTTGCAGCTGATTTTCCATCATTGTCTGGTTTTGACGATGTTTATTCTTGTGATGTTTGTCGACACTAAAATTTGCTCTGTTTGTGCTGAAATTGAGGCTGCCTTGCAAGTTGATATTCTTACTGCATATGAGGTTGCAAATGAAGTTGTTCATGTAGATGAAACTCTCGACACCCCGGCTGCCCAGAACAAACCATCCATCGAACAACCACCTTCCCAAAAGCTGAAACAAATTCCTGAAAATCTTAAATATGCTTATTTAGAGATGAATGAAAAGCTACCCGGCTATAATTTCTTCTAACCTTAATTTTTATCAAGAAAATAAGCTTTTGCAGGTTTTGAAGAAGCATAAGAAGGAGATTGGGTGGACTTTGGCCGACATTCCCAATATTAGCCCATCCATGATTTTGCACATGTTCTCAATTGAAGGGGAAGATGAAACAAAAGTAGTGAGGAAGCCCTTCAATCTTTTGATCACCGATGTTGTTGAAAAGAAGATCACGTGCCCATTCGACACTTTTACTTATCGAAGATTCTTCTTTGATCCTGGAATAAAAGGCGAAGGCAGTGATAAAATTCTCAAGTTCAATGGACATTACCCAAAACTACTCCATGAGAGCCCCACTTTGGAAGAAGAGAATGTAGAAGATCTCTCTTTGAGAAAGGATGCTTATGTGATTACTTATCCTCCTTGACTACTCGGGTGTGTTCTTTCCTTTCTCTCTCTCACTCCTATTTAGTAGTTATGTCTTTTCATTGAGGACAATGCTTGTTTTAAGTGTGGGGGAGAGAATCCTTTGTTTTATTTGCTTTTGTTTCCTGTTTTCTTGTTTTGTTTTGTTTTTAGTTATAAAATAAATTGCATCTGGTTTGAAAGTTCTGGGGTTAGAGATTAATCTGAGGTTAGTTGTGGAGATTTGGGAAAAGTTCATAAGATCGGTATCGTCTTAACACTGTAAGTCTCCTGCATATGGAAATTGATTTGAATTCTTATTATGTTTTAGCCTTGAATTCTCATTCTCTGACAGCTTTTGAGTAGTTTATTTCAGCAGTCAGCACCATCTCACACACACTTTACGCAAGGAAGCTGATGAATATAAGTGAGTGTTCCAAAAGAAAATTTTTTAAAAGAGAAAGAAAAAGGAATGCGCCTTCTAAGTTTGGTGACCCTCACCCGGTCATTTAACCCAACGATCGTAGAACCTGCAAAAAAAAATTGATAATAAGACTCGTTGTTAGTTGGTTCAGCGGTTTCTGGTGCTGAACTTGGTAGGGCGGACTACGGTCTGATCCCCCGCAACTACAGCTGAGTAATCAAAGGGTTATACCACGTAAGTACCAGAACCCCATGCAAAAAGGATCAGAGTCACTAACCGGTCGCTTTGCTATGAGTGTGTGGAGATAACGGGCTTAATGTGATTGCGCCTGAACGAAAAAGAGTAAAAAGGAGGATGAGTAAGTTAGGCTTTAGCATAATAATTTGATTTGAATTGGGTTCTATATTCAGGAGATAATATTAGTGTTTCTATGATATCCTTAGTGTGTAAGATTAGTACCTATTGATGCAATCTTAACCGAAGAGGAGTTTGTAGCCTAGAACGAGTAACTGATGATGCTTTTGTGTTTCTTTTTACTTTATTTTGCTCGGAGTGCAAAAGTTCAAGTGTGGGGGAATTTGATCAGTGCATTTTCATGCACATTCTTCCATGTTTGTATCTAATAATTTCCTTGTTTTCCTTTGATTATTTTTATATTTTATATTGTTTTTCTATTTTATTCTATTTTTGCACTTATTTCATTTTCGTATTTAATTTTCAGCATTTGCAGCTTTCGCGGAAACATTTATAACTTGAGCTACAGGAATCGGATTGAGGCGTTTTACCATGCGTTGGAAAGCTAAGAGAAAGATCTACAACTCTCTAGTTGTGGCCAGAAGCTGATTCGGACTGTAGCAAGGTTGAAAAAGTCGTTGAAGTTGCAGCATTTTTTATATTTAAGTTTTGGGTCATTTGTTTTGGGCCTGAGTTGTGTTTTTGACCCAGTTGGGTTATGACCCGAATCCTTGTCCTTGCTATACCTAGCAGCCGCTACAGTAATTTGAGATTACCTTTCATTATTCAGAAAAAAATACTTTTTGTTTTTGACGATTATGATGAGGAACTAAACATCCAGAGTCGATCTAGTGTATTCAGGTTCCAACACTTGAGATTATTATAATGTTAATTTCAGTTTAATTCCTTTCAATAATATTTTGTGTTATTGTATGCTTAATTCAATTGCATAAAATATATTGATTCAATTTGGTTGATTGTATGATCCTAACTTAGACTCATCGCGTTTGCTTAATTCGTTGTTGTGTCTTGATCAATCATGTTTGCTTAATCCATGAAAATTTATCCCGTTTGCTTAATTCGGACAATAGGATCGTACATCTCACAAACTTCACCGCTTGTCATTGGGTTTGTATCCAAATAGGAATAGACAATCCGCGGTATTAAAATTATAATAATCGATGATAGTAGGCCGAATCGGTAGATTGACTTATTTTATAATCACTTATTTTAAGCGCTTATTTTACGCTTTTCTTAATCGAACACCAAACCAACCCCCTAATTTAATTTACCTTCGGTTAGTAATAATCAAGAATCCTTGTGAGACGATTCGAGTCATTGTCGCTATACTACGTTTTCAAAAATTACTTGTTTTGATTCGCGTGCGACAGCGGATCAGGGATCAAACTCAGAACATGCTCTCGATACGGAATGAGATTCGGATGCTTCGTATCCCATTCGCCCTTAATCTGACTGATCACTAAAGCTGAGTCTCCATACACTTGCAAGAACTTGATTCTTAAGTCAATAGCAGCTTTAAGACCCATGATGCACGCCTCGGCCATGTTGTTAGTGCAACTGAAACATAACCTGGCGGTGAAAGGTGTATGTCCGCCTGCAGGGGATGTAATGATGGCGCCAATGCCATTGCCAAGTGCGTTTGAGGCTCCATCGAAGACCATGGTCCATTGGGATCCTTGTTCGGTCCTTCGTCGGGCTGGTTCTTCCTCTGTAACTAGCAAAACATCTTCGTCGAAATTGAATGCATAGTGATAGTCATCTACGGCGATGAGCCAAATGATCGGCTACCACACTTCCTTTGATCGCTTTCGAGAAGTGTCTTGGATGTCATATTCGGTCAAGATCATTTGCCATCTTGCTATTCTTAGGAGAGAGTTGGTTTCTCAAATATGTATTTTATCGGATCCATCTTGAAATCAACAAGGTAGTGTGAGTCAACATATCTTGTCTTAATCGTGACAGAAAGCGTTGCAAGTTTTCTCGATTGTGAGTATCTTGTTTCACGATCGGTAAACTTTTGCTAAGGTAGTATATTGCATGCTCTTTTCGACTGGACTCGTCATGTTGCCCCAACACACACCCATTGAATTCTCTAACACCGTCAAGTACATGATAAGAGGTCTTCCTTGGTGGCATCGGGATAGGAGGATTCGTAGGTACTCCTTGATTTTGTCAAAGCGATCCGGAAATCGTCGTTCCATTCCAGCTTGATCTTTCTTAAGTAACTTGAAGATTGGCTCACAAGTAGCGATTAGGTGTGCAATGAATCGGAAATGTAGTTTAATCGGCCCAAGAAACCTCGACTTCCTTCTCATGGGGCGGCATTTCTTGAATGGCTTTAACCTTAACGGGTCAACTTCAATACCTTTACCACGACAACAAACCCGGGGAGTTTTCGGATCGACTCAAAGGTGCACTTGTTAGGATTAAGTCTCGATCTATACTTCTTCAATCATCAAATAGTTTACGCAAATGACCAAGATGCTCTTCTTGATCGTGATCGAGCTATCATGTCTTGACATAGACCTCTATCTCGTGATGAATCATGTCATGAAATAATGTCACCATGCACCGATAGGTGGCGCTGCGTTCTTTAGCCCGACGACATAACCTTGTAGCGAGTGCCCCATAAAGTAGTCTTCTCCATGTCTTGAGGCCATTTTGATCGATTATAACCGGAGAAACCATCCATGAAGGAGAAAACCTTATCTTGGCGGCATTGTCAACCGAACATCAATATGAGGAAGTGGGAAATCGTCTTTCGGACTCGCTTTGTTTAGATCTCTGTAATCCACACATTCGTACTTTGCCATCCTTCTTGGGTACGGGTACCACATTTGCAACCCACTGGGGATAAGAGGTGACAGCTAAGAAACTGCGTTGAACTTCTTCATAACTTCTTTGATTTTCTCGACATCTCGGGACGCATCGCGACCTACATTTCTTGGGAGAAAACCTTCTTTTGTCGGCAATCAGTGTACCACAATATCAATGTCCAAACCAGGCATGTCTTCGTATGACCAAGCAAAAACCTCAATATAGTCTCGTAGCATCTGAACCAATCTTTCTTTAACACTGCTCTCAAGACCCGCTCCTATCTTGATCTCTTTTTGTCTTCGTCGGACCCAAATTCACAACCTCAACTTGCTCTTGATGCGGTTGTATAACTCGCTCTTCTTAGCTCGGCAAGCTCTCCGGCACTTCACAATCTTCCTCACTTTCGTCTTGACTTGGTAGATCCGATTATCGAAGTCATATTTAGCACTAGCATAGCGTATTAACGAGATTCGAGTGATTCGCAGTGTACCACGTGGGTGTGTGTAAGAAACACATAGCTTTTGAAGGGGTGATAAAGTAAAAGAAAGAAAACAAACAATTGAATGCAAAAGTCCAACGATTTATTGAATGAAAATACGTAAACGACAGATAATAACCCTCGCAAACGAGCCATGATGCCCCGGGCAAGGCACTAGGCTTTCAAAGTTTATTGTTCAAAACATAAATAAATCGAAAAGCAAAGCAAAACAAGAGCAATTACTCGACTAAAGGAGATTGGTATGGCGTCTTGGTCTTCCAATTCTTGAGCCCTTTGTCCGGGGAAGATCCACTTGCGATGTTGAAGTCGTTGTCGTTGTCTTCTATAGCATGGATTCCACGGCGATGCGAAAAGGAAGTTGGCGCACGTTCGCGTATCATCTTGACCCTTGATGGTGAAGCCTAAACCAGTCTTGTCAAATTTGAAAGGAAGATTAGGAGTGACCCCAAATAGAACTACCTTCTTGACAGACTGCGTCTTTCAAGGCCATCCTAGGCGGAACTTGTGTAACCAGAGTGGTGGGAGAGTCAACGCATGACTGGACATTGTTTCAAAAGCTTGACAGGAGTCTCAAAGAATTCACCCTCCACCTCGAGGTATCGGAATGACGTAGATGATGACCATATACTCCTCTTCACCACATCTTGACAACCTTCCCTTTCACCGTACTTCAACCGATGTAAGGTAGAGGTAACCGTGCCCCAAGTATCTAGGCAAAGGCAGATGAACGATGTGTGCCGACTTGCAGTCTCAAGCGAGATGTCAAAACTTTGTTAATCCCTCTCATTCGTTGGGAGTCCGTCCACATCGAGAGAAGCTTGCATTCTTTGGCGGTCAGGCTAGATAAACTTCAAACGATCGGCGGTAGTATCTTGCGGCACATGAGCATTCTTGAAACTTCACCAAGGCGTTAGCATGAGCCTCGGAGCACAAGAGCAGAGCAAGCATGGAGATCTTGGACGGAGTCTGTCCCAACTGTTCCACAACATTGTAGTCGCTCTTCTTGATAATCTTAAGAATTTCCTCCATTTCTTGTTTGAGTGTCTTGACAACTTCCTTTGGCATTCGGTTGAGCGGGATGAGTCAGGTTCTTTCCTCTAGCTTGGGAATGGGTTGAATACGGAATCGAGTTGGAGTCGCATGTCTTTTGGAGGAGAGATATCCGGAGAGAATACCCTTTCGGTTCGGTCACCTTCTGGATCCGGTGATGTTGTCAATGTCGAATGGTAGCTTATTGTAAGATCCTTGATAGTCGAGGGTCTTGCTTGACGCCATGATAGTAAACATCGACCATAATTCCAAGGAATAGCTTTATCGAGGAATACGAAACGGTCTTGGAGTAATAATGAGAGGTGCCACTCTAGTGTCTTAAAAATTCATCACATAGTCTTCAAAATCACCACATCATTAACTCTTCTAGGTTTGTACTTCAATGTATTCACCATGTTTGGGTGGGTGGGTTCTGGTTTGGTTAGACTATTCAATCTTCAGGTTTGTGTAGTCATAGGTCATCATGCTCATCATCTTGGAACATATCACCAAATCTTGTTCTTGAGCACCAACAATCATCGATCTTATGTCAAGGCTGATGAGTCGTCACACTTAGCATTTTGGATTGTATCTCGGAGAGAAGTGTTGACATTAGAGGATCCCTCAAGGTTATCGACTGCGTTCACATGTGTTGTAGGCTTGCGACAATGGCATGTTGATCTTCGTGCATCTTCGTGGCGCGTTAAGCTCGCGTTGTCTGGAGGTTGTCTTGATGTAGGATTGGAGATCACAACTGCCCCCATAGATTGAGCGTGGTCGGTCTTGGCTCGGCTTTTCTGACCATACACAGCGTTAGATTCCTTCTTACCACCAAAAGATCTCTTCGCAGTGTTTGAAGATGACTCTACATGGATCTTTCCACTCTTAATACCAGCTTCAATACGCTCGCCTGTCAATATCAGTTCGGTGAACCCGGCTGAAGAATTTCCAATCAGATGATTGAAGAATGGGCCTGTTAGTGTCCCCATAAACATATCAACCAACTCCCTATTGGACAAGGGTGGTTGAACTCTGCCTGCTAAATCTCTCCACTTCTGAGCATACTCTTTGAACTTCTCATCACGACCCATAGACATGCTTTGTAGTTGCATGCGAGTGGGTGTCAATTCAGCATTGTACTCATACTGTCTGTAGAAAGCATCTGCCAAATCACTCCAAGTACGGATACAGTCATTCTCTAGCTGATAATACCACTCCAACTGAGTTCCGGACAAGCTCTCTTGGAAAAAGTGCATCCACAACTTTCTGTCATCAGTGTGGGGATTGATCTTCTGAACATAGGACTTCAAATGCAGCTTAGGGCAAGACATACCATCATACCTAACAAAAGTAGGAACCTTGAACTTGGGAGGAATCACAACGCCAGGGACGAGACTCAGATCATCAAAATTCAACCCGGACATCTTCAGGTTTTCCACAGCATTCAGACGGTCTTCAAGTTGCTTGTACTTGTCATCCTCATCAGAGTATTGGCCATTATCATAGTCCTTCTCAAGCTCAGGCTGACTGCCTTCACCATTACCCTTGTTACTTTGTTCATCCTCCTTCTTGAAACTTCCTTCTGAGAGCTCTATTCGACTGACCCTCTTAGGACCACCTTTGTAGCGTCTGCCCATGTTGAGGAGACCAACAACCTTCTTCTTTCTGTTGATGAGCTTCTTCAGATCTTCTTGGCCTTGGACCAAGCTGGTAAACATCTGCTGAAACTGAGCATTCTGAGTTTGGAGATCTTTGACAGACTGTTCAAGAGCCATTTCTGCTAAAATAAATAGCGAGCAAATGAGAAAACCAATCTCCAATGTACCTGTGATGCAATGTTATGCTATGATATGCTATGATATGCAATGTTTATGTGAATGCAATGCAATGTTTTCAAGGACCTTAGAGATTTAAATTTGTTAGACAAGCAATGAACAAACATTTATTAGTACTCTTTTTATTATTCTTTTTTCTTTTTAAGTACAAGAGATAGTTCAAAATCAATAAAAGAAAACATAAACATCCTAAAGCTCTAAGTCTCCCATGGGCACTTCCTCTTGGTGCCGATGTAGGCATTGATGCTTCGCTCTTCATGAAGTAGCTTTGTCAACTCTAGCACTTTCTTCTCGCTTGCATAGCACTGAGCTTCAAAGGTATCCCTTTCTTCCTTAAGCTGAATCCAGGATCTCTTCAAGTCTTCAAAATCAGTAGGCATGTCATGATGGAGAACAGTATAGGGTACGTCACCTATAGCAACAGGTTCCATAATTACTGGTAGAACAGGCGTGAATGGCATCATGAGGTTTTGAGCTCGAGCTCGCACCCATTTGAGGTAAGGTTCCCAAGGAACGGGATTTTGGTGCCCCAAAGTCTTGGTATCAGTCTTCTTTACCATGCTCCAAGCGTGTATGAACCTTCGTCGGTAATTCTGGAGATCGTGGTTGTAGTCGAACACAACATCTTGGAGAAGCATATCATGTGGACCATCTCTTTGGGCAAAACCAAACTGACGTAGAGCTAGAGAAGGGTTGTAAGTAATACCTCCCCTTATACCAAGTAGTGGTACATTAGGGAATTCTCCACAACGCTCAATGAAGGTGAAGTCCTTTTGAGAGAAAAGATTCCAACGGATATCTGAATGAGAGAGTGACATTAGTCTTTGAGACCATTTCAACCTTTGCTCGTTCTTCAAAACTGATGGAGGAAGGTGCGAAATAAACCACCTGGAAAGTAACGGTATGCAACACATGAGAGTTCCTTGTCTTTTAGTAGTACGAGTGTGGAGAGAATGTAGGATATCTCCAAGTAAGGTAGGCACAGGATTGCGGGTAAGAAATAATTTGATGGCATTGATATCTATGAATTGATCCGAGTTAGGAAATAGAACCAAACCATAAATTAGCAAGGCCACAATGTTTTCAAATGCATAGAAACTCATAACTTTGAGGAATTCTCGGGCTTTCTTGATTAGAAACTTGGAAAGTAAACCCTTAACTCCGCTTCTTGTTTCCCAATTGACTTCAATATCTGAACGCTTAAGATGTAAAGCGGATGCGATGTCCTCATACTTAGGAACCTTTTCTAAGCCGGTGAATGGCATTTGGTCAAGAATAGGTATCCCAAGTAGCTTAGAGAACTCTTCCAAGGTAGGAACTAACTGGTAATCTGGGAATGTAAAGCAATGGTGTTTCGGATCGAAGAACTGGAATAGGACATGCATCATATCTTCTTCAAAACCAGAGATAACCAAATCAAGTAGATAACCATGTCTTTGATGAACCGAGCATGGTGGAATTTCAAACCAATTCTTTGAGTGAGAAGGTATACCCATAAAGTTGATTCGGATAGTCTTTCTAGAAGCCATAATTCCTACAAAACAGAGCAAAGATAAATCCCTAGGTCCTTGAAATAGTTAGAAATGATATGCAATGCGAATGATGTCATGATGTCATGTTTAGCACACACAAACAATTCACACAATGAGCCTAGGGTTAAGGCTTGCATGAGGTATAGGTGATTACCCACCAAAAGTTTGAGTTGGTTCATCTGTCCTATAATAGTAACCGGGTTCTAGGAATCTCATATCACGATCTTTCTAGGCGCTTATTTCAATACGACGGCCAAGTGGTCGATCGAAAATGTCCCAAAAGTCTGATCTCAATGAGCGTAGCATCGAGTATCAACCAACCTCGGTCTACACCAAAGCCGGCCATCTCACTACCTTCTAATGGCCAAGATGGGTCAATTAAGGTTCTAAAAGTTTAGTTAGTGCTTGATGACACCACGCAGAAGCCAAATACTATCCTCAACTTGGAAATGAAGAGTATCAGGACATCCAAAGTGTCACACTAACGTAGCCATCATGTTGACCGTTTAGTTATACGTCTAGCGGTCGCGATGATCTAATGCTACTTACCTAAAAGGAAACTCGGATCCGGGTGTAGGATCCCCCAACAATATAATACCCAAGCAACCCTTAAAGATAAAGCATACAAGTCAAACAAAAAGCAGTAAAAGTGATCTAGAAATCCCTAAGGTAATTATCTCTTTAGGGTGTTTCCCAGAGTCGATTCATGTCGGTGAACCGACTTTGTAGGATTTTGTATCCAAATGTGCGGATAGCAAGAGTCGCCACCGACTTTTATTTTATCCAATTAAGGGAAGGTAAAAGTACGAAAAAGACCTTCGTTTAGATTCGAGTTCGGAGAATGGTTATGAAAAGGGAAGGTATTAGCACCCTTTCCATCCGTAGTTATCTACGGGCTCTTAGTTGCTCTAGATTACCTTTAAAATTGCTTTCTGTGTGTTTGAAAAAATGTTTTTAGAAAAGGCATTTCGCTTTGACTTTGTAATGACTCATGTAGGAGTGTATACAAAGTGTTCGGAAATGTTTTTGTTTTGAAAAGAATTTTGAACTTTGAAAAAAAAGAGTGTGTGGTGTGAAAAGCATTTGTTTTTAGAGTAAGCAACTAAGAGACTTATTTACCCACTCAGAATTGGTCGTTTTTCATACTTCTACGTTCCTTTAGAATAGCGCTAGCCTTACCATTAGTTAGTAGGTAGCTCCATTCGTTGGATGTAATCGGGTCGTTCGGAGGGACATCGGATGGTCATAGAAGGCAACTTGTAGGAAGTATCCTAGCACATTCGAAGGGACTATCATCATTTTTCGTAGGCGACAATCGAGGGTCAAGATCATGTATTCGGAGGCGACATCGTGGGTCTTATGATCTTTGTATCGAAGGGACTATGATGATTTGTTTTGAAGGCAACGGTGCTAGGATACCTCTACGTTCGAGGGACATGACCATTTGTAATCGTAAAGGCAACGAGAGAAAATTACCCTAAGGGGTGCATGTGTGAAAGAAGTGTGTTGATTTCAGAATATGTTATCTTGAAGTTAGTGGGCTATGTTCATTATTATCTTGCCATACACGCCTAGTTACTAGCAATTGATAGGGTGCGGAAAGTAAAATGCGGAATGTAAAAATGCGGAAAGGTAAATGTCCTACGCTATTACAAGGCTTCGGGGCAGATACATAATTTAAAATGCGGAAAATAAAGTCCTAATTTTAAACTATTACATCCCATATACAGTTACATTATTGGAAAAAATTGAAAACGGTAAAGAAACGCCTGAAGCGGAATAACCTGTGAAACGATGAGATAAATCGGAAAATATGATGAAATCGAAATAAGAGAAAATATTAGAAAAAATGCAAATTTTTATATGAGAAAATTATTACATGCTGGAGATAATATAAATATGCTAAAACAATTTTTTTGGGATTTTTTAGATGCATTTTAATAATTAAAAAGGAATTAAAGATGGTTTAAATGCTAAATTATAAATAAAAATAAATATGCATGCAAAAATATATTTTTAAATTTATTAAATTAAATAAATATTTTATGAAAATAATGTAAAAAGAAAATTAATTTTTGATAATGTTTTAATGCAGAAATAAAATATGAAAACAAATTAAAATAGCATACAAAAATTAAAAATAAAAAAAAGAAAAAATAGTGCAAGTTTGTAAAAAAGGAAAAGAGATTGGTCTTGCCAGGACTTGAACTTGAGACCTTTGAGAGAATCTCCATCATCCAAAGCCTTAACCGCTGCGCCATGTTGCACTTGGTGTTTGGAAAACTGGAATTAATTGAATAAGAGCGTTTACGTGTCATGGATATTTGAAAATCAAAGTCAGCACGCGTGGGGTCCAGATTGACTGAGAGAGCGAATCAGAACGTGCCATCGCGCCACGCAAGCCACGCCGGGGTCAACTGGGTCAACGACGCCGGAGCCCTAGCTCCGGTCGTCTTCTCCGGCGATCAGAATCTCCAAACCTGCAAAATACGAAATTTAAAAGCAAAAGAAAGGTCTTGTCCACCTAATTTGACCCTTCTGAATTCAATGGAGGCATCGGTTTCGACTGAATCGGCCTGTACAGGCCGATTCGAAGCTTCTCAGATTTCTAACCCTAACAATGGCTAAACACGATTCCGACGTCCAAACTCATGAACGATTGCCCAGATCCATCCCTTAGCATCTCATGAACACATTGCAAACGTTAGAATCAATTAAAACAGGCTGGTAATAAAAATACGAATTCAAGAAAAAAAACGATTATGTATGCATGTATATGGCTCGATTTAGCTTGCTTTGATCCATAACAATGATGTATTCTTACTCATACTTACCCCCTGAGCACGTTTGGATGGCTGGAAGAGGCTGAGAAAGGCTGGAAATAAAATTCGATTTTTCAAAGTTTCTTGAAATTTTTTTGCAAGAACTAGGGTTTGGCTTGAGCTAGGGTTTCGTGTCCATGCTTGTACACACTGCTGAGTATTTATAGAAGAGATTTGAAAAGAAAAAAGAGTGAAAAAAGATATGATTTGGAAGCATTCAATTTTTCAAATAAAATCAATTTTCTTGAAGAAAATTTGATTTCCTCTTCAATGCTTGATTATGCACGAATTTGGCAAGAGTATTGGGCTATCTTGGACATTAAGGAAGATATAAAATCAGCCCTTTTGAAAAAAAAACTTAATTTTCATATTTTATATAATTTATTTTTGAATTAAATGTTATAAAATTCAAATATAAATCATAAAAATAGAAAATTACCAAGGCCAAGCATTTATGGGTCAAGAATAATGTCATGAACAAGTTTGGATCAAAAGATTATAGGCCCATTTGGAAAATTTTGCATTTTGACCAAAAATGTCCTTTTGTGCAATTGTCCAAAATTGCCCAACTTCTGAATAGTGTATCTTGCTCAATTTTCCACATTTTTGAGTGTTCTTGGACTTTTTGGAAAGCTCTAAGAGTCCTCTAACCAACCTTTTTGGTCTCATCTCAATTGGAGTTACCATGCTCAATATATCTTCAAAACAAAAAAGTTGACTTTTTGTTGACTTTGAAAATGACCTGTAATGTTTTGAGCTATACCTCTCAAATGAAGCATTTTTTGGACATTCTTGTGAGACATGAAGTTGTAGAGAATTGAATTTCCTTCAAAACAAGAGGTGGTGGAAAAATTTCTGAGAAAGTATGAGAAATTTATGATCAGTCAAAGTTCAGTTGACTTTTCACCTAGAAACCCTAATTTAGAAAGTTTGTCTTTTGAGCAAATCTTGAGTTTTCTTGATGAATCATGATCAACCCTTGATCAAATGATGAATGTAACTTCAAAATGAGGATGTTGACCAAAAATTATGAAGTTTGACTGTATGTTGACCATAGTTGACTTTTTGTCCAATACAACTGATTTTCAACCATCTGAGCAATTGTCTGAGGAAACTTGATCTGTGAAGCTTGAAACTTGACATGGAGAATCTTTGAAGCATATGAGGAGGCATGAAGACCATTGGAGATGTTGGAAGTCCATCTTGACTTGAGAGATACCAAACCCTAATTTGGGTTGATTGTCTAGGAGAGAGTTTGTCTGATCAACTCTTGAGGAATCCTTGAGTAGGGATGTATGAAATCTCTTGAGTAGATGGAGGGAAAATTTTGGGGTATGACACTATAACCTACTGAACCTTGGGCATTTGTCATAAACTGATTGGCCCCAGATCCAGACCCTAACTGTGGTGACGAATTCGAAGTCGAAGTGTGCATACCCGCCATAAAGGATGTTGGCATCTCATAAGAGGGATTTCTGGGTCTATTGCCATCGAAACTGGGTGGTCTAGTTGGTGGTGGGGTGGCAAAATGGGTTTGTATCCCTGATGGTGGGACGAATCCCCCAGGATAACCAGTGGTTCCTGTATTTCATAGCATCGAACTATTAGTTGACATGCCACTTGCTCCATTCGTGGCCACACTACTGGTAGAAGATGCAATAGACTGTGCGTTCGAAGGGATCACGTTAGACGTTCCCGTCGAAGCAGACGCATTGGTGCCTGTTCCATGTGGGGCATTTTGTTCCCCTTGTTGATTGCTTGGATTAGACATCTTGTTATTACGTTTTCTTCTAGGTAAGGGTTGGTTACTATTGGTTATTCTACCACTTCTAAGGTTCATATAACAACGAACTTGACACTCAGAAAAGAACTTTACAATGACCTTGCCCACTGGGCGTGCCAATTTATTTACAGTGATTTCTGGTAAACCGCTAGTCTTCCAAACTATCAAATAAACTTAATGACTATTATTTAATCTCTCTGGTAACTTGCAGGATCGACTAGATTGATCCTATGGGGTATGGTCGTTTGGATAAATCGAATTGTAAGACTGGTTTTCATATTTAGGATTTTTGATTAAAGTGTTTTAGAGACATTCAATCTACTCCGATTACTACACTGAATGATTCCAATGACTTGATTAAGCAAATAAATGTAAAACTGGACTGAGTGATTAAAGATTCGAATGCAAAAGAAACGTTTAAATGCAGGAAAGGATAAATGACTTTGAATGTAGAAGTTATAATGTAAAGACATGAATGTAAAAGCTTCTGAATATGTAAAAGATTCGAATATAAGAACAACGTTTAAGTGCAAGAAATAAGTAAATGACTTGGAATATAAAAGTATTTAAAATGACAGTGACATGAAAATGGAAGATAAACTGGAAAAGATAAAGAGTTTTTTACTGAGTTATAAATGTTTGGTGTTATCATACGTACATTGTTCGAGCATTCGTTTCCCTATCCATGTGGTATTTTGAATGTTTACTGAATTTTGTACAATAGATATGACACACGAAATTCTAACACTAAGACTTTTATTTATACTACTTCGACCATAACGGTCTTGCCACAAGATTCTGCCACGTTCAAAGCATGCAGAGCATTGCTTCTCCCTAGCCTCCACGCGTCTTCGAACGCTCCAGTGCTAATATATTTGAATTTCTAATATCCCGCTCACGTTTAAATTTCAAATGCCTTGGTATCCTTCACTTCGAATTCGTTTCACAATCTTCACAGACATAGTTTCGTCGCCACTTCGAAGCTTCTTTACATATACCTTCACAACTGTCATTCGAAGCTCTGAGCTTTGGCATTCTTATTCGAAGAACAATCTCTTCCATTCCAAAACGTAACATTTGCTTTATTCCAACAAAACGTCAATCTGTCTTATTTCGAACTATATTATCAAAATCTTCAGCCAACAATAGGGGACTTAAATGGAGCATTTTAACTAAAGCTCAAATTGAGTTCCTCTAACGAGACTTTAGTTGAGCCCCTTTGACGAGATTTTAGTTGTATCTCTCAAGCGAGACTTTAGTTGAGTCCCTTAGACGATACTTTAGTTGAGTTTTTCAGGTGAGACTTTAGTTTTGTTTTTTATAGAGATAATGTTTATGCTACCCTCCTTTTAAGACGACGAGGATCTCCAAATTAAAGTCCATAATTTATATTGCACAATTTTAAGGAGGCGGGGACCTTCCTAGAGAAGTCAAGCATTTGTATTTCCTTTTTCTAAGGAGAAAAAAAATCTTCTAATAGAAGACCAACATTTATGTATCCCTCTTTTTAAGTCGTCAATGATCTTTCAATGGAAGTCCAACATTTATATTGTCCTTTTTAAGGGGATAATGGTCTTCCAATTGAAGTCCAACATTTATGTTGCCCTTTAACATTTATATGGTATTTTTTTAGGCAGTAAGGATCTTCCATTGGAAGTCCAACATTTATATTGTCTTTTTAAGGCAACTAGGATCTTCTACTAGAATTCCAACATTTATATTACCTTTTTTTAAGACAATAATGATCTTATAGTGGAACTCCAACATTTATATTTCCCTTTTTTAAGGCAAAAAGAATCTTTTAGTGAAAGTCCAACATTTATATTTTCAACAAAGCCAAAATAACTTGTTGCAAATGATAAAAGTTTTTTCAAAGAGATTCATGCATTGATATGTGACTCACATTTTTAACAAGCAACTATAATAATATATTAGATTTACTAAATTTAAGTTTTGGGGATGAGTCCTCCATATAACTCCTCGAGCTTATAGGATCCATCAGGTAGGTGCTTGTGTATGTGATATGGTCCTCCATAATTGGATTATAGTTTTCCTAATAGGCAAGTATGGAGACTTGTCTCAACACTTGGATGCCCTCATACATTTCCCTTCGAACCACTTTAAAGTTATATCTTTTAGTTTCCCTTTTCTTGGTGGAAAACTCTCGAACATGGGTAATATCTATTATTTTATATATTATATCGATGATACATCTTAACTAGGGGTGGAAATGGGAAATGTCCGTCCCCATTTAGGTCCGTCCCACAAAAGCTTGCAAAAAATAGGGCGGGGCAGGACAAACATGGTTGAGGGTGCGAGCCTAAAACATAGGTCCGTCCTACAAAAAGTGAAGGCGGGCCAGGGTGGGTATGCTGGTACTACACCTTTTAAGCTTGAAAATGCAAAAATTTATGGTGGTATCTATGCCCGTAAAAGTCTAGAAAAAAAGGGTGGGAAGGACACATTATATGGTGCGTGCAACAAGCCGAGCCCGTTTTTCCATCCCTAATCTTAACCCTGCCTCATTCTCTATAGTGAAGGGAGTTTTACTGAAGGCGTGTTTGATAGACAATATGACGTCCGCCACATACACCATATTGAAGGAGTCTTCTTGGTAGTTGAATAAGGACTAGTGTAGTGGGACCATAATACTTCATGCAGTTGCTCCACCCATAGTCCTTTGGCGTCATCAAGCTTTGTCTTGATCCCTTTCAGTATTACTTTGTTTTCTAATTTTACTTTCACTTTCACTTGTGGATGGATAACAGAAAGAAAGTTTGTTTTTACTTCTAGGTCATGACATAAATCAACCACAACATTACTGGTGAATTGAGTTCCATTGTCTAAAACAATTACTCCTGGCAACCTATACATGCACATAATTCTCTATCAATAAAAATGGTGAACCCTCTCTATAGTGATCTTGAATACTATTTTTCTCTTTATCCATTTTGTGAAATTATATTCTTTAATGATAAAGAGATTTAGTTGAATGGAAGCCAGGGTAAATGACGTAGGATATCCACGCCACATTAGTAAAATGTTTAGGGAATCGTGTTAGAGTGGAGGAATTCAGCTGGTGCGTGATGGAGATTAGTGTGTCTCTGAAATTTGTTGCATTTCTTTATGAACACCATATTATCCTTCATTAAGGTAGGCCAATAATATCCTTCCCTCAATAGCTTGTGGGCCAGGGCTCACCCACCAATATTACTATTGCAAGCCCCATTGACGCACTTTAGAAAGGAATAAAGTGAATTAGTGCTCCCCCAAGCACCTTAATATGAGACATGCTTTTCCCATTTTGTAGAGCCTTTCCATCAGAATGTACTCCACTACATGTTTTCGGATTTTCTATGCCTTTAATTAATCTCATGGTAATTCATTTAATTATAGATAGTGTATTATGGATGTCATCAAACTAGACGATGGTGCATCTTCGACAATATTAGTCTCTCTTGCCTCACTTCTAGGGATGTTAAGTATCTTATGAATTACCTTGTAGTTGTATCCTATTCTCTTCGAGCTGGAAAGCTTAGACAAGGGGTCCACTCTAAAATTCTGCTCCGAGGGAACATATGGTATCTCGAAAATTTTGAAACACTCAAATAAATCACGTACCTTTTTTAGATAACTGGAGAGTTAAAGCTCATTCGTTTGATAATCCTTGATGACCTATTTTTTACCAATTGGGAATCACTATTGGCCTTCAGATTTGATTCACTTATCTCTAAGAAAAGGGCTATATCATCGATAAGAGCTTCATATATGGCTTGATTGATGCCAACTTTGACCTTAAATTTTAATAGGTGCCCGATCAACAGATTGTCTAGTCCTTATAGCAATATCAACGCTCCGCATCTGTTATACCCCAAAATTTGACATCCTATTTCTCAAGACAATTCACATCTCCATACTCAAGAATATCTCAAGGGGTGGCCAGATGAACCCTCTCCTAAGCAATCAACCCAAACTAGGGTTTTGATTCTCTCAAGTCAAAGAAGAGTTCTAACACCTCAAGTTGTCATCATACATCCCCATATGTATCAAGGGATCACCATGTCAAGTTTTAAGCCTCACAGCTCAAGTTTGCTCAGTCAATTGCTCAGATGGTTGAAAATCAGTTGTATTAGACAAAAAGTCAATTGTGGTCAACATACAGTCAAACTTCACCATTTTTTGTCAACATCAATATTTTGAAGTCACGTTCATCATATGACCAAGGGTTGATCATGATTCATCAAGAAAAGTCAAGATATGATCAAAAGTCAAAGCTTCCAAATTAGGGTTTTTGGATAAAAAGTCAACAGAACTTTGACCAGGCATAACTTTCACATACTTCATCATAAAATTTTCCAGTAAAGCTCATTTTGAAGGGAATTCAATTCTCTACAACTTCATGTCTCACAAGCTTTGGACAAAATTGCATCATTTGAGAGTTGTGGATCAAAACATTATAGGTCCTTCTAAAAGTCAACAAAAAGTCATCTTTTTGAAAAGAAGTGTACATGAACATGGAAACTTCAATGAAGTTAAAACCAAAAGGAGTGTTTAGACGACATCTTGATCTTTCTAAAAAGTCCAACAAATCTTAAAAATACTGAAAATTGAGCAAGATACAAGTTGTGCAAGTTTGACATTTTTGAAGAGGTGCATGAAGAAAAATACTTAGCAAATTCAAGTTTTTCCTAAATGGGCCTAAGTTTTCATGATCCGAACTTATTCTTGAGATTATCCATGACCTCAACACTCATTTGCACGCCTCCTTCTTTTTTATTTAATTTATTTTTGAATTAAATGGATAAATTTCAAATTTAATTAAATAAAATATAAAAGAAAATGATAAGACATGTTGGGCTTATTTTCCAAGTATCTCGTGGACCAAGGAAGCCTAAGCAAGCTACAAAATTCGTGCACGACTTGATAGGAAAGATTAGAGGCCAAAAAAGGCAATATTTGGTCTTTATTTTCAAGGAAATATATCTTAACCAATGCAAGATATTTTCTTCTTTTGTTGACCTAATTCTACTCTCCTATAAGTACCTCACAAGATCAGACCACAAAAAACATGCATGCTGCCTCCAAGAACAAACCCTAGAACTCTCAAAAATTCAAGAAACTAGGACAAATCGTAACTCAATTTCCAGCCACTTTCAATCACTTCCAAGCACTCCATCGTGCTCCTGAGGTAATATAGAGTAAGAATGGATCAATAGCCATGGTTAACTGTCTCTGAATCGTACTATCCATGAACATCCACTTGCATATTTTTCTTAAGTTCATATTTCAGTTTTTATGATGTTTTGATTGAAACTAACCATGCTAATCGTTTCATGAGGTTCATTAGAACAAGTTATAACCATCGTTTGCAAGCTTTAGTGGCTGAAACCTAAAACACCATTGTCATGGCATAAGCTTGATGAAGTTTTGTATCCATAGTTCCAGGCCGTTTCAGGACAAACTAACTGCACCATTGGATTCGCAACACCTTAATTAGTAGATTTGGGTTATCTTTGTTTGTGTTTTCATTGATTTTTGCAGGTTTGATCTTTGTGTCGATCGGAGAAGGTGACCGAAATTAATCTTTGGCACCTCTGACCTTCGTTTGACCGACGAGGCATGCATGGCGTATCCTGGCTGGTTGATTCGAATCTTCTAGGCCCCAGCGCGTTTGGTTTTTTATTTGGCTTAACTTTCAGGAACTAGTAGCATATATATATATATATATTTATCCAATGACATAAATCAATGGATGTATTACCGCCCCAGTGGTTCAACATGCGCGCACTATATCACTTTGTCTCTAAGGTCGCGGGTTCGAACCCCACCTTTTGCTATTTTTTACAAATTCTAATTTTCATGCAGGTTACACATACATATATTTGGAGGCGTGCATATATCACCATTGGAAGGTGGTGTAGTGGTATCATTTTGAACCTGTGACCCTCAAGTCACGAGTTCAACACCTACCAGGGACATTCTATTTTTTAACCACTAGTTTTCTTGGCTTTTTTCTATTTCTTTTCAATTTTCTAATTAATTTAATTTTCTTTCAAAAATTAATTTTAACTATTTTCTAAAATCCTACAAAAATGTTTTAATTTTAGATTTAGGTTTCTAAAACCTTTATTTAACTTTTGACACAAAAACATTTATTTTTTATTTACATTTTACATTATTTTAATTAAATATTAATTAACATAGAATTAGGTTTTATTCATTAAAATCAATCGCAAAAACTCCAAAAAATAATTTCTTTTTCTAGTAATTAGGGTTACTAACCTAAAAAACCTTTTTTATTAACCTCAAACTTTTTTACTAATTATTTTCCAAACTTCTCCAGACTTTATTTTTTGATTATCTATTTCGCGCATATTATTGTAACTGCTTCCAGGATGTATAATTTTTCGCGCACGTTCCTTTTATCATTATGTATCTGCTCATGAGATGTAATAGATAATTAGGACCTTTACTTTCTGTATCTCCTATTATGTATCTGCCCCGAAGCCGTGTAATAGCGTAGGATTTATATTTCCGCACTTTTACTTTCCGCACCTTTACTTTACTGTACATATCTAACTGCTAGTAACTAGGGTTTGTATGACAAGATTAAAATCAACCCTAGATCACTTCTAATTCAAAATTAACATATCTGAAACCAACACATTCTTCACACTCGCGCACCCCTTAGGGTATCCTATCTTGTTGCCTTTCGGAATACAATGGTCATGTCCCTCGAACGTAGGGATACCATCAGCAAAACTGTCTATGAATAACATCATCATAGTCCCTTAGATATAAAGATCATAGTCCCTCAATGACCCTCGATGTTGCTTACGAATACATGATCTCGTCCCTCGATTGTTGCCTACGAAAAAGTGATGATCGTCTCTACGAATTGCTAAGGTATCCCTACATGTTGCCTTCTATGACCAACGATGACCCTTCAATTGTCCCTTCACTTCCAAACGAATAAAGTTACCTACCAACTAATGGTATGGATAACCTTATTCTAAAGGAGAAGGAAAATAACATGGAAACGACCATTCTGAGTAGGTAATAGACTCCTAATTGCTTTCTCAATCAAATACTTTTCACACCTCACACTATTTTCAAAAACGTTTCAAAAACACTTTGTATACATTCTAGCGAGAATCATTACAAAGTTAAACATTTTCCAAACAAACATTTCTGAACACTTCGTATACATTCCAACGAGAATCATTACGAAGTCAAAGTGAAATGACTTTCAAAATACTTTTTCAAACTACAAAAACACATAAAGCAATTTTTCAAAAGTGAGCTAAGCAAATAAGAGCCCGTAGATAACTACGGATAGAAAGGGTGCTAATACCTTCCCTTTTCATAACTGCCTCCCGTACTCAAAATCTAACGAAGGTCTTTTCCTATTCTTTTCACCTTCCCTTTATTGGATAAAAGAAAAGTCGGTGGCGACTCTTACTATCCGCAACATTTGTGATAAAACGCAAAACAAACAAGTTAGTTCTCCCACCGTGTTACAACATCACTTCACATTAGAGGTGTCATCTAATGATAGCATCCATGTGGATGAAGTATCCTCACCCATTGGTTATCTGAACTATTCCATAAAATCCGTCAATATATGTGATTTGATGGTTCCTCTAGGTTTTATTTGGTGCCATACTTAGACAACTCGATGGCCTAAGACACCATTCTTCCTGCTATATCTAGTTTCTTAAGCTCCTAGCGAATCATATAGGTTGACGTTACCATTACCTAATTTCTTTGATAATAAGGCTTGAGCTTTATTATGATTACCACAATCACCATTGCAAACTTTTCAATCTTATAATATCAAGCCTTAACACCCTTGAAAACTTTGCTCATGAAATAGACTTGTTGCTGCATTTTATCTATAAGGGAGAACCCACTATCAGGCGTGTAAATATGAGTGATGATTTTATGAATGACTTTAAGTTTTATAACACCTCATCACATTCTCTCGTCCATTTGAACCTCTCATTTTTATTTAGTGTGGAAAAGAAGTGGAAAGCTTTGTCTCCTACGCACGAATGAAAATGAGATAGAGAGGATAAACACCATGTTAGTTGTTGAAACTCATTAACATTAAAGGGACTCCTCATATCAATGATGGCTTAAACTTGTCTGAGTTCTCCTTTTTGCCTCTCTTGGTCAACATGAAACCAATAAATTTTCCATTTTGCACACAAAATAAGCATTTAGCGGGATTCAAATACATGTTGTAATTCCTGACTGACTCTAAGATATCTTCTAAATATTCCTCATGACTCTCCCCTTATGGAGTCTTCACTACCACATCGTCGATGTAAACCTCCAGATTGTGCCCTATTAGTTTTGAGAACATCTTATCCATGAGTCTTTAATAGGAGGTGCTTACGTTTTTTAGTTCAAAAGTCATGATGTTGTAATAATAGTTGCCATTATTAGACATAAATGTCGTCTCAGGTGCATCCACGTGATCCATCTTAATGTGGCTGTATTTTGAGGAGGCGTCAATGAAACTCAACATTTTGTAGCCCTTGGATATGTTGATTAGGCGATCTATATTGGGTAGAGGGCATGGATCCTTAGGGAAGTCAACCTTTTGTTGGGGTAAGCCTTTCATAAAATATCCCTAATCTAGGGTCCCAACATACTACTTTAGCATCATGTGTGTCTAGGTGGAGGGTTGCACCCAAGGTGGCAAGCTCCCTACAAATTTCCAGGTTACTTTAATAGCATTCTTGGGTGATCCCCTGGCCCCCTAACTACACCGAACCACCCGTCAAGTAATTGGTATTTAAGGCTATGGATGAAAAAATGGACTCCTCCCACCGAGCATGCTAGTTTTTCCCAACACTTTTTCATGTTGTGGGATAAGGTTTCATGCTTGGACCTTTTAATATGCTTGCCTCATTTTTTTGTGCTTTTTCAGGCACAAATATTAAGTTAAATTTTTATGAATTTTAGGATAAAAAGGTGAAGTGCCCTCGAGTCCGCCTCACCCCTGCCTTTATTTTTTTGTAGGGGTAGACAAGGTGTTAAGCTCGTGCCCTTAACATGTCCTCCCCGCTCCACCCTATTTTCTTGCGGGCTTTTACAAGAAGGTATAAATGGAGGGGGTATGCCCATTTCCATCCCATTTTGAGGCTTTAGTGGAGGGTATAAAGAACCACCCCTAGTAATTTAAGGGCGAGCCTTCCCAAGATGGATTTGTAAGGGGACAAGACGTCTATCACGAGATACTTGTTGCTGCGGTAAAGCGACAAGCAAAGAGTTGGTATTATTTTTACCGGGTGATATATACCAGTTAGGTTATATCGTATCGTATCCATAGAGATTGGTTATTGATTCGTCGTTCGACAATTCTACCGTTAATGAGTTTGGGATTAAAAGAAATGAAAATAAAAGACAAAAAGTAAATGAACAAAAAGTATAAAGGATAGACAGCTTGTCTGGAACGAATGTAAATTACCCGTAACAGACTTAAACCTACCACCCATGTCATACTCGGCCTACGATGCTCGTCCGTGTCATCACATACCTCTCACAACCTAAGCTATTTCTAACCCCAAATTGAGAATCCTCCCGAATCACCTCGATATCCATTTTTGGCCTACCTCAACAACCAGAAGTCAATTCCGTCACCTCCATACCCATCTTTGGCATACTTCACCAACGCAGAGGCATTAAGTTCAGATACTCTATAGTGAATGTCAGCTCTAAACCCATTTCAAGCATTCAGAAACTAACAAATAATCATCCTAGGAAAGAATCTAAGAAATCTATCTCTAGTAAAGCTCAAATCCCTAACATAGAGTAAAAACCTAAGACAATCACCAACACAGATTCACAAAGCAAGCTTTATACAATGTCAAAGGCGACAAATATACATGTGTTATGAGTAGATATACATACAAAACCCAACAAAAGAGATTGCAAAGAGAAGAGAAGAAGAGGAACCAAACATTTCTTGGTTTGTCAACACCAATCGACGAGGGATTTGACTCCGGATCATCCAAATGCAAGCTTCAATGTTGTTTTCTAAGCTAGTCTATCAAAAAAATGATGTTGATGGTGTTGGGACTCAAAAATACTCAACCCATAACCTAAAAATGTGTTTTTAGCCCCTTTTAAAGAATTCTGATATCGCAGGGCGCGCTAAGTGCGGTATTCGCGCTAAGCGCGTTCTATGATGTTCCGAAAAAAAATCAACATCTTGTTTTTGCCATATCTTGAGAACCGTAACTCAGAATTGCGCCCGGTTTGAAGCGTTGGAAAGCTTATTAAATTTCCTATCTAACCATGACAAAATATCAATCAAATTGATGATTTTTATTCCTTGATTTTGAGCTTTATTCGTTGATGAGTTGCTCAAATCGCGCGTTTGAAGCCGTGTCTTCGACACTTTATTACTCAATGCTCCAATTATGAATGAATACCTATAAAAGAGATAAAAACTATCAAATGATACAATATTTACACAAAAACTCAATTATTCTATTATGTACACATTTATACAAAAGCGGGATTTATTCAAGAATATCAACAAAAGAACCGATAAGTGCCACTAAACATATATACAAAATAACTAAATTTTGGCACTTATCAACTCTCCCCAACTTGACACATTGTTTGTCCTCAAACAAAGTCAAGTAAACCTAAAAAAACAATGAATGATAATCAAAGAATCACGAATCAACAAGTTTTTAAAACGGAAAACAAATGTATGATTCAAACAAAAACGTACACGCAAAATACTTACTTACCACATTCCTACAACGATAACATATAAACGAAAAAAATCCTAAGTACAAAAATCATGCAAAACATTCTAAAACAAAACAAGCTCAATCATGAATCACACCTAGCAAAATTTCATCGGTAGATAAAGAACGCACAAAGGTGAGGGACACAAAACACTCATCCACAATCTTGCAAACAATAGACTAAATTATGCATTCATCCAAAAACGTATTGAAAATACAAATGCAAGAATCACAAGGGCTTTTCAAGGTTGTAATGTGGCTTGGTTAACAAATAAGTGATAAGTCCTAAAGCTAATCGAAACAAAAACTTGCCTAAACCTAAGGGATCAACAACTCACAATTTCCAAACAATATAATTTTATTTTATTCATCACAAATTTCACACCAAACACACCTCACTTATTATTTATTTTCTAATTACCCGCGATTTTATAAATAATAATCGAGTATATAACACATATCAAGAGGCATCACAATTTTAATATAATTCAAAACAGTTGTCATGCTTTCAAGAAAATTCATTAAATGAAACATACTTAAGGTTATGTTTAAATGAAACATAACGGATCCGAATACAACATCCATAATTATTCCGGAAATAACATCAAAACATGATTCAAAACCATTAAGAATATCTATTAAAGGATTCAAACAACGTTTCCCAGTGTTACATCTACGAGCACAACGACACGCGGACTAATTAACCGACTCGACTCTAGAGCTATCCTCACCGACTCCAGCTAATCACTTGGATCGAAATTGTTAAAGTAAGGGTGAGATTTCAATTCAATATAACATGCATTATCGTTTTAAAATACAACGAATAATCGGATACGTTAATCCATTAACCAAACACAAATCATAATCAATTCACAAGGCGCACACAATGAACATGTATATAACAAACAATGGAAATTGCAACACGGAATCCATCCTAGCATGTTACAATCCCATATGCACAGACTCTATGCATGTGGTACCAAAACGTGAACCGAGTTCTCCCACCGCTCCGTTTACATGTGGAAAGACAGTATATATGATTCGCCCGTAACAACGAGTCAAGAATCCAATCCGATTCGCCCATAACCACCGGGTCAAGAATCTAGCCCCACTACCTGCACTGTAAGTCTATTGGCTCTGCCAGTTCACTTCCGCACAATGGGAATGAACCAATTTAACAAATGCTCATGCATGCATCATAAAAGCATGCACATCAATTCAACGGAATATGATAACAACATAATTCCACATAAATACCAATACCAATCTATCACATGATAACAACATAATCATAAATTAAATTATCACAAAGCATAAACATGCCAAACGCTTACTCTTCAATCAGTAAGACTATCACCAGTATATAATAACAATAACACATGATACCAATACAATCATGAATAAATCACAAGGGAAAGAAACATCACATGAACGTCAATCTCCATTCAACTTGTCAAACAATCTAAACCAATTCATAGATTACGATCTCAACAAAATTCACTTATTGCCAATCACCAATGTATCGCATTCAATCATAATGAATAATCAACACAACATTGTAAGCATTAGTCCTCATCCGATAACTCAGGCCATTCATATTAATTTCCCATTATCCTTAATTAATCCATACTTTTCAAAATCGGAAGCTCGACTCTTTTAAAATAATTTTAGAAAAATAATATTTTTGCCTTTTTAAAAGGTAGTATTTTAAATTTAGGAAATAACGCCGAAAACGGCACTCGAATCGGAGTTACGGTTTAGGAAATATGAATTTTTTAAGTTTAAGTATTTTTGAAAAATTGTACATGGAACCCGGTTCCTACATATACAGGAACCGGTTCCTGAAAAGTTGAAAAATCTCGCTCCCTGGTTTTTGTATGGGAATCCGGTTCCGACATAGACAGGAACCGGTTCCTGAGTGCAAAAACTCCCAGTTTTGAAAAATAACACTGGGAACTCGGTTCCTCCCCACAGGGAACCGGTTCCCACGACTTATAACAGCATTTTCTGCTACTTTTGACAGCATTTTGCATCCTTTATCATCTCCACACATTCCAATACAAAATGTGACATTAGGAACACCAAATCATGATCATTTTACACCATTATAACATCAAACAACATAGTTTACTCATCCATACTATTCATTTGACGTACTAACGATCCTAATTCCAAACACCGACACAAAATAGGGTTTTATTCTATAACTTATAATCATCAAAATTCAAACTTCCTAACATACCCAATTATCCATTTGATTCCCAAAACCCATAAGGCATATTAACCGAAAGAAATCACCCCTTACCTCGTGATGTTCTTCGATTTCTCTCGGCGTCGGCTTTTTCCTCTCTTCTCTTCTCTTCTCTTCTCCAACTCTACGTATAATAGCTTTTCTCCAAAAAAAACCTATTTTTTTATTTCTTTTCCTTTATATATTCCTTTTAATGTTCCTTTATTTATTCCAGTAAAATAAAATAAATGGTAATTAGTAAGAGTAGAGTAATTTACTCCTCACACCCCTAATTACACCTCACACCTCCATCTCTTCTTCTCTTTAATTAATCCAATTAATCCATTAATATAAATACTTAAGACTTTAATTAAATAAATAATTAAATTCCCACTTATTTAATATTTTAATTAAATCGGGGTGTCACAACTCTCCCCCACTAAAAGAGTTTTCGTCCTCGAAAACATACCTTAGACGAAAAGTTCGGGATACGAGTCCTTCATCTGACTCTCCAGTTCCCAAGTGACATTTCCTTCAGCTGGTCCTCCCCAAGCTACTTGTACCAGTGCTATCTCTTTACCTCGCAATTGCTTCACTTTTCGATCCTCAATTCGCGCAGGTACTGCTTCAACAGTCAAATTATCCCGTACCTGAACATCATCCACTTGAATCTCATAAGACGGATCCGCAATGTACCTCCTCAACTGAGACACATGGAAAACATCATGCAAATTCGCAAGTGAAGGCGGTAAAGTAATCTGATAAGCCACTTTCCCAACTCTCTTGGTAATCTGAAACGGACCAATAAAGCGCGGAGTCAACTTCCTTGACTTCAAAGCTCGACCAATACCAGTCATCGGAGTAACTCGCATGAACACATGATCTCCTTCACTAACTCAAGATCTTTCCTCCTCTTATCATGATAACTTTTCTGACGACTCTGAGAAGATCTCATCTTCTCCTGAATCATCTTAATCTTTTCCGAAGTTTGTTGAACAATCTCCGGTCCAATCACAGCACTTTCTCCAGATTCGTACCAACACAACGGCGTCTGACACCTCCTACCGTGCAATGCCTCGAACGGAGCCATACCAATGCTCGAATGAAAACTATTGTTGTGGGTAAACTCTATCAACGGCAAATAGCTATCCCAAGCTCCACCTTTCTCCAACACACAAGCCCTCAACAAATCTTCTAACGACTAAATTGTTCGTCTGACCATTTGTCTGCGGATGAGACGCGGAACTCAATCGTAACTTAGTACCCAGAGCTTCCTGCAATCCTGTCCAGAACTTAGACGTGAACCTCAGATATCTATCTTACACGATGCTAGACGGAATACCATGCAAACTCACAATCTTCTCAACATACAATTCTGCCAATCTCTCCATCGGATAATCCATTCTTATCGGGATAAAGTGAACAGACTTTATCAATCGGTTGGCAATAACCCAAATAGAATCACAGTTCTTAGTTGTCCTCAGCAAACCAGTCACGAAATCCATAGATATGCCATCCCATTTCCATTCCGGAACAAACAGCGGTTCCATCAATCCCGACGATTTCTGATGTTCAATCTTTGATTTCTGACAACCCAAACACGCATACACAAACTCGGCAATTTCCTTTTTCATTCCTGACCACCAAAATAATTTCTTCAAATCATGGTACATCTTAGTAACACCGGGGTGAATACTCAACCCACTTCGATGTCCTTCTTCCAAGATACTCTTTCTGATCTCATCAACATCCGGAACACACACTCTATCACCAAATCTCACAACGCCATTCTCATCAATTCGGAACTCACCTCCTTGACCTTGGTTAATCAATGTCAGCTTATCCACCAACCCAAACATCAGATTTCTGTCCATTTCGAATCTCTTCCAAAATACCACTAGTCAGCTTCAACATGCCCAATTTCACACTATTCGGAGTAGTTTCGCATACTAAACTTAAGTCTCTGAATTGTCCCACTAAATCCAATTCACGAACCAAACTGTCTTGAAGCATAAGCCACAACCTTTCTATCTTGCATCAAAACACCACCTAATTCCATCAGTGACGCATCACAATACACCACGAACGATTCTGTCGGATTCGGCAAAATTAGAATCGGAGCACTAGTCAACCTCCCCTTCAACTCTTGGAATCCTTTCTCACAATCAGAATCCCAAAACAATACACTTGGTTTTACAAATCTATTTCTCTGAGCATCTTCCAATAGCTTCTTCAATTTCCTATCTCTAAAGTTGACGTCTTGTACGGTGTCATAGAAACAAGTTTTGTACCAAGAACGACATTAACAACAACTCCGACTCTCCTCAAACATCACTACACGATAAATAAATTTACTTACAAGTGCTGGACCCATTTGTAAAACAAAGTTCATCACATTATCTTTCCAACACTTCAAACGAAACTCAATTCGGACAAGTTATGGATTTTACAAGTTTTCAAAAATTGTCGACGGAAATCAATTGTGATAGGTAATCGATTTCTCACCTTGTGAGAGTGAAAAATCCCAAAACATCATAGAATGCAAAATTTGAGATCCTAACTTCAACATACCGCAACACACATCATTCACCATGATTAATTGCGTCAAGTTACAATTCAATAACCAATTCACATCATTGCATACTTTATATCAACCATTGACACGACACAATTAATCTTTTCAAGAACACAAGGAGGTAACTCACGACAACTTCACGATCAACCGGTGTTGCAACATTCCAACCACACCTTCATCTTCTAAGAGTCATCCTTCTTAATTACCAAATATCTTCTAGGCCAAGAATATGCATCGACTCATCAAAGCGATTCATAATCACTTGGTTTAACTTCAAACATTCAACCCAAGAATAGCCTCAAGCTAATCCAACATCTTGCTCAAGCGAGTCGCTATTATTCGGGGACATTAGAACTCACACCTAACGGGACACCATTATCCATACCCCGTCCTAAATACGCTTACGAATATCCTCCGCCTTAACACGAATCGATGATATCCGGACCTCGGACCAATTTTACTAAACACAAGCTCCAACTAATCGATCCATCCATCAATCCTCGACAATGGATACCGATTCTTGATCGTCACTTTATTCAATTGCGTAGTCAACACACATCTTACCTTCCTTCTTCTTAGCTAACAACACGGCGCACGGAAAAACACTAGGACGAATAAACTTCTTCTCTAGTAACTCTTCCAACTATTTCCTCAACTCGGACAACTCGGATGCCGACGCGCGGCCATCGACACGGACTAGTTCTAAGAATTAAATCTATAGTAAATTCCTCCTCTCTCTCGGAGGCAATTCACCGACATCTTCGGAAACACCTGGAAATTCATCCACCATGGCAATCCAACTTACTCGGAACAATCTCAAAATAATTCTTCACTAATTCATCACTCTTAGATTTCCCTTTTTCCGAAGAATACAACATAAACACCACACCATCATTAACAACTACGTAACTCGATCATCCATCTTAATTCATTATCCTTATTAGAGTCTTCGTCTACTCATATGGTTCACAAGCTTCTACCAAACTTCATTCATATTCATCACTTCATGCCCCATTTAGATAGTAAGACAATTGTATACCATCCAATACGATTCCGTCTACTATCAACAAGAGATTAAGGGTGATCAAGTCCTCAATTTGTCAATAGACATCCGATAATCATCTTGTATAAACCATCATTACCAACACTTTCGTTCTCGAATCGTACTCACCTTTTGCACCTCCAACTATGACTCATGGTCCAAACGATTCCAAACCACACACCGTCTTTTCAAGCGTAACTCGTACCATGACTTACAATCGAACATATCCGGAAGCATCTCTTCTCCCCACTTAGTTCCACACTACCGCAATAATCAATCGAAAAAGTAACAAGTACCGACAGTGTTGTACACACTTGTCGCGTACAAAGGGATAATGACATTAAGACACTGGTCACAATGACCAACCTGGCTCTGATACCACTATTGTAACACCCCTTCTAATTACCCGCGATTTTATAAATAATAATCGAGTATATAACACATATCAAGAGGCATCACAATTTTAATATAATTCAAAGCAGTTGTCATGCTTAAGAAAATTCATTAAATGAAACATACTTAAGGTTATGTTTAACGAAAATGAAACATAACGGATCCCGAATACAACATCCATAATTATTCCCGGAAATAACATCAAAACATGATTCAAAACCATTAAGAATATCTATTAAAGGATTCAAACAACCGTTTGTTACATCTACGAGTACGACAACGACACGCGGACTAATTACGACTGACTCTAGAGCTATCCTCACCGACTCAAGCACTAATCACTCGGATCCGAAATTGTTAAAGTAAGGGTGAGATTTCGATTCAATATAACATGCATTATCGTTTTAAAATGCAATGGAATAATCGGATCGTTAGTCCATTAACCAAACACAAATCATAATAAATTCACAAGGCGGTTCACACAATGAACATGTATATAACAAACAATGGAAATTGCAACAGGAATCCATCCTAGCATGTTACAATCCCATATGCAATGCGACTCTATGCATGTGGTACCAAACGTGAACCGAGTTCGCCGCTCCGTTTACATGTGGAAAGACGGTGTATATCCATGATTCGCCCGAAGAGTCAAAATCCAATCGATTCGCCCATAACCAGGGTCAAGAATCTAGCCCCACTACCTCTGCACCAAGTAAGTCTATTGGCTCTGCCAGTTCACTTCTGCACAATGGGAATGAACCAATTTAACAAATGTTCATGCATGCATCATAAAAGCATGCACATCAATTCAACGGAATATGATAACAACATAATTCCACATAAATACCAATACCAATCTATCACATGATAACAACATAATCATAAATTAAATTATCACAAAGCATAAACATGCCAAACGCTTACTCTTCAATCGGTAAGACTATCAGATATAATAACAATAACACATGATACCAATACAATCATGAATAAATCACAAGGGAAAGAAACATCACATGAACGTCAATCTCCATTCAACTTGTCAAACAATCTAAACCAATTCATAGATTACGATCTCAACAAAATTCACTTATTGCCAATCACCAATGTATCGCATTCAATCATAATGAATAATCAACACAACATTGTAAGCATTAGTCCTCATCCGATAACTCAGGCCATTCATATTAATTTCCCATTATCCTTAATTAATCCATACTTTTCAAAATCGGAAGCTCGACTCTTTTAAAATAATTTTAGAAAAATAATATTTTTCCCTTTTTAAAAGGTAGTATTTTAAATTTAAGAAATAACATCGAAAACGGCACTCGAATCGGAGTTACGGTTTAGAAAATATGAATTTTTGAAGTTTAAGTATTTTTGAAAAATTGTACATGGAACCCGGTTCCTACATATACAGGAACCGGTTCCTGAAAAGTTGAAAAATCTCGCTCCCTGGTTTTTGTATGGGAATCCGGTTCCGACATAGACAGGAACCGGTTCCTGAGTGCAAAAAACTCTCAGTTTTGAAAAATAACACTGGGAACTCGGTTCCTCCCCACAGGGAACCGGTTCCCACGACTTATAACAGCATTTTCTGCTACTTTTGACAGCATTTTGCATCCTTTATCATCTCCACACATTCCAATACAAAATGTGACATTAGGAACACCAAATCATGATCATTTTACACCATTATAACATCAAACAACATAGTTTACTCATCCATACTATTCATTTGACGTACTAACGATCCTAATTCCAAACACCGACACAAAATAGGGTTTTATTCTATAACTTATAATCATCAAAATTCAAACTTCCTAACATACCCAATTATCCATTTGATTCCCAAAACCCATAAGGCATATTAACCGAAAGAAATCACCCCTTACCTCGTGATGTTCTTCGATTTCTCTCGGCGTCGGCTTTTTCCTCTCTTCTCTTCTCTTCTCTTCTCCAACTCTACGTATAATAGCTTTTCTCCAAAAAAAACCTATTTTTTTATTTCTTTTCCTTTATATATTCCTTTTAATGTTCCTTTATTTATTCCAGTAAAATAAAATAAATGGTAATTAGTAAGAGTAGAGTAATTTACTCCTCACACCCCTAATTACACCTCACACCTCCATCTCTTCTTCTCTTTAATTAATCCAATTAATCCATTAATATAAATACTTAAGACTTTAATTAAATAAATAATTAAATTCCCACTTATTTAATATTTTAATTAAATCGGGGTGTCACAATTCCTACTCTTTTTGTTTTTCTTTTTCAAAACTTTTCTCTTTTTTCTTTCTTTTTCTAATCTTTCTTTTTCACTTTTTCTTTTTCAATTTTTTTTCGCTTAACCTCATACCAACCACAATATAAGTACATAAACATTTCTCTCCCCAACTTAAATTCAACCAACATTAATGTGTGAATACTCCCTACTTTCTAAGGCAAGGTAAAAATCCATACAACAAAATATAGTTGAGGGTTCAAGAAACAAAGAAATCAACATCTATACAAAAAAAGTGAATTTACACTCATAGACAAGCATCAAATTCAAATAAACCTTTTATATGGATAAAAGCTAAAAGGGGTTAACAAAGGTTCACACACTCACAAGGTAAATTGAATATTTGGCCAAGGTAGTTATGCTCAAAATCAAACAAAATGCCTTGATCATTTTCTTGCAATCATACAATCAACACAAAACAAAAGATTAAGCATAATAAAATCCAGTTAAAACAAGAATGTGGACTCTTATATGTAAACAATGGAAAGCTTCCTCACATTTATGGGTAAAAAGAGAACTAAAGTGATTCAATTCATGAGCAAGTAATGCAAAAAGAATGAATAGCATGGTAATTATACAAATGATAAATTTCCTAAACATGTTATGCTATAGAAAGCGATAAACGAGTACCTGACATGTACCAACTTTGAAAACTATCATTACCATACATCCGCGAGTTGAATGATAAAACTCGGAAAATCACCTCAAAAGTCTTCAAGTTACCAAACCAAAATTTGAGTCCAAACAACAACAAAAGAATTAGAAAAACAATACTAATTTTATTCAATACAAAAAGCCTTGGTGAAAGTGGGAAAAAGGAAAATCAAGTGCAATTTTAAAAGAATTCACTGGCCCTGCATAGCATAGCGCGCTAAGCGCCAGCCGAGCGTGCTACACCAGTTGCAAAAAATGACAGCAACAGGTGCAACTGCTATGCAAGCTCCACTTACACACCTATACAATCTCATTTACACATCTAAACAATATTTACAATACATACACACTTCCACAAGCTAAAACACTACAAACTTGTGGAAAATAACAAATTGACATAACAAAACAAAAGCAAATAACAATACACACAATTGGTGAAAAGGAATTACCAAGTTGAAAAGTGAAAATTTGAAATTAAGAGCAAGTCCTATTTCAACTTGTCAAAACACAAGTCACCATACACATAAACAACATAAACAAACATGCTTGTTTTACGTCGTAAGCTCGACGTCTTTATTGTGCGAGCACTAGTAACCTCATCTCGTCATGCCATGGTATTTCCACACCGCGCAAACCTAAAGAAAGTGTCCTAAAAACCACACAATAAACATTATGAATACGAGACAACTTACAACAATACTTGAAAGCAAGGAAAAACACACATATGTACAAGTATGGAAAGTAAACACATAACATGTACATGTAACAATATACAAGTTCATATTCAAAGTCTATACAACATATACATTAATTACAAAACTCAAAAACAACGGAATTATCGCAATACAGAAACAATAAAACCAATCCCCAGCAACGGCGCCATTTTGTTGCTGCGGTAAAGCGACAAGCAAAGAGTTGGTATTATTTTTACCGGGTGATATATACCAGTTAGGTTATATCGTATCGTATCCATAGAGATTGGTTATTGATTCGTCGTTCGACAATTCTACCGTTAATGAGTTTGGGATTAAAAGAAATGAAAATAAAAGACAAAAAGTAAATGAACAAAAAGTATAAAGGATAGACAGCTTGTCTGGAACGAATGTAAATTACCCGTAACAGACTTAAACCTACCACCCATGTCATACTCGGCCTACGATGCTCGTCCGTGTCATCACATACCTCTCACAACCTAAGCTATTTCTAACCCCAAATTGAGAATCCTCCCGAATCACCTTGATATCCATTTCTGGCCTACCTCGACAACCAGAAGTCAACTGTGTCACCTCTATACCCATCTTTGGCATACTTCACCAACACAGAGGCATTAAGTTCAGATACTCTATAGTGAATGTCAGCTCTAAATCCATTTCAAGCATTCAGAAACTAACAGATAATCATCCTAGAAAAGAATCTAAGCAATCTATCTCTAGTAAAGCTCAAATCCCTAACATAGAGTAAAAACCTAAGACAATCACCAACACATATTCATAAAGCAAGCTTTATACAACGTCAAAGGCGACAAATATACATGAGTTATGAGTAGATATACATACAAAACCCAACAAAAGAGATTACAAAGAGAAGAGAAGAAGAGGAACCAAAAATTTCTTGGTTTGTCAACACCAATCGACGAGGGATTCGACTCCGGATCATCCAAATGCAAGCTCCAATGTTGTTTTCTAAGCTAATCTATCAAAAAAAAATATGTTGGTGGTGTTGGGACTCAAAAATACCCAACCCATAACCTAAAAATGTGTTTTTAGCCCCTTTTAAAGAATTCTGATATCGCAGGGCGCGCTAAGCGCGGTATTCGCGCTAAGCGCGTTCTATGATGTTCCGGAAAAAAATCAACGTCTTGTTTTTGCCATATCTTGAGAACTGTAACTCGGAATTGCGTCCGGTTTGAAGCGTTGGAAAGCTTATTAAATCTCATTTCTAACCATGACAAAATATCAATCAAATTGATGATTTTTATTCTTTGATTTTGAGCTTTATTCGTTGATGAGTTGCTCAAATCGCGCGTTTGAAGTCGTGTCTTCGACACTTTATTACTCAATGCTCCAATTATGAATGAATACCTATAAAAGAGATGAAAAACTATCAAATGATACAATATTTACACAAAAACTCAATTATTCTATTATGTACACATTTATACAAAAAGCGGGGGATTTATTCGAAGAATATCAACAAAAGAACCGATAAGTGCCACTAAACATATATACAAAATAACTAAATTTTGGCACTTATCAATACTTCACTTCAGTCGTCTTGTTGCTCGCCTCTGAGTTGAACGTCTTTTAAGCATTATTTTCCCCTGTACATGTTTTCCTAAAAGGCCAACCAAAGAACCTTGGAATGCTCCGATGATATTGAGGAGTCGAGTTGAAGCACCTAAAATATGCTACAGAATAAGATGTCTTCCGAACTACCAGGGCGATCATCACTCACTTCACATCCTAATTATCATACTAAATCGTTACAACCACGAGGTCTTTGTTGTGAGGAAGAACACCAACAACGTCTTCATTGGAGAAGGTGATTTTTAATTCTTGTTCTTTCCCGAAAGTTTTAATAGTATTAGAAGGTATTATGTTTTCTGTAAGAACTTGTCAGGCATAATTTCTTTAGGAGGAACTAGATTCTCCTCTACCAGCAAAGTCTCTAGCGATGGTGTTAACAATGATATTGGAGCTTTGCTTAAGAATCCTTAAGAGAAGATGGTGAAAGCAATAGTGAATAATGATAAGTGTGACCCATTTCAGTTTTATCGGTCTCACGGTGAGTGCCAAGTACTTGCTAAAAAGTACAATATATGATAGCCTTTAATGATTAAGGGCTTTAAGAGGTTTTTATGGTATGCTGTGGGATGAAAGCTAGCTCACATAAAGGGTGAGAAGCTCAGTGTGTGTAGTTTTTTGTATTAGAATATGACTGTCTATTTCAACTTCAATGTTGAGGTATTTATAGAAGTCATGGATCTAAATCCTAGAGCCTCTGGGAATGGAAAATATCACTGAGAGGATGTAGGAATAAACTGTTAATCCACCGCTAGCTATTTTGTAGAACATTGTCAAATGATTCCTCTCGTACCGTTACAGAATAGGGACACATCATTTATCAACTTTTCCATGATGAGCGACTATTTCAAGAGAGAGTTGATATATTAGATAAAGGGGCAACACATCTAATAAACATGTGCTCGAACTAGAAAACTATCGGCCAAGAATGCGCTATGGGCTTAACTAAAGTCCATTACCTTTGCCTCGGCCTTTGTGGGCCTCTTCTCGGACATACCAATACATAACACAAAAACCTCATCTTTGCTACACTCATTTTATGTTAGTGTTGATTATTAATTGCCCAACTTTTTGTCATATACAACATTGCATGTCTTATTGTAGTCAGATAAAATTTTCTTTTTAGCTTGAGTGACACCTCTACATCGCATAAAACCCATAAATATCTCCTTCATTTTAGCCACACAACTTGAATTTGTTGGTTTACACCGTCTTCTATTTCTCTATCACTTTGCATTACGGAACTGAAATATTTAAATCATGTGACTTTATGGATGATACGATCTCCAACTTTCACCTCTATGATAGAAACATTTCTTCTTTTGTAGAACTTACATTTTATATAATTTTTCTTACTTTGATTAAGTGAAAACAATGTGTTTCTAAATTTTTCCTCAAAATCTTTAATCTCTCATTTAAATTCTCATCCGACTCTTAAAAATAAAATTATATTATCGGTAAAAAAAATATACAACTTAGTGCTAGTTCTTAGATGTATGAGTTCGTCTAAAATTTAGGTAAAGGTAGGAGCTTAGATTATCTATAATATTATCAATACTTATATTCTAGTAATGTCAATGTGTTTGTTAGGATTTTGATAGGAAAAATAACAAATGTACTATTTTGCCTTGTAGTAATAAAGGGGAAATTCCCCGAATGTCGATCTCAAGGACTACATATATGTATCTAGTTCAATCTATGGTTAAATTAAACAAAAACTCGAATTTGGGGTTTTGGTTTGTTACTGTCACTGTAAAATTGGAAAAAATATAAATTGGCTTTTTACTAATATGAGGAGCATGCTAGGGTAAAGTGTATAATCTTTCCTGTAACTACCTTGAATCCTAATATATTCAACAAGTTCATAAAATCAATTACCAGCTCTTTAGGTTGTTTTCCCATAAGTTCTTAGTGGGAAAATCTTTGAACATTCAAGCCTTTGTTTTATCAAGGGTTAAATCTAGTAACTATAGGGTATCCCTAGTCCTAGGTGATATCTACTATAGTCTAATCGTACACAAACGTTAACAATTGCGGTCCAACTAATTGTTAATCGTAAATCAATCCTAGTTGGTCCAATCAGGAAATCATAAGAATATTGCACGATTAAATTGAATAATAAAAACATGAAATTGATCACTCAGGCATTCAAGTCATTACTGATTCAAATCAGGGACACCCCCTAGCATTAGGGGTTTATATACTCATACTGTTAACAAAAAATTCAAAGACATAAAAAATAGACATTACAAATTACTGACGAACTTTGATCTTCAATTGCTTCTGCTCATTAAAGGTCTCTGTTCTCCAACAGTTGCATATGTTTCCTTCCTTAATCCTCTGAGTTCTTCGTGTGGCAAAAAGTCCTCTTTTTCCTTCTCAGAATTAGGTTTATATAGTGTTAGGTCATCTCCAGCAATGTCAAATGTCCAAAGCACCCTTAATGATCCAAAACACTAAAAAACTCCAAAAATTAGACTTTCTAGCGTGTTGGCTGACACGGGCCATGTCATCGGACACGGGCACCCATGTCAGCTTCTGTTCCTTTCACCCAGCTGCGCGTGTCATATAGAGGTTTTGACACAGGCCGTGTCATGCGGCACGGGCACCCGTGTCAGCCTCTATTTCTTCATGCTCGCACCTCTACCCTGACACAGCCCGTGTTAGGCGACACGACCACCTGTGTCAGGGCTCCTGTAGCTTTACTCTTGAAACTTTGACTTATGCACTTTTCATCTCGATATGTCATGTTTTATTCATGTGAACCTTAAAATACTAAAACACGAAACCAAAGCGTAAAATACGATAAAATAAAATAAAATGCTTGACAGTGGTAAGAAACTCTAAATAAAATAACTAAAAATAACTGTGTAAATACCACCGATCAACTCCCCCAAACTTAAATTGTTTCTTGACCTCAAGGGACTATTACAACAACTTATGAAAATCAAAGCATCCCGGTACTCATGTGTGAGACTTCAACTCACATTTCTCATAAAGTAGTGCGCTCGATATTCACATGACACGAAGATACCTCTCCAACTATGCTTCGTACTTAAGTTTTTTCTTTTTGATTATTCTCCTCTTTAATTTGCATAATCAAATTAAAGCACTGAGAATTATGATAATCATCACATGCACATGATTAGCCAAGAACTTCACTTGTTCGGGCACTCAACGAGCATCATTAGCTACCTTTTATTATCGATGAAATTTTCAAACCTTGTGGTTATATATTGTCCTTTATTTGGACGACGTTTGGGGATCAACCCCCTTTGGACTGAATAACCTGGTGAAGGCTACCCAACTTAGCGGGTCGGTTGCCTTTTACCGCCTTTTCATCATTTGGTGCCATCTTTATTTGATTTTCAACCAATCATACCTGCATGTGAATCTAAATTATGTCAGACTATAAAGATAAACTACTCAAGGAGTACTTCGCGGATTTCCAGTCCTATGGTACAAATCTACACGATGAACTGACATCACTGTCACATTATTCCGAACTTCATACCCTCAAACAATTATCCCTTGATCTTAACATATTATTCCCGATCTCATTGAAATACAAGCTCTTCAGCAAAACAAAATTTTGGTCAAAATTCGGGAGAATTTCTAACTGTGAACTTCCACAACAATTAACATCAACCTAACAAGTGAATAAACAAAAAAACACTAAAACCTCACCAAAACTTGAACTAAACATTGACATCAATGTTTCAGACCAATCTCGAGAGAGATGACTCACAAAGGGTAATGCAGCACCAGTTGTTGCCTCCTTGCTTTCACAAGGAAGGTTCCCTATTTATTACCTGCAAACAAAAAAACAAAAATTAAGCTATTAAAAGTGTGGGTTACCTCCCACGAAGCACTTCGTTTAACGTTGCATGGATCGACGATTCATCCCCTCATAGGTATACTTTCTCTTTCACACTTTGTTGCTTGTACTTTATGCACCCCAAAACTCATCTAGATCAAAAGCATTAACCACTGTGTGGTTCCCATTATTTCCTACTTCCATCTTCTCACCTTTGTGATCCTTCTTCTTTCTTTTCTTGGCTTCTTGACTGAACTTTGGAATTTTTATTGATTCCACCTGAGAGATGATGCGTGGCACTTATTCTGGGAGAGATTTTGCCATTTTGTTCTCTCCTTCTACTTTGATCATACCAACTGAAGATTGATTCTTTCCACCCGCACCTTGCTTCTTGATTTCCAACACCTTCAAGGCCATCTCTTCATCAAAAGATTTTAATGTCATATTACTTGTCTCGATGTCAAAATTGCACCGACTAGTTTGTAAGAAAGGTCGACCAAGAATGATCAGAGTGTCTTCATCTTCAGGTATGTTCATGATCTAAAAATCAACTGGAAACACAAAATTTTCAATTTCAACCAACACATCTTCAGCTATCCCATATGACTGCATAGAGGTGTGATCAACAAATTTCAATTTTGTCCCACTCCCGCTTATCTTTTCAATACCAAACTTTTTGAAAATAGACAAGGGCATCAAACTCACACTAGAACCAGAATCAATTAAAACCCTTTTGAATTTTCTGTCTTTTATTGTGCAAGGTATTGTAACTGATCCCGGATCCTTCTGCTTTATAGGAATTTTTCTCTCGGGTGTGATTGCATACAACTTCTCATCAACGGGTACCTGTTCATCATCTGTTGGCATCTTTTTTGACAGAACCTCCTTCATGGATTTTTGGTACAAAGGCATTTTCTCGAGTGCTTCAAAGAAAGGTATGTTGATCTCCAAATTTTTGAACAATATGACAAATTTATCAAACTCTTTCTCTTTTGTGTCCTTTTTGCCACTCGAGAGGGATATGGCAGCCTAATCTCAGGTTTAATCTTTTCTTCAGCTGGCTTCACAGGTAGCACCACTTTTTTCTGCTTTTTCTTGTTCTCTGTCACTTCTAAATCCACTTCTATAAGATTATCATCAAATTTTACCTCTTCCTCTCTTTCTTTAGCAACTTTTTCACTCCTTGTTGTGACAGCATTCAAATTCGCATGGTTCTTATGATTGCCTTGTGCTTGAAGAGCTACTTGTTGTGCAATTTGCCCCATTTGAACCTTCAGATTTTTAATTGCAGTTATGGTATTCTTGTGATTGCTTCTTGTTTCTTCTTGGAATTAGGAAGTGTGGGTAGTTATCTTTTCAATATCTACCTCCTATTCTGCCTTTTGAGGAGTTTGTTGATGTTGATCTTTCTAGGAAAAATTCAAATGATTCTTCCATCCAGGATTATAGGTGTTGGAATAAGGATTATTCTTCTTCAATAATTTTATCTCCTCAATTTGTTTTGGAGTTGCAAGACATTGCACAGTAATGTGTGGTCCACTATAAATGTCACAAACAACATTTTTAAGCTGAGCTACCTGTTGAGTACCCATGTTCATAGCTTTGATTTTTTTCTCTACTTTTGCAGCAATTGCTTCTTCAATTTTTAGTTGTCTGTTCAATTCCAGCTTTAAATCAATCACTCCCTCTAGTTTTCTTGTAACTCTGTCATACACTTCCAAATGCTCATTCGCAGCAATGCCTTCAATGATCTTCTTAATACCAATGGTTATTGTAAAGTTGGATGAGCCACCAACAGTTGTATCAATAAGTTGCTTTGTCTTCATTCTGAGCCACCAACAGTTTGGTCCATATTGTGAGTGGGAAAGGCTACCAACAATCTCTTGAACCTCTTGTAGGCATCACTAAGTGACTCTCCCTCTTTCTGCTTAAAATTCAAAATTTCATATCTTCTGCGAATATAAACAGAAGCAGGAAAGTACTAATTCAGAAAAGTTTTCTCCATATCTTCTAAAGTAGTAATACTTCCACCCGGTAGTGAGTAAATCCACTCCTCTGCATCTTAAGATAAGGTAAACGGAAACATCACCAATTTCTTTGCCTCATCGGTATGCCCATTGTGATATGGTGGAAGAACTGACTTGTTTGTTTTGCATTTTATCGCAAATGTTGCGGATAACAAGAGTTGCCACCGACTTTTCTTTTATCCAATTAAGGGAAGGCGAAAAGAACAGGAAAATACCTTCGTTAGATTCTGAGTACGTGAGGCAGTTATGAAAAGGGAAGGTATTAGCATCTTTTCCATCCGTAGTTATCTACGGGCTCTTAATTGCTTAGCTCACTTTATAAATTGCTTTCTGTGTGTGTTTGAAAAGATATTTTGAAAAGGAATTTCTCTTTGACTTTGTAATGATTCTCGCTGGAATGTATACGAAGTGTTTGGAAATGTTTTGTTTTAGAAAAGTGTTTAACTTTGTAATGATTCACGCTAGAATGTATACAAAGTGTTTGAAAAGTTTTTGAAAATAGTGCGAGGTGTAAAAAGTATTTTTGAATTGATTGGAGCAAGCAAAAGAGTCTTATTACCTACTCAGAATGGTCGTTTCCATGTTATTTTGTTTTCCTTTAGGGTAGCGCTATCCATACCATTAGTTGGTAGTTAACTCTATCCGTTGGATGTAAAGGTACATTCGAAGGGTCATCATATGGTCATAGAAGGCAACATGTAGGGATACCTTAGCATATTTGTAGGGACAATCATCACTTTTCGTAGGCAACAATCGAGGGACAAGATCATGTATTCGTAGGCAACATTGAGGATCATCGAGGGAATATGATCTTTGTTTCGAAGGGACTATAATGATATGTTTGTAAGCGTCTTAGCTAATGGTATCCCTACGTTCGAAGGACATGACCATTGTTTATTCGTAAGGCAACAAAAGAGGATACCCTAAGGTGTGTGCAAGTGTGAAGAGTGTGTTATATTCAGATAGATATGTTATCTTGATATTAGAAGTGATCTAGGGTTGCTTTTAGTCTTAGCATGCAAATCCTAATTACTAGCAGTTAGATATATATACAGAAAAGTAAAGTGCGGAATGTAAAGTGTGAAAAGTAAATCCTACGCTATTACATGGCTTTGGGGCAGATACATAATAGGAGTGCGGAAAGTAAAGGCAGAAACGTAAATCTACGCTATTACATAATAAAACTTTGCGACCTATACATCTTTTCTAGAATTTGTAAATGCGAAATAGTAGAAATAGATAAAGGAAAAATGTCTAATGATAAGAGAAAATATCTAAACCCTAATTGCAAAGAAAAAATATTTTTTGACATTTTTTGGATTGATTTTAATGTAGAAAAACCTAATTTTAAGTTAATTATTAATTAATTATGAAAAAAATGTAAATTGGGAGAAAAATAAATTATTTTATGTCAAAAATTAATTGAATGTTTAATTAACCTAAATCTGAAATTAAAATATTTTTGTGATTTTTGAAAAGGTTTTAATTAATTTTGCAAAGAAAACTAAAAAAAAATTAAGAAAATAGAGAAAATAAGTGAGAAAAAGAAAGGGGGTCAGCAGGGATCGAACCCAGGACCCCCTGGATTTACCAATGCGTGCTTGCCAACTGAGCCAGATTGCCTTGTTGTTTTGGAAATACATCAATTTGTTTATGAGTGTTAAAACGTTCCATTTTGAATTTTCCAAACAGACACGCGTGGGCCCCATGTTTTAAATGTTGAGCCAATCATATCGCTTCTGATTGCCACGCCTGCAGGTCAACGAGTCAGTGCCGGAGACCACCGCTGGAATCCTATGCCGATTGTCTTCTCCGGTGAGTTCGTTTTTTAAACCTGCAAAATAATGGAAATCGAGGCTTGAGATTAAGGCTACCCCCCTAAATCAGGGTATGCGAACTCAGTGGTGGTGGTTGTTTGGCCTGAAACAGTCTAGGACGTCTGGTTCGAAGCTTCTCCGATCCAAAGTCCTAACAATGGCAGATCGTGTTTTGGCCATTAGAGCTCATCAACGTTGCGCAGATTTGTTCTATGACATCTTATGAACACATTAGAACGGTTAGTTTCAATTAAAACAAGCTGTAAATTAAAATACGATATTGAAAATATTTATGAACGGGATAAATGCATATAGGGAGATTCAGCGTGCATGAGCTATATACAAAGGTGTCTTCTTACCTCTACTTACCTCTGAAACACAAAGGGATGATTGGAAAGCCTTGAAACTGCCCGCAAAGTAAAATACAATTAAACAAGTTTTTGTGAAATTTTGAAGAGTTTAGGGTTTCTCTTGGAGGCAAGGGTTCGTTCTCTTTGTGGTCTGATCTTGTTGTGTACTTATAGGAGGGTAGAATTAGGTTAATAAAAGAAGGAAATATATGGCCTTGAATGCACAAAATATTTGATTGAAAATTTTATCAAATTTTTCCAAAAATGGCTCAGTATTGCCTTAATGCTTCTTGCACGAATTTGACAGCTTGCATGGGTTATCTTGGACCTCAAGACAAGTAGAAACCAAGCCCAACTTGTCATAACCTTGCTCCTTACATTTTATTTTATTTTAATTGAATTTAAATGATTTAATTCCAAAATAAATTAAATAAATGGAAAGGAGGCGTGTAAATGGACTTAGGGGTCGTGGATATTCTCAAGAATAAGTATGGATCATGAAAACTTAAGCCCATTTGAAAATATTTGCATTTGCTAGGTATTTTTCTTTGTGCACCTCCTCAAAAATGTCAAACTTGCACAACTTGTATCTTGCCCAATTTTCAATATTTTTGAGTGTTCTTGGACTTTTTAGAAAGCTCAAGATGTCCTCTAAACACTCCTTTTGGTTTCATCTTCATTAAAGTTTTCATATTCGTGTACACTTCTTTGAAAAAAAGATGATTTTTTGTTGACTTTTAGAAGGACCTGTAATATTTTGATTCATAACATCCAAATGAAGCATTTTTGGCCAAAACTTGTGAGACATGAAGTTGTAGATAATTGAATTCCCTTCAAAATGAGCTTTGGTGAAAAAATTTCTGATAAAGTATGTGAAAGTTATGCTTGGTCAAAGTTCTATTGACTTTTGTCTAAAAACCCCTAATTTAGAAACTTTGAGTTTTGATCAAATCTTGACTTTCCTTGAGGAATCATTGTCAACCCTTGATCAAATGATGAATATTACTTCAAAATATTGATGTTGACCAAAAATTATGAAATTTGACTGTATGTTGACCACAGTTGACTTTCTGTCCAATACAGTTGATTTTCAACCATCTGAGCAATTGGATGAGCAAATTTGACTTGTAAGGATTGAAACTTAACATGGTGATCCCTTGAGCATATGATTAGGTATGATGACCACTTGGAGCCTTGTAAATTCATTCTGACTGGAGAGAATCAAAACCCTAGTTTGGATTAATTGCTTAGAAGTGGATTTGTCTGGTCAACCCTTGTGAAACCCTTAAGTATGGAGATGTGAATTGTCTTGAGAAGTAGGAGGGAAAATTTTGGGGTATAACACCCATCAATCTTCAACGTGGTACTCATGGTCAGAAACTTCTGCAAGTATTTATTGGCATCTTTGTTGATCTTTCTAGTGAAAGATCTTATCTAAAGTTGAGAAATTATGCTTGGGTGCAGTTGAAACTTGGGAACATTCACCGGTTGGTTTATAATTATCCACCTACCACCCGGTGTAGTTGCCCCACCATAGTATCCAAGTAGTCTCTCTGGTGGATCTTCAGCCATGATCTCCTCTTTTCTAACTCTGAATCCAAATGATCTGATAAACCTTCCTCTTTTGACTCTGACTTTGTATGAACTAAATGTTCTTCGTCAGAAGCCAGTCTGGCTACTCGAGCTTGCCTTCGCCTTTCGTGAAAATTCCTTTCAATTTTTGCGTCAAAATTAAATTCAGCTAAGGGCTTTTCTTGCATATAAATATTAGATGCAGATTAGTAACAGCAGAATAAAAATAAAAACAAAACAAAATAGATTGAAAATAAAATTTTATTTGACGAGCAACAAAATTTTAATTGAACGATAGTTAGAACTCTATATGTTTGCAGTACCTGGCAACGGCGCCAAAAACTTGATAGAAAAAATAGCAAGTGTATTATTTTGCCTTGCAGTAATAAAGGGAAAATTCCCTGAATGTCGATCTCAAGGACTGCATATCTGTATCGAGTTCAATCTATGATTTAATTAAACAAAAACTTGAATTTGGGGTTTCGCTTTGTTCTTGTCATTGTAAAATTGGCAGAAATATAAATTGGCTTTTTACTAATATGAGGACCATGCTAGGGTAAAGTGTATAATCGGCCTTGTAACTACCTTGAATCCTGAGTTATTCAACATGTTCATAATATCAATTACCAGCCCTTTAGGTTGTTTTCCGCTAAGTCCTTAGTGGGAAAACCTTTGAACATTCAATCCTAATTCCTAAGTCCTTAGAGAATTATGATGAAATCAAGCCTTTGTTTTATCAAGGGTTAAATCTGGTAACTATAGGGTATCCCTAGTTCTAGGTGATATCTACTATAGTCTAATAATCGTACACAAACCTTAACAATTGCAATCTAGCTAATCGTTAATCGTAAATCAATCCTAATTGGCCTGATCAGGAAAGCATAAGAACATTGCACGATTAAATTGAATAATAAAAACATGAAATTGAATACTCAAGCATTCAAGTCATTACTGATTCAAATCAGGGACACCCCCTAGCATCGGGGGTTTAGCTACTCATATTGTTAAAAAGAATTTCAAAGACATAAAAAATAGACATTACAAATTACTGGTGAAATTTGATCTTCAATTGCTTCCGCTCATGAAAGGTCTCCGTTCTCCAACAGTTGCATATGTTTCCTTCCTTAATCCTCTGAATTCTTCGTGTGGCAAAAGTCCTCTTTTTCCTTCTCAAAATTAAGTTTATATAGTGTCAGGCCATCTCCAGAAATGTCAAATGTACAAAGCACCCTTAATGATCCAAAACACTAAAAAACTCCAAAAAGTAGACTTTCTAGCGTGTTGGCCGACACGGACCGTGTCATCGGACACGAGCACCCGTGTCAGCTTTTGTTCCTTTCACCCAGTCGCACGTGTCATACAAAGGTTTTGACATAGGCCGTGTCATGCGACACGGGCACCTGTGTCAGCCTCTATTTCTTCATGCTCGCACCTCTACCCTGACATGACCTGTGTCAGGCGACACGCCCGCCCGTGTCAAGGCTCCTGTAGCTCTACTCTCAAAACTCTGACTTATGCACTTTTTCGTCTTGACTTGTCATGTTTTATTCATGTGAACCTGAAAACACTAAAACACAAAACTAAAATATAAAATACGATAAAATAAAATAAAATGCTTGATACTGATAAAAACTCTAAATAAAATAACTGAAAAAACTGTGTAAATACCACCGATCATATTTGAGACAAGAAAAGTCTAAAATACTAGAGACAATTCTCCTTTAATATAAATGTATGAGTTTATATATATATATATATATATATATATATATATATATATATATATATATATATATATATATATATATATATATATATATATATATATATATATATATATATATATATATATATATATATATATATATATATGGTCGCTTAATAAAAATTTATTACTATATTAAGTTATTTAATTAATTTTAATGAGGTTTGGATGTTCTGGTTGTTGTTTGTGATTTGACAAAATATATTTAATTTATTAAATATTAATAAAAAATTATTTTACTTTGTCGACAGATCTTTAATCTTATCAAACTTTATTAATATGTGTTTGTTCATAATTTTGTTTTTAAGTTTATGTTATTTTGAGATAAATATATATTAAATATTTAAAATCTAAAATATATATTTTTAATTTTATGTTTATTCTTACTAATAACTTTTTTAATATCATTTGTTTATAGTCAAAAATGGTATTTATTTTTAATTTGAAAATTTATCTTTTCAAAATTATGATTAAAAATAAATTTATAAATAATTTATAACTTCTCTTTCATGCAGAATTATAATTTTTATATTAAATATGTCTATATTTAAAAAATAATAAAAATATATAAAATGAATGTTAAAAATAAAATACTAAATTTATATGTACAATTCTTTAATTGTGTTTCTTACTATTTTTTAATGAAAATACAATAAATATATAATTTTCTTTTACACTTAAATTATTCCTATATTCATTTCTAAAATGATGTTTACGTGTATTTGTCATATTTTTATTGAAAAATAATAAAAATTATATTTAGAGGATTATACTTAAATTTTATCCATTTATAAATTAGAAAATACCATATATATCCTATATTTATTTAATAAATTGATTAAAAAGTATAGAAAACTAATTGTATATAGCATTCAATTCAATGTTTTTTTTTTTACATTTCAATCCAAATTAGTCGAAATAATAAAAAAATTAAATAATAAATATTTTTATAGTTTATTTCCATTTTATAATTCATGTTTTTCCTTTTAAATTGTTTATAGATATATAAAGTGATAATAACAAATAATAAAAATAAAATAATAACTTTAAGACACTATAAATTTACTAAATTTATATGTTTCTTATCAAATACTGCTAATTTGTATAAAAATACAAGAATTAAATATTATATATATATATATATATATATATATATACTTTCTTTATATTTTTTTAATTTAATAGTTGATTTTTAGATAAAATCAAGGACAAAATTAATAAAACTAAAGGCAAAATTTATAAAACCAGAGATAAAAATAAGGTATATATACACTGTTAGGGGACGATTTTAGATAAAATCATGGAGAAAATTAATAAAACCAGAGATAAAAACAAGGATATATATACTGTCAGGGGTGGTTAAATTTTTTGGCCAAACTACCTAAAATACATGACTATATAAAAACAAGGATATATACACTGTCACGGGTGGTTACAATTTAATCTAAACCATTCTTTTTTAAATCTGATGATTCTTATTCATTCTCATATAACATACTCATTATATTTATTTATATATATATATATATATATATATATAAGAAAAGAATAATATATAAGATAAAAAAAAATGGGACACAAATAAATTGAATTTTAATTAAATATAATTTTGATTACAACTTTAAAACATAATATTATATGGATTGTTCCTCTTACATATTTCTAACATCTATCTTTTATTAAATTAAAATCAATCAAATTATTGTATTGTTACGTGACGAATACAAAATAGAATCACAAACTTTTTATTTTGAAAAGGATATATCAGTCGTAGTTATAACGAATGAGTAGTCCACATCAACATGCCAATTTTGGATGCTAATTTCTTTCTTAATTATGTTAATTTGCTGAAACTTTTAGATATGTATATGGAAACTGTTTTTACTTTGACTAGTAATTAAAAAATTTCCTTAGTTTCTATTGCTATATATATAGCAATTTCTGGATCTTGCTTTTGACTCTTTTGACGTGTTATTAAGAAAATTACAAAGGCGTGGCTAAAATCTTTGACTGATTTTTTTGATTCTGATTTAAAATCTTCAATGAAAAAGTATTAAATTTTCCTTTGGTTTAATTATAGTTTGGTTCCCCTGTTATCTCGAAGTCACAATATCAATCCTCTTATTTATTTTTTTAATAGAGTTGACCCCTCATATCTATTTTTCTACTAGAAAGTAATGTGTTTGAAAAAAATAAGAGTATCATAACTGTTTAAATAATAAAATAGAGAGATCAAAACTGTAATTAAAACTGGTATACCTCATAACTTTCTGACATGAAATGGATATAACGGACTAAAATTGTTTAAATAAATAATAGGGAGGCAACTATCATGAGTTGAAGAAAATAAGGGATCAAAACTGTAATTAAACTTTTTTTTTTAATAATATTACGAGGATTGATATTCTTACTCCAAAAATAAATTTAAAAGTTATTTTAAATTTTGACTCTTGATTTTCATTAATTTAATAATTTTAATCAATTATTTAATCTATTTATTATTAAAAATAATTAAAGTCATTAAATTAATAAAAATTAAAAGTTAAAATTTGGTATATATATATATATATATATATATATATATATATATATATATATATATATATATATATATATATATAGAGAGAGAGAGAGAGAGAGAGAGAGAGGAGGGTTACACGAAGAGTTAAGTTACACTCTCTCAAAAACATCACTTCGGATTAATATTTTTAAAAATCAACCATTGGATTGAAACATACCATCATATAGATCACACCTATAAAGTTTGAGATTAATCTATAATGATTTACTATGTCATTGAATTACATCAAATTTAACGTTATATGAAAATCCATTTTGACGTTAATATTTAGATATCTTGATCGTATAGTAAATCATTATAGATTAATCTCAAAATTTATATGTATGATCTATATCATGATATATTTCAATCTAACGGTTGATTTTAAAAAATATTAATCCGAAGTGACGTTTTTGAGCGAGTGTAACTCATGGTAACTCTTCGGATGTAATTTGATCTCTCCTCATATATATATATATATATATATATATATATATATATATATATATATATATATTAATCAATTAAAATTTAAAATTTAAATTTAATTTACTGTATTGTTGAGAGTCTTTTCTATTGGATTATATGTATAAGTCAAATGCAGTATGGAAGTATTAGAAGTTGTTTTGGAAACAAATTATTTAGAAACGTTGTTCTGTTACTGAAACATAAATTCTGGTTTTCGAAGAGGAAACCAAATTTCCTCATTTGGAGAAATCGGTTTCTGTCACGATATTTTGTTTTTCTGTGTAGCAGTTTTTTCTGTTGTGTTTTGTTAGTTTGTTTTGTGTTGTTTATTGATACGATATAAATAGCACCCCTCTTGTAATGTGAAAACTAATTCCATTGTGAATAAACATAATTCCCCCCCCCTCTCTCTCTCTCTCTCTCTCTCTCTCAATTCCCAATTTTCTCTCTAAACTTCATCTTCTCCAATAAACCATTTTCACCATTGATTTACCTTCAACCTTTTGTGCATGTTACAACATTTGGCATCAAGATTCTGGTTCTGATTCGTTAATCCGCTGCAAACATGACAATCACTAATCGAATCCCTACCAACCTCTCAATTCTTGATTCCAAGAACTATGACAAATGGTGCAAACAAATGAAATTTTTATTTGGGTATCAAGAAGTCCTTGAAGTGGTGAATGATGGAATTACACCACTTGATACAGAAGCTACATCAGCACAACAAGCTACCTTCAAGAAAGAGAAGAAGGAAGACTACAAAGCTCTCTTCTTGATACATTTTTGTGTTGACAACGACAACTTTGAGAAAGTTGGTGATTGTACATCGGCAAAACAAGCTTGGGAGATTTTGAAGAAAGCTTATGAAGGTGCCGACAAAGCGAAGGTGGTGAGGTTACAAACTCACAAGAGGCAGTTCAAGTTAGTGCAAATGGAAGAAAAGGAATTGATCAACGACTACATTACGCCTATAACGCGTTTGGTGAATAAAATGAAGGCTTGCAGTGAAACCGTTTTGATGCAAAATATAGTAGCTAAGATCTTGTGTTCTTTAACGTCGAGATTTGATAACATAGTGGTGGCAATAGAAGAGTCAAAGGATCTTCTCACTATAAGCAAGGAGGAGCTTCAAAGCTCATTGGAAGCACATGAACAAAGAATGTATGAAAGGGGAAGTGACAAGGCCAAGGCGGAAATTGCATTGCAAGCACAATTCAATGAGAAGAGCAAGACATGTAGAAAGGATTGGTTTGTTAAGATCAATCAAGCCACGAGGAATAGAGTAAGATTCGCGGATGACACCACTTTGGCGGTCGACGGTGTGGGTGACGTTTTGATCATGAAGAGGGATGAGAGTCATTCGTTGATCAAATATGTGTTGTACATTCCTGGAATTAAGTGTGATCTCTTGAGCATTAGCCAATTACTCGAGAATAATTACACAATTCGCATGGAAAACAAGATTTTGTGTGTTTTTGACCGAAACAGAGTCTTAATCCTTAGAGCACTCATGGCTGCAAATCGTACTTTCAAAATAGAGTTGACTATAATGGAGCACAAGTTTATTGCTACAGTGGCAAGTCGTGATGAGTGGTTGTGGCACTATCGTCTTGGACACCTCAATTTTAGAGACATTGACGCGTTGCAAAGGCATGGTATGGTGACCGGACTGCTCAAGATAAATTTTCAAGCTGAGATGTGTGAAGAGTGCGTGCAAGGGAAGCAACATAAGAACAATTTTAGCAAGGATGTGGGTCATAGGACCAAGCAACATCTTGAGGTGGTGTATTCCGACGTGCGTGGACCAATGCAAGTCGACTCATATGGCAGAAATAGGTACTTTGTCACGTTTATTGATGATTTTAGTAGGAATCTATGGATTTATCTTATAAAGAGGAAGGATGAGGTGTTTGAAGTATTCAAGCATTTTAAGTCCATGGCGGAGCGATAAAGTGGTCACAAGGTGAAAAATCTCAAAATGGATGGTGGGGGTGAATACGCCTCAAGTGAGTTTGGGAATTATTGTGATGATGAGGGTATAGTGCGTGAAGTTGTTCCACCTTATATGCCTCATCAAAATGGTATCGCCGTAAGAAAAAATCGCTCGATTATGAATATGGTTCGTAGCATGTTAAAGGGGAAGAACTTGCCGAAAGAAATACGGGGAGAAGAGGTTTCTACAACAACCTATTTGTTGAATAGGTGCCCTACTAAGAAGCTGGACAAAGTGACACCGGAAGAGGTATGGTCTGGTCATAAACCAAATTTGACTCATTTGAAAGTTTTCGGTTCCATAGCATTTCGGCATATTCTGGGTCAACTTAGAAAGAAGTTGGATGACAAGGAAGAGGTGATGTTACTTGTTGGTTATCATCCTACGGGAGGCTACAGACTATTTGATGTGAGTAGCAAGAAGATCGTGATTAGTCGAGACGTGGTAGTGGAAAAGCTGAGGTTGCTTGACAGTAGAAAAATGTAGATGGAAGTAGTAGAAACTGGTTTCTCAATAGAAGGAAACCGGTTTCCTTCGCGATTTTTGCATACTGAAGGCTCTAGAATGAGATTTCTAGAAGCAGAAATCGGTTCCCCTGATCTTGGAAACCTGTTTCCACCAGAAAGTGCAGAAAATACAACAGGTTGCAGAACCAGTCCCGAATTCGATCGAAGTTGAGAATGGTGAATCCAGTAGAAGACCAACAAGACGCAGAGGCCTACCTCAAAGGTTCCAAGGTTGTGAAGTATTCCATAACAATGAGATCAACAATGATGGTGATCTTATACACTTTGCGCTTATGGCCGAATCCGAGCTGGTGATTACAGAGGAGGCATTAAGCAACTCAAAGTGGGTATGTGCAATGAAAGAAGAGCTGGAATCCATTGAGAAAAACAATACTTGGGAGCTGGTTGATTTACCGGAATGAAAAAAAGAAATTAGAGTAAAATGGGTCTATAAAGTGAAGGCAAATCCTAAAGGCGAAATTGTCAAGCATAAGGCTCGACTAGTGGCGAAAGGATTTTTGCAATGAGAAGGTATAGACTATGATGAGGTATTTGCTCTGGTGGCTAGATTAGAGACGATACGGCTGGTTGTTGGTATCGCCAATAGCAAAAATTGGCAGAAGTATCAAATGGATGTAAAATCTGCATTTTTGAATGGTCCACTTGAGGAGGAAGTCTATGTAGAGCAGTCCCCTGGTTTAGTGGTGAAGAATCAAGAGGGAGGAGTCTACAAGTTAAGGAACTTTATGGTTTGAAACAAGCACCTAGAGCTTGGAACAAACGCATAGATACTTCTCTTATTGAGGTTGGCTTCAAGAAGTGTGTATCTGAACATGGTGTTTATGTGAAAGCGGATGCAAGCAAAGGTGTGATTATACTTTGCTTATATGTGGACGGTCCATTGATTACGAGCAGGAATGAGGAGTTTATTTACAAGTTCAAAGGTGAGCTTATGAAAGAATTTGAGATGAGTGACCTTGGTATCATGACATACTTCCTTGGTATAGAGTTCCACAAGTCAAAATTGGGACTACTCATGCATAAAAGAAAGTATGCTCTTGAGATATTGAAGAGGTGTAATATGGAGCATTGTAATGCTGTCAATACACCAATGGAACCAAGGTTGAAGCTGTCCAAGAATGAAGATGAAGGTGATGTTGATCCAAATTAATATAGAAGGTTGATTAGATCGTTATGTTACTTATGTAATACGCGGCCAAATTTGGCATTTAGTGTCGGCATTGCTAGTAGATTCATAGAGAGACCAAAGGTGTCTCATTTGGAAGTAGTCAACAGGATCCTTCGCTACATTAAAGGTACTCTTGGCTGCGAAACTCTCTTTCCCGCAGCTGATACGGGCACCATGTGCGAGTTACTCGGTTATACGAATTCTAATTGGCCCGGAGATAAAGATGATCGAAAGTTTACGACTGGTTACGTCTTTATGTTTGGCGGAGCTCCAATCTACTGGTTCTCTAAAAAGGAACCCTTGGTGGCACTCTCTTCTTGTGAGGCCGAGTATATTGTTGCGTCGATGTGTGCGTGTCAAGCTGTGTGGCTAATGAATCTAGTTAGAGAGCTAGACAAGATTGATGTAAAAGTTGTCACGCTATTTGTTGACAACCTCTCGGCTATCAATCTTGCAAGGAATCTTATAGCACATGGGAGGAGCAAGCATATAGAGACGAGGTTTCATTACTTGAGGGAACTGGTGTGTGGAGAACAACTGAAGCTAGCTTATTGTCGAAGCAAAGAATAACTTGCGAATTTGTTAACGAAGGCGGTAACAAATGAAGTGTTCAAGAGGCTTTTGAAAAGTTTGAGCTTGAGGAATGTGGAACACTTGACTTAAGATGATGTATTAGATGTTATGTATAAGTCAAG